>CAJQZJ010018538.1:5101862-5164858 GCA_907164525.1 Lophiomys imhausi | reverse complement strand
GTGTGTGTGTGTGTGTGTGTGTGTGTGTGTGTGTGTGTGTGTGTGTGTTGCATAGCTGTCATATATGCTTAGCCGCTAGAGCGCCGGTGTCTGTGGCATCAGGTTTGAAGGAGTTGGACATGGTCGTGCACATCTGTAACTCCTACCCTTGGGGGGCTAATAAACCGGGATCATGAGTTTGAGGCCAGCCTGGGCAATATGATACCTCAAAAGGGCTGGGAGAGGGGGAGGCATTGGGGATTGTCATTTCCTGAACCAGTCAAGTTTCCAGACGGGTAAGAAAGGCTCTCCTTCGGGAAAGGGGAATATTCAAAATGGGACATGCTGGTGGTGATCTTTCCTGGCAGTTGGAGATCAGGTGTACAGTGCCGGGGATGGGACCAGGGCCTCACGGGTGCTCAGCAGGCAGTCTTTATACCATTGAGCTAGGCTCACAGCTCAGATAGGCTGTTTTCATAAAAAGTCCAACCAGTGCCAGCAAGATGGCTCATTGCTTGATGCCAAGTTTGATGACTCCAGTTCGATACCCGGAGCCTACATGGTTCGAAGATAGACCTGACCAGGTCAGCAAGCTGACCTCTGACCTCCACATGCACTTTTGGTGTGTTGTAAGCAGTGTTGGTTCAAACTCTGGGAGTGTGACCCCACATTTTTTATTTTAGGCATATTTAAACACAGCACAGTCTGGTGGAAACTATTCTTGTGATGATTAACTCAATGTGGTCTACATAACCGAACATACTGAAGTCTCTTGGAGGAGCAAGTTAGGCTAAATACAGATCAGACGTGACTACACCAAAACTCTTTGTAAAGCCCATGTGACACCCTCGATAAAGGTGGATTCTACAGATTGACTGAGAAAAGCAAGTTTATGGGAGTAGGCTGGAAAGCCTTTGGCCACAAAGATTGTACAAAAGTCACCAGGTTAGAAAGCCTGTCTACTCCGGCCTTCTGGTTAGGAAACGTGTTTTTCACTCACTCCCATGAAAGATCAGCCCTGTGTGCTTAACTTTCTGCGTTCCCCTAGTACGTGTCTGTCAGTCCAAAGACCTCTGTGCTCTCTACAATAAATAACAGAAAAGCAATCACTCTGTATGAGATGGAATTTCCCTTATTTGAGGACATACTTTTTGGTTAAGCAGAAAAGCAAAAATAGGCTTTTCCCTCCTTCATCCACATAACAAACGAGTTCTGATGCCACCATTTTGAAAAATCATACTTTATCCCCTTTGGCTGTTCCAGTAGTTTGTTGTTGTCGGTATCAATTATTTTTGCTCAATCTCTCTTACTTTGTGTTCTTTATTGAATTATTTATGCACAGGGATGTGCTCGGCTGTAAACGCATCATTTGGTTTTGACCCAAATATACATTCTTATCGCCCATGCTCTTTTTCATTTTACTTGAAAAATCTTGAAATCCTCTTAAGCGATGAACATTTATGGACAAAGGCAGATTTTGGGGGGAGGAATCATCTATTTAGTATGCCGACCGTCCCCTCCACCTCCCAGGAGAAAATTGTCCTGTGTTCACCAGTGACATCAGAGGACTTAGAGTCCTGAGAGCAGTTTGTAATCCCAGATTTCTGAAACCTAACAGAGAGATTTGTGTGATCTGAAAACAAGGGGGGATTAAGTGCAGAATTTGATTCTGACAACAGAAAGAAACAAGCAGAGATGAGGCCTGTCCCGGAGAATTAATCCAGGCACCACTGTGTAAACGCCAGGCAGCCTTGCAAGACTTCAGCAGCCACCAGCAGTCTCCGAAGGAGTCGGGTAGCTGCACATTATTAAACGTCGGTGTTCCGACAGCGGTAGATCTATGAACGTCTCGAGAACGTGGCCCTTCACCCCGCCAAACTCCTTGGATTCTCGCGAGAACGTGGCCCTTCACCCCGCCTAAACTCCTTGGATCCTCGTGAGTCATAAGACAGCCAAACACTCTTCTGGACTGATGGTGTTGTACAGCCACTACTTCCCTGTCTCAGTGTCCTTGCACGATGAGGAGGGTTCTTCTCACCTGATGGGATATACAATCAAATGGCAGAGCAACATGTACTTACTTAACAATATGGGTGACACCTAAAGGTACACACAAGACTCCATGGGAAATTACTTTCAAAGCTATAGAGGTATGTATAATTCAAAGGGTTATTTGAAAATGGTTTCTATATGGCAGGGTACTTCATAGTAATTATATTTTCATTACGTCTCACTGTTGGTGAGGTAAGCTATTTTCTTTTTCCACATCCACATTTTTCTATACCTTAATGATACATTTTCCCCTGTAAATCTGAACTAAATTCTTCATTAAGTCCACATTACTTCCCTGTCACACTTTTAAAACTCCACGAATAGGTTAATTGAGGTGTGGTTCATGACTGTAATCCCAGCTCTCAGAAGGCTGAGGCAGGGGGATTACTGCATGTTCGAGACGAGGCTGGGATATAATTCAGGGAATTCCAGGCCAACTTGCCTGTAGTGTGCAATACTGTCTCAAAACAAATGAAACATAGGCTAAGATGCTCTTGCCTTCAAACCTGACAGAATGAGTTCAGTGGCCAGGACTCACATGGTGGGCAGAGTGAACACCCTCAGCTTGACCTTGGGCCTCCGGCATGTGTTCTCTCCCCTTTATATAAGTAAAAATGTGTAATGGGGATTTGTTTCTTTAGTGAGTTAGTAAGGACTCTTAAGGGGCATGCAGATCAGCCTGGGGCCTAGCAGTATATGGACCTTTTCTTTCCTCTTTTTTTTTTTTTTTCGAGACAGGGTTTCTCTGTGTAACAGCCTTGGCTGTCCTGGACTTGCTTTGTAGACCAGGCTGGCCTGGAACTCGAACACACAGAGATCCGCCTGCCTCTGCCTCCCAAGTGCTGGGATTAAAGGCGTACACCACTACGCCCGGCCTATGGACCTTTTCAAATGCCCAGGAAACTGAAGGAAGGCTTCTCAATGCAGCCACACTTTGAAAGACGCTAGTTGGAGCTTTCAGCTACTGAGCACTAGCCAAAACTTGCGGCCAAGGTGGGATGGAGAAAAGCCTCATTTTGAGGCCGGAGGACTTTTCCTTTCTTCAAAAGATGTTGGGGTGGGGGGGGGGGGGAGGGGTAAAGGCGGCGGAGCCCAGATTGGACTGAGCCAACGTGAAGCCTGCAGAGTACAAAGTCGCAGGGGTCAGGGGAACTGACAATTACTGAGAGAGAGAGTCCCAGAGCCCTCTAGACCTAGAAAGACTGTGAGACCACACCCTATTTAGGCCAGAGAGCCCCACACGAGGCCAAGGAACCCCGCGAGAAGAGAGGGAGCCACCGTGTGCGAGGAGAAGCCCCTGGAGAGGAAAAAGAGACACAGGCGTGAAGACATGTGCCAGCTGCTTGCACCGAGGTCTTGCTGACAGAAAAAGCCTCCGAAAGGGGCTCAGGTCACCAGCCAGCCCAGGAAGGCTGTGAAAAGCCTGAGGGACAGACCACGGTAGTGGGAGTGGAGTGGCCTAAGGTAACAAGGCGCCAGGAGGCAAGTAGAGCTTGGAAATCGAGGCAAAGACCTCTAAAACAGGCAAGGGGGTAACCCCAGCCACATGAAACTGTGACAAGACTTTAAAAGAGTAGGCCACACACAACATAGCATGCGCACCGTGTATGACTGAAGCTGGCCCCAAGTTGAATGGGTGAGGAGAGTTGGCCGCACGAACTGGCAGACAGTAGCAACTGTGGGCCCAGAGGAAGCTGAGACAAGCTGAAGATTAAGGCTGCCGTGGCTGCCTGAGGCACACTGTGACTGCTGTTTTGAGGTGTGCCCACAGGGACCTGCACTAGAGAATCCTAGTGTCTTTTCAAAAGGTTTAAAGTAGGGTAGTTTAGGTATTAGGTTCTAGGTATTTGGTGTTTTTAGGTTATAGATCTTATACGTGTTTTATAGATATTAAAAAATATAGGATAATAAAATTTTCGTTTACAAAAAACGTGGGCAAGAGAGATGACTCAGCAATAAAGAACACTGTTCTTGCAGAGGGCCCCAGATTTGATTCCCAGCACCTACATGGTGGCTGACAGCCATCTGTAACTCCAGTTCTAGGGGACCTGAGCCCACTTCTGACCACAGAATCCTGCATGCATATGGTGTACACATACACACTCAGGCACACACAGTAAATACATTTTTTTTAATGTAAGAAAAAAAAAACCATGAACAAGTGCACGATATCCACTTGGTATTTTATCGCCAGCGCTCATTCGGCACACAGCGGGTATGCATGAACACTTTGCTGATGGCTTTTATACATCTTAGTGGAAAACATATTATTGGCCTTTTGGGAACCAAACTCCTGACATTTAGAAGTGTGAACTGGCCTTTCGTGGCTGAGTTACCTCTCCAGCCTTTCATTGGCCTTTTGGAATATAACCGCCCCCCCCCCCCCCCCCAGGAGGAATGATTCTATCATAGTGGGAGCCAGCATGTGGCTGCTTCTTTGTTGACTGTGTTTGCTCTCAGTACAGCTTATCCTGTGCTAACCTGGCCTACTGAGCACTACGTGGAAGTCCAAGCCGTAGACACCGATGCTTGGGTCATAGTTGATGTTCAAATGACTGTCTTCTTGGGTCCCCAAACCAAAGCTTCCCCTTTCCTAGCTCATACTCTGAACCTTTGGACCCTTCTCTAGGATTTCTTCCCCCTCCACCCTACCCCTGTGCAGTGTAAGCAGCAATCTCTTCATCTCTCCTGATGCCAGGTCATTTAGCTTTGGAGAACACGGGCGTCTGGCCTGTGAGCTGCTCGGATCTATCTGTCTGCACTGTCCTCCACACAAACACTGAGGCACAGCTGCCAGTCTGCACAGGATCTTCTTTTCACTCTGATCCTCCCTGGTGGACACCAGGAAACACCGTTCACTAACTTCCATTAGATGAGTGAATCTAATAGATTCTAGTCCACTTCCCCCAAAATAGCTGCATTTAAAACAAAAACTAATAAAAATCCAATTCTACTAGCATTATATCCCATTAGCTTCTTCAAGGATTCTCCACTGCTTGTGAGATAAATACAAACCATTCTCCAGTGTCACATCCCAGGGCTTTCCCAGTCTGATTCCAACCACCCTTCCTGGCCTGTGTCACAACCTTTATTCCCCCATCCTCCTCCTCAACTGCCAGGCACTTGTCCAAGTGCACTCAGAGATCCGTGTCCACAATTGTCTCTGTGTGGAAGGACCTTCCTCTGACCCTCTTCCTTCAGTTAACAGAGTTCATTTGCCCTTCAGAAACACAACTCAAATGACGTCGCTTCTCTCTGCAGTCTTCTCTAACTCTTGGAGGTTCTGTTTTGAGCCTGTGAGTCCCTAATTGCTTGCTCCCCTTTCTATTACAGTTGGCTCTCTACCCTCTTTGTTTTGGGGTGTGTGTGTGTGTGTGTGTGTGTGTGTGTGTGTTTCAAGTTCCTGGAAAACAGAGGACAGGGACTGAATGTTAAGGTTTGTTTGTTTTTCATTGAGTCAGGGTTTCTTGTAACCCAGGCTGGTCTTGAACTCTCTATGTGGCCAAGGATGATCTTGAACTCCAGGTCTTCCAGTATCAGCCTCCAGAGCGCTGGGATTGTGGGTACCTCCCACCCTGCCTGGCTGGATCTGACCATTCTTTAAATATCTCCCACCACTTCCTCCAACTGTCACCCCCTTCCCAGCCATCATCAGCTGTTTGTTGGGACACCTGCCATGTTTCTCCACTCACCACCCACGGTGATGAGACTGTATTATAAACAGTCCTGTGACCCACAGTCTGTAGCATCTGACCTCCACCTTTCCTTTCCACCACTTTTTTCCTCACTGCGTCACAGCATGCTTTCTTCTCCAGATATTTGAATCTCTCCTCTTGGTCAGGAAAACTCCTTTCCCAGATGGATACATAGCTCGCTCTTTTGCTTCATTTTGTTTTCTGATCGAAAAATCCCTGTGGAGAGATGCCTTCTCCAATAGCTGTCTAAACTGGCACCATCCAGTCTGGGGAAGAATGGATGGGTAGAGTGTTTGCCGAGCATATGCTAGGCCCAAGTTCTAACCCTGGTATGGCTTAACAAACAAGTATCTGTTGAATGAATGGGCGCCTCTTTGTACAGCAGCTGCGTAGCACAACACCTGGCTGCATGCATATGTATTGGATACTGAGCAAATTCACAAATTTTACAAATGAAACGGAATTCCAGCCCACATCATCCAGGATTATCTGGGATGTGGATCCAGATGTCCCATCCATTCACTCTATGAGCATAACTCTGATTTCTTTCATTTGCATTAACAACCGTGAGATAACCAGCCAGCTTCTTCAGGTTTCCGAAATGAGTGGCTGACAGAGGTCTGTCTCAGGAGTGTTTAGACCTCAGAAAGGTTAATGAGTGGCAGAGCAGAGATTTACAGTCAGCCCTTGCTGCTTATCAGCTCCTGAGGGATTCTGCTCAGTTCTTCATCTCTTGAGGTTTGTGTTGCTGTACATTGTCTTTGATCCTCCAAAGGCAGGTTATTCTGAGGTCTGGAACAGGGTAGGGCTGCCCAAGGGTAGGCCTTTTAGACCCTGCATTTCCCAACAGATGTTCCAAGAGTCTGTAGGGTTACAGTCCCCTCTTGCCCCCTGCCCCATGCCTCTGTATTGGTGGACAGGAACCTGAGCCATGTTGGGATGAGCCAATTTTGTTCCTCATATTAAGTTATAAACTGTAAAATTTTCCTTGTTCATTTTGGTTCTGTGTAGTTGCTTTCCCTGGCCATCCTGGTTTTTGTTTTGTGTTTATTTATTTGCCCGCCTGCTTGTTTTGATACACATGTCCCACTATGTAGTCCTGACTGGCCTATAGCTCACTCTGTAGACTATGATGGCCTCACAGAAATCTGCCTTTTGGTCTTCTGAGTACTGGAATTAAAGGCATGCATCTGCCTGGTTCCTTTTATTTTATTTTATTTTTTATGACAAGGTCTCATGTAGCCCAGGCTGGCCTGGAACTGTTTATTCTAATCCCCCTGTTTGCAACTCACGAGGGATTACAACATGTGACATCACGTCCAGGTTTTTTCCCCCAAGGGTAGGAGTAGCTGAACAGGGTTTTTCTCTGTAGCCCAAGCTGGCCTCAAGTTTATAGCAATCCTTCTGCCTCAGCCTACCAAGTGCTGGGATTACATGCATGTGCCACCACAAGCAGATCCATCTTTCTTGCTTGCTCGTGCATAAATAAAAGTATACCATGCAGAAAAGCAGGTTCTCCTCAAAGCCGGTGTGTTACTGGGAGTCTGTCCATCCATCCTAATGAGCCTGAGCAGTGAGAGGTCACAGGGACAGAGAAAGGACAGAGTCTAGAACAGGGAGAGGTCCCACCTCCAAATCTTAACTCTCCTATATGACCAGGTGGTGGAAGGAGCTCAAGACCGGACCTGCGCCCTGTCCAAGCTCCTGCTCAGATCTTTCGTCATGTACCATGTCTTCTGATGTCACCAAGACGCTAGTTTGGAAGAATCATTTGCATTTCACAGAAGAGGGGAAACAGATTCAGGGAAGTTGATGACACTTGCCCAAGCTGCCCAGAGCAGGCTGCAGAGCTGGGATTTGAGACTGAAGCCAGCCCAGTGTGACTTCCTGGCTGCCTACCAAGGGCAAGAGTCTCTCTACTGCTAAAAGGGCAGGAGGCGGTTGGGTGCAGAAACAAGCCCAGCAAATGGGTCCTCCCTGGAAGTTAATCACCACCAGGCGCTTCTGGGACAGGTAGCTCAACCAGATGCCACCTGGCTCCTGTTCTGTTGTGACGACTATAATTCTCTGGCTGACTTGCCGGGGCAATTGTAGTCCCATTGCGCTCTGTGGAAGGGGTTTGTGACTGACAATATATAGATGTAATTCCTTCTAGCGTTGTCCTTCCAGGTCATCTGGCTCCCGCGTTTGTCTGGATGGTGTCACAGAAGTCCCTGCATCCCGCTGAGTCTCTAGTGTCCTGCACCCGGTTGATTCTACTGCCAAAGTTGTTCTCTCTGGGAAGTACACCCTTGCTTGAATTTGGGGGCGACTGGCCGATCCCGGGCACCGAGGGATCCTCAGGGCAGCACGAGAAGGGGCTCCGCCAGTCTCCTTGGGGGAGTTGGCCAGCCCCTTTCCTCGAGCCTGTGTTCAGTGCCGCAGCGCCCCCTTGGCCACCAGAGGCGCCCGGAAGCGGGACTCCCCGAGCGCGGGGCGGGGCGAGGGGCGGGGCGCAGCGGCACCTGGGCCGCGGGAGAGCCGGGGGTGGGCTCTCGGGGACAGCAGGCTGCCCCCCCAGATCCGCAGCGCCGGTCGCCGGGAGCTCGGGGCTCCGGGCGCAGAGGCTGCGCTGTCACATGGGCGGCGGCGACGGGGCCGCATTTAAGCGGCCAGGGGACGGCGCCCGCCTGCAGCGCGTCCTCGGGCTCGGCTCCCGCCGGGCGCCCCGCTCCCTGCCCTCCGGGGGCCCCGCGCCACCCCCGCCGGGCCATGCGAGCGCGGGCCCCGCCGCGATGAGCTCCCACATCGCCAAGAGCGAGTCCAAGACGTCGCTGCTCAAGGCGGCGGCGGCGAGCGGGGGCAGCCGGGCTCCCCGCCACGGCTCTGCGCGGGACCCCGGGCTGCGTGGCCGCCGGCTGCCCGGTCCCCGCCCCGGCTCGCCGCCCCTGTGCGGGGACCCCAGCTCTCGGAGGCCCCTGTGCCGGCCCGTGCCGCGCGACGAGGGCGCGCGCGGGAGCCGGCGTGGGCTGCCCCAGGCGCACTGCAGGCCGCGGGAGACGCTACCGCCGTCCCGCGGGCGCGATGGGGAGGAACGGGGGCTGGCGCCGGCGCTCAGTCTACGGGGCTCCCTGCGATCGCGGGGTCGTGGGGAACCGACTCCCGCCGGCGCCCCCGAGGCGGACCCGTTCCTCCACCGGCTGCGCCCCATGCTCAGCTCCGCCTTCGGCCAGGTAAGGGCCGCGCCCCTCGCCCGCGCCCGGGGCACCGGCGCTAGGGAGCCCTTGGCTGCAGGGCGTCCCTGGCCCTGGTCTCTCCGCCCGCCCGTTCAGGGAGCACCTCGGCTCATCCTGTCCTCCCGCGGGCCTGGCGCTCGGCCACCCCCGTGTCTGATTCAGCACCCTGTGCGCTGTCCACACTCCGGGCCTCTTCCTGGGCGCCGCTGCGCCTCGCCTGCCTCGCACCTGCAGGAGCGACCTACGCTGTCCTCCGGGAGATTTCCCCGGGTCGTGAGTGACGCCAACCCGCTCCTCTGGCCCCTGGTCACCCAAAAGAGCGAAGGGCTTGGGGTCTGGGCGGCAAAGGGGAGGGCATGGGAGTACACTGACTTTCTTGCCGGTTGCCCAGAGTGGTCTCAAAGGTCTGGGAAAAGTTAGGGGATTGGAAAAATGGGGCGGAGAAAAGATGTCTGGGCAGGCATGGAGGGTCTGTCCAGAGCTACGGCTCCATCTGGAACTTTGGAGTGTTTTAAGGAAGATGGTATTCCAGGGACGCCATCTGGATGGCGGTTAGGCAATCATGGGATAAGACCCAGAAAGCGCAAGCCCAAGTTGGTGTGCATTCTAGGGTCAGGAAGGCCACCAAGAGGTCACCAGAGACTCCTTTTGTTCTTCGCAAGCCTTTGCCAGCGAGGATCCCAGTCTCCCAGGCATTTACAGACAAGCCTCATCGTACAGTTCAAGGCTGCGGTGTGGGGTTGTGTCTCTGGGAATACAGGAACCTGTGAACTTCTGAACGAAGCCAAGATCTCTAGTTCCGAGTCCGTAATCAAGTCGAACTCAAGGAGTCGGTTCCGCAGAGGCGCAATCAGAATGCTGGCGTGGTTTCAGACGCAGGGGGTCTTAAGTGTTTCTGAGGTAGGATCTAGCGCAGAGGTAGCACCTCAAGCTTCCTGCTGGCTGCGCGGGATCAACCCTACGGGGAGGCCGCGTGTGTTTTGCTCCAGATCTGCTCGTTTCTTTTCAAAACACTACTCTGCAGTGGCTGATGCAGGTGGGGCTCTGTTATGAAGGCAGCTAGCTGCACGTGGACTCGGGGTTTCATGGGACCGCTGTGATGGTGTGGTGACACGGCCAGCGGCACATGGCTTTGTTCCTGCAGGGAGCCCTCCTTAGCTGCTCAGTGCGCAGGAGTAGAGGTTTGGATACAGAGCCCTGTGAGAGATATAGCCTGGCTAGGTGCCTAGCGGGACGACGTTCACTGCAGTGATGTGTGTGTGCTATAAGGAGCCGGAACACGTTAGGAGTGATCTGTGGGTCTGAAGTGGGTTGTGACCCAAATGCTGTGTTGTGTGTGTAGGGGGACAACTGCGATTCATTCAGTTACCAAGCATTTCTTGAACACCTGCTTTCCCCGGGCATTGGAAGCAGTAGAGAGGACAGTGAAGATTTGGGCTGCTTTGGAGCCCATGACCTAGCAGTTTGGAAGGCGCTGAGTGACAGGCTGAGTGTGATCAGTTTGCCAGTGATCTGGGGAAAGGACCCTCACTCCCTACTCTTGCAGAATTTGCCTGCAAACGGGGGGCGGGGGGAGGCTGTTCTGAGCTCAGAGACTTTCCAGGACATGTTTCTCCATTCTTCCCACTTCCCAGTCAAGTGGAAACTATTCTCCAGCCCCATGCTCTGAAATGTCACGGGGTCACTTGAGTCAGGAGGAGCTGGAAGGCCCCATGAAATATTTACTACCTCCCTCTGGAAGCTCCTGCCTCTTGGAGCTGAAGACTCCGTCCCCTGCCCCCAAGCAGTTTGAGTTTCCTGGTGACACCTCCAAGAAATCTGTGTGATCAGCAAACAGCAACCTAGGACAACAAAACCAGTCTGGGGTTTTTGTGTCAGAGCCTCCAATGTCCTGTGACAGAGAAGAATTAATCTTTCCTTGACATCTCTTTTCTGCATCAAACATTCTGTCCTTCGAGACAGGGTGGGGACGAAGAGAAGGCAAAATGGGGTCCTGAAAACAGACTATTTCAAATGGATCCACTTAGGGCAAAATGTATTCTGCTCATGACTCTTAGCCTATCTATCTGTCTTTTACCTTTTTCATACCTTAGGGGAATTGTTTTGTCTCATCAAGGATTTTATTTACTTAGAAAAAAAGATCAATTACAGTATCTCAGGGAGAATTTTGGAAATTAAATGATTTATGCAGGCGTATGCATAGGACTTGGTCCATTCTGTGCCACCAAGCTAGGGCTGTATCTGTGTTGGTATTGTTGATGATGACTGACTACAAGGTCACATCCTTTCTGTTTGTAATAGCAACAGAGAGAGCCAGGATCGGGCACACTAGATGTATCAAGACAGACTCTCCACATTTGGAGAAATGGGAATTAAGACTCCTCCAGTGAGAGCCCGGAGTTTCTCTGCCTGCAGGGAGACTGGGTGGCTGAGGTGTGGGGTGGTGGCTGGGATGGCAGTAGGTCCCTAGCTTCCAACTTTATCCCTTTGTATCTCTGTGACCTTGGCTTCTTCATCCAGAAAGGAGAGGGAGGAAAAAGTACCTTGCAGGGCTGTGATGGGGCTCACACAAGATTGAGGACATCGGAGGCCTGGCTCATAGTGAATGCTGGTTAAAGAACAGCCTGCGTCAATGTGACTGCTGTCTTTAACGCCATCCTGGAGTGTTGTCTGAATACGTGCCCTGTAAGGGAAGCTGCCTCCACACCCAGTGAAGAAGACTTTTAAATGAGAGGGCTGTGAAGTCAGTCCGTGAACTGTCCCCAGCTCTGCCAGTGAAGGGCATGTCACCCAGCTGCCTAGGCAGATAGTGTAGGGTGAGACAGGACCTTGAGTAAGCAAGATGTAGGCATTTGGGTCTTGAAGACTATGATGTGAACACACATTCTGCTTTTGACCTAGAACTTGAGAAGGAGAAAACACAAATAAAGCCCCCATCTCTGACCCCGCCATAGAAAACCATGTCTCTTGATCTTGAGGTACCAGCCCAGTGTCCAGACAACACATGAAAGGATCTCAATGTTCATGAGTGAATGAGTGACTAATGGCATCTGTGTCTGGGCTACATGGCTTTCCTAGTTCCTGTGGTATGGACGAAGAGATGGACCATGCCCTGTGATGGTGTGGGTCTTATGGGGTCAATGGCATCAAGGCTGTGTTGGGAGGATGAGGGCTGTGAACATGCATTCCCACTCCATGAGCTCTTTTCTGCTGCCTTTCCTATGGGACCTGGGATGAGGGAAGAGAAGATCAGCTTGTGGACTGATATAGATGATAGAAGTGGCCGAGTCCATTGGATGATCATCCTCTGGGATGTGTGGATGTCTGCGTTTGCCTCCATCTGTTTCTGGTGATCACCAAGGGTACCTAAGACCTCAGCCCAAAGCCCACTGCAAGATTACCAAAGTCTGTCCTCATGATCTCCACAGCAACCTGAGGGAGGGTTGGCATCATGGTCCCCCATTTTTGAAATTAGGACACAGGCTCCAAAGAGGACAGAGGTCACAGTAAACAAATTGTTCCACCTGCCACCTGGGCAGCCAGGGCCAGCTGGGAAGGGAAGTGATTGGTCAGAAGTGTCCACAGAGCACCCCTCATGCTGTACCCCAGTTTTCACACTGGGCGTCCTGGCACTAGGTTGCCACCCCAGTTCATACACTGCTGGTAGGTCTGATCGAGACCTAAGGGCCAGCCCCCATCCTAATCAGGGATATCCAGCAATAGGCTCATCCTCTCACCCTGTGATCCTATTATTCCATTCCAGGGTGTGGTTCTACAGGCCCAGGGAGTCCCAGTTCATGGGGAGTGGGGCTGCAACGTGCTCTTTGGTTTTTACCGAAAAACCCCAACCTGTAACCATGCTGCATTTTCTAGGGAAGGTCAAACCCCCCTGCCCACTGTGCATCCCAGCTCAGTCTAAGGAGGCTCTAAAACCCCAGATCTGGTCCCCCTGGATCCCTAGCTGACCTTAAGCCTCAGTAGTGTCAACCCTACTCTTAACTCGAAGCAGAACGGACTTTGAATTATTAATTTACATTTCTTTATTTAAAATGTGTGTATGCCAGATGTGGTGGTGCACGCCTTTAATCCCAGCACTCAGGAGATGGAGGCAGGCAGATCTCTGTGAGTTTGAGGCCAGCCTGGTCTACAGAGAGTCCAGGACAGCCAGGGCTACATAGTGAAACCCTGTTTCACCAAACAAAGAAAAACGAATAAATAAAATAAAATGTTCATGTGTGTTCAGGCTAGTATGCATGCATGCAAGTATGCGTGCATAAATATGTGTGCGCATGTGGCATAAATATGTGTGCGCATGTGGTATGTAGTTCAGAAGACAACTTTCAGGAGTTGATTCTCCTTCCTCCTTGTGGTTTCCAGGAATTCAGCTCAGGTTATAAGACTCAGCAATAAGCCGTTGACCCACTGAGAATCCTGCCCACCCCCCAGAATGGGCTTTCTTTAAACTTGTGATTGGTTTTGCTGTCTTCTGTCTCCAGTTTCCAAGGACAGAGGCCTAAGTAGCCAAGGTCGTCAAGCACCTGTTATGGCTCAGACTGGCCTGCAGGGGGCAGGAGTCACCAGGGCTGAGTAAGTGGATGATGAGTGAATGCTGCACCTGGCCCTTTAAGACCAATGCTAGACAGAGGGAGGGGACAGGTTTGGGGTGCCAGACACTGGGCGGGGCCTTGGGTGAGTATAGTTTCATTAACCACCCATAAAAACTTAAGACAGGTGCTCTTTTTTGTTTTGTTTTGTTTTTTGAGACAGGATTTCTGTGTAGCCCTGGCTGTCCTGGACTCACTTTGTAGACCAGGCTGGCCTCGAACTTGCAGAGATTCACCTGCCTCTGCCTCCCAAGTGCTCTGATTAAAGGCATGTGTCTCCATGTTCAATGGGAGGTGATCTTAGTATCTAAGAGACAAACTCCAAAAGTCCAACATGAATCACACCCACAGCTGTACGGTCTGTCTCTGCATTCTGAGCTCTGAACTGCTTCCCCAGTGCGTCCTTCATTTTTTTTTTTTTTTTTTTTTTTTTTGGTTTTTCGAGGCAGGGTTTCTCTGTGTATCTCTGGCTGTTCTGGGCTGGCCTCGAACTCACAGAGATCCGCCTGCCTCTGCCTCCCAAGTGCTGGGATTAAAGGCGTGCGCCACCACCACCCGGCTTGATTTGCTTATTTTTATCTTATGTGTATGAGTGCTTTTCCTGCCTGTAAGTATGTGTATCACATGTGTGCCTGGTGCCTTCAGAGCTCAGAAGAGTTCCTCTGGAACTGGAGTTTCAGAAGGTTGTGAGCAGCCATGTGGGAGCTGTGAACCAAACCCCGGTCCTCTTCAAGGACAGCAAGAGTGCTTAACCACTGAGCCATCTCCCCAGCCCCTCTCAGTGGGTCTAAATACCAACCACAGGTTAGAGTTCCCTAGTGAACAGACAGTTTCAGAACTCACAGAGCCACACTGAGCCAGGGAATTCAGGGCAGGGTTCTAACAGTTTCTGTATTTCTCATCCTTAACATTTATCTGAAATATAGTTAAATAATGGCGCTCCCCATTACCTCTTGCCCAACTGCTAGGATGGAAACTCTTGTTGTTCCTCCTCATTGTTCCCAGAGCCAAACACAGCACCCGGCACATAAAGGCTGGGCAAACGATACTTCCTTCTTCCACTTGAATAATTACTTATCAGTGCCTATTATGTACCGCAGGCTTTTCCTGTGTAGACTTCATTAGCCAGACAGGGAAAGTCCCCTTTTCTAACGGGGAGGAAACTGAAGCTCAGGAATAGAAGGTGATCAAAGGCAGATCCAGGGCTCAACCTCAGGCCCCAGATCCCTCCTCACTCATCTGAGGCCATCGAACTTGACCCGTGGACCAGCCTAGTGCTTCCTTCATGCCGTTTTGCATTTGCATTAGCCGTCCGTTCTTTGGCTTTACCTCTTTCCGGCCCTTTAGCTGTTCCCACTCAGGCTCCTCCCTTTGTCCTGTCCCTTTTCCCCTCCTCCAGGAGTATGGCCCAAACAAGAAACTGCCTGGGCTGAACTGTTCCCTAGTTCCCTAGTCAGCAGCCGGCACTCAGCACCACAGCCTTAGTGGACCAGCCAGCGATCTCCTTTTTAGCTTCCTAGGAAGAACCCTGTACCATTCGCTAGGGAATGCACCCAGCCATATTCCCTAATGAGATTTCTGACCAGACACCCAAACTGGACAAAAGTCCCTGGGCGAGGAAGCAGTCCGGGCCGAAGTCTGTGATTGCATCAGGGAGGGAACCTGAGCGGGTGGGTCAACCTCCTGGTCTACCTCAGGCGCCCCCTGCTGGGGAAAAGCTGCATGAACGGAAACAGAAACTTCTCTGGGTACCTACCTACAATTGCAGTTCGGGTCGTCTGAACCATGACAAGAATTCTCTTGCCAAAGCAAGAATTTGGAGGGACCAAGAATATCCAATCATTTGTAAAGTTCCAGATGTGGAACTTCGAGGACCATTTTTCGAAGGCAGCCTCCCTCTTCTTCACTTCAACTAAGGCAGTGAAAGACCCTCGGTCAGGATTAGGCAGAGGATGAGAAGGATCAAAGACCTTGGCGTGTCCTCTGTGCCAGTGCCGCCTTCATTCTGCTCCCTTCAAGGCCATCTCTTGGCTTCCCAAGGGTCAAGGAGCTTTTACAGAGCAGAGGGACCATAAGGAAGAAGCTAATTACAGCTGTGGGTTCAGCTGTGCTGCCAGCCCTGGAGCCTCATTCTGTGTCAACGATGAGGCAAGTGTGAAAATTGGAGCGTAATAGAGACGTCACAAGATCTCCCAGGCCCTCAACTGAGAACCACCTTGCTGTCCATCCATCTGGATTGCCAGTGGCTAATGAGGCATGCTTGTCTGGCTCACTGCTCTTCAGACAAGTCATACATCTCCCTGAGGGCCTGTGTGTGCATGCATGTTTGTGGTGTCTGGTGTGAGTATGTGTGTGTGTGTGTGTGTGTGTGTGTGTGTGTGTGTGTGTGTGCAGATGTGCTCCTGCGTGTACACAGACAGCTTTGCAAGCTGTGCGGCATTCTGGCTTTGGTGCCCAAACTAGCCAGCTTTCCCCTTCTGGATCTGCTGGCCTAATTCCCAGCTACAGCTGCCACCTTGGTCCCCCTCCCCAAGGCAATCTCCCTGACTGTTGGCAGTGTGGAAAGGAGGGGATGAGGGAAGGGGAGAGAAACAGAGAAGGGACTGAGCTCTAATGCTCTAATCTGATGTTGGTGATCGGAGAGGCTTCCCAGCTCCAATGCCCCATGCAATCTACTCTCCAGGGGATTTTTTCGGTGCTATGCACTTTTCCCCTTTGCCTTTGTCTCCTTAAGAAAGTGACCAGAAAGTTAAACCTAGACACACAAACACACATGCAAACCACCAGGAAAAAAAAAAAATCAGCAGGAGCAGGCAGGCAAAAGAGCACGCGCGCACTCGGGCTCAGCTCGGCTCAGCTCTGTCCAGGAGGGAGATTGGCGCAGGCAGAGAGACAGAGAGAGAGAATCGCTGAGATTGACAGTGACCCAGACTGAGGTCTTCTGGCCCCCGGGAACCTCCTTCATGGACCCCGAGACCTCCAAAGGGGCTGTGTCAGTGTAGGATGGGCAACTGCGTCAAATTGCCACTAAGAAACCTCTCCAGAAAGGTATGTTTTTGGAGCCCCCAAGTCCTGGTGTTTGGGTTGGGGGCATCTTGCGGTCTACCCCAGAGGACATGGACTGGGTGGGCATACGATGCTCTTGGTCCTCCTTAGGGTGTCTGTCCAAAGCAGTTCCAACTTCAAGACACCCTCCATTAGCGGATTCTTATGTTCTAGGCAGGCTCTGAGCTGAAGTTAGGGCTAAAAGCTGCCTGGGGTGGGGGCTGGGGAGTCATGGGGTCTGGGAAGGCCATATTTGGGATTCACACAAGAGCTAAGAGAAATCATGTGACTTTGGGTTTTCTGGAGTGTACCATGAAAAGTGTGGAGTCTTAAGATAACAGTGTATAGCCACCCTCGTGTCTAAAGAATCAGACACCCTTCAAGAGCAAGCCCCAGGGCTCCGAGGGTCTGTGCTCCTCACTTGTTCTCTCTAAGCCAGTGGTTCGCAACCTCCCTAGCCCTTCCACCCTTTAATACAGTTTTTCATGTTTCTGTGACCCCCCCAACCATAAAATTATTTTCACTGCTACTCCATAACTGTAATTTTGCCGTTAGGAATCAATGTAAATATTTTTGGAGATAGAAGTTTTCAGGGAGGGAAGGGTTGGGGGGGGTCACGACCCATGGGTTGAGAAACTGTGGGGTTTGAAGGAACCATATTAACCAAGCAAGTGTCTCCTTTTGATTCTACCCACAATAATTCTTGAGTCAGGTGTGGGAATGTCAAAGGACCAGGTTGTCTTAGAGCCAAGGATGGCTTCTTTTGAGAACCAGGGTGCCCAAGGGATTTGTGGTTCAGGGCTGTACATGAGTGTCACTTTCCAGAGTGGATTTATTGCTTATACGATAGGACAATGTTCTTTTGCAAGAATTCCTTCGGGAAAGCGAGCATGTTCTCTCTGCCTCGGGCATCGTTAGGAAGGTCTGGGTAGCATCTGCTTGTTCCAGGTGGGCCCTGCCCATATTGTTAGTCCTTCCAGTCAGGTCATAGATGATATTTGCCTTCCATGTTTTCATTTTCCAAATAAGAAATGTGATTGCCAATTGAGAGGGCGGGGACTGGAGGGTCAGGTGACTCTGGATTGGCTGATGGAGCCTTCATTCATGTCCCACCCATCTTTCCCATTAGGTTTCTGACCTCTCAATTTAGGACACTTGAGGCTTTTTAGCCTGTCGCCTTCCTCATTTAGCTAAAGCTGCTCACATCAAATTCCACTTAATCTTCGCTGTCCGTTGGATTGCTTGGAGGGCTGATGTTTCTATTGTGCCTCATGTCTTGGACTTGCTTTGTAGACCAGGCTGGCTTCAAAGTCAGAGATCCACATGTCTCTGCCTCCCAAGTGCTGGGACTAAAGGTGGGCGCCACCACGCCTGGCTGGTCGGTCATTCTCTTAAGGGAGGCTTCTGCCTCCGAGGTGATTCGGGAAATGAAAGCTGATCTGAATTAGAGGATCACAGGCAGATGCGGCAAAGGGTCCTAGGCTTGACAATGTGAATGTAAGAACTAGCCCTTTCCTCTGCCTCCTACCATCTGCCCTTCTGCCGCGAAGTCCTTCAGTCAGACCATACAGATTTCCTCTTTCTGGCCATGTGATCTTGGACAAATTGCTCGACTTTCTGAGACTTAGTTCCTTTGCTCATCAATTGAGAGTGCTAATGTCTACCTACCTCTTCCAACGTGTGTATATCAACGGGGATCAAACCCAGAGCCTTACGCACCACCCAGGCCTGATACATAGCTCTTTTATGTTTGTTTTGTTCTGTCTTTTAGAAACAAGGGCTTACTCTGAAACCTAGGCCCCAGCATCTTCAGTATTGGGATTACAGGTGTGAGCCAGTACAGTTTGCTCATAATATTTAAACTTTTCTTTTTCTCTCTTTTTCTCTCTGGTTTGATTTTGGTTGTTTTGTTTTTTTGTTTTTTTGGTTTTTTTTTTTTTTTGTAGCCATGACTGGCCTGGAATTCACTATGTAGACCAGGCTGGCCTCAAACTCCCAGAGATCTGCCTGCCTCTGCCTCCCAAGTGCCAGGATTCAAGGTGTGCACCACCACCGCCCAGCCCCTAATATTTAATGCTCAAAATGTGTGCTACACAGAATGCCAGGTGTATAGTACTAGACACGTGGTAGGATTGTCATTGTCAGAGGAGATAAAGGATGAGTAGAAAGGTGGAAGAGATGGGTGATTTTTAGTGCTTTCAGTTTTTTTTTTTTTTGGTTTTTCGAGACAGGGTTTCTCTGTATAACAGCTCTGGCTGTCCTGGACTCGCTTTTGTAGACCAGGCTGGCCTCAAACTCACAGAGATCCGCCTGCCTCTGCCTCCCAAGTGCTGGGATTAAAGGCGTGCGCCACCACCGCCCGGCACTGCTTTCAGTTTTTATTTTGGGTTTTTTGTTTGTTTTTGAGAAGAGGCTTCTGTTTGTACCCCAGGCTGACCTGGAAACTTTCTCTGTAGGCCAGGCTGGTGTGCAACTCAAGATCCTCCTGCCTTAGCTGTTGCACGTTAGAAATACAGTATACAGATGTGAGCCACCACACCCAGGTAGAATTTATTACCCAGAGCCATATGTGCTAAGACTGTGCCTCAGTGCAGCTGGAGGGCCTCTGTGTCCACTGGGTAAGTGATCATAAATCTTAGGAATCATTTTCTTTTCTGGGTTATTTACAACAGACCAGATATCTACCATCTCACTTGTTCTTTTCTACCGAATAGTTGTCCTGGCTAGTTTGCGGAGAAGGGAGCTGGGCACGGAGATAAGAATTTCTGAGGTCACTCTGTTGCTAGCAAGTAGAGCTGGGATTTAGAGCCTGCACTGTGTAAAATCAGAACTGGTATTTTATGCACGGCTTTTCTTTCTCCCATTGCCAGAAATGTTATTCATAAATTCAAAAATATGACCTTCGAGATTGTCCAGTCCGACTTCCTATTCTGTGCAGCAAAATGCCCCCTTCTATCTCATTCAGCGCAAGCCCTTCAAGCTCCTTGACCATAAACGGACGGGGAGTTCTGACCTATGTGCCCTCGGGCAGCTTGTATTGTTTGTTAGAGAGCCAGAGGTCATGCTGTTCTCTAACATGCTGGCCTCTCCTGGTTCCATGCCAGATGTCATTGGCCCCTGGCTTGGCCTCTGGAGAGGGGCTTGGGAACCAGACATGTTGATAGGTAGCCTGCTTCAGGCCCTATCTGGGCGGGACCAGGCTGTCAGGTGCCATCATCGCTGGCTGGGGAAGAACGGCTGCCTCCTGGGGCAACTTGGTGCCAGGCAGAGTTAAAATCAAGAGGCGCAGTGGAAATTCCCCAGCCACCACTGGCTCATTCTTCATGGGAACAAATTCCTCTCTATCCCTCTCATTCCTTTGCTGATTGGCAGATGTTCCCCCACTTCCTCCGGAGCCAGAAGTAAATGCCTTCTGGCTCCCAACATCCCTTAACTTGCTCTACCAACATCACCATTGTCATCATCACCATTTGCTGTTACTACAGCAACTTCACTTATTCGGCTCTTGCTGTGTTTTAAACACTATGCAACGCACTCTATCAGCAGTAGCTCATTTGTGCTCACAAGAACCTTGTGGATACAGATGATCATCTCCAAGTATATGGAGGATGCTGGGGCACAGGGAGATGAAGACCTGGACAGGGTCACATAGCTAGCAAGTGGCAGAGCCAGAGCCTTCACCAAGACAGTGTCCAGAACCTGCAACCAAACCCTCTTAGGATTCTGTGCCACCTGCCGCCTCCTTCTCCTCCTCCTCCTCCTCCTCCTCCTCCTCCTCCTCCTCCTCCTCCTTAGGCTGTGCTTCTCCTGAGCCAACTTGTGTGAGATTCAGCCAGAAATGGAAAGTCTGCTTTTTCCACAAACATCTCCAGTAAGATTACTTCTTGGAGCTCGTCCCCCATCCAGTTGCAGGCTTCTCGTGGACTCCTTAGAGGGAAGGGCTCTCTGGTCTTTACTAGTTCCAGTATTGGTTCAGGGTTGTGAATGAATGGAGCAGAGATTCAAGCTAGAATAAGACTTGATTAACACCCCTTGTGTTCAGAGATTTCCTACAACTGACAGTTGAGCCATGGCCTGAGTCATTGTGTCCCCTTTGAGGAAATGAAATACTGTTCCTCCCTCTCTAGGTCTGGAAGGGGCTTAGGCTGTTGGGAGGGGTTGGAATCGAGTCTCTATCAACAGCCCCCCATGAGAGGTCAGGATGAGGGAGGTCCCAATAGGACAGGCTGCCGGGTCTACATGTGACCTTGGCTTAGCTAGAGGCAGCTGGTTGGAAGAGGGCTGGATGGGACAGTAAGTACAGAGCTCTGAGCGTCTCAGACCCACAGCCCTCCTGGGAGTCCAGCTACCCTGCCTGTCCTTGGGAAAGTCCTGCTACAGACTCCCACACTGAAGAGAAGCTGACCCTTGCAGGGCACAGTGCTGGGACCTGGACTCTTGAGAGGCACTGGGCATGCTGGGAGGCCCGGGTCCAACCTCATGTTGTGTCTGGACACTGCTGCTGTCCTAAGGGGAAGGTCTGTGAGGCAATGCTGACTTTTATAACTGTGTGGGAATTTGCAGGGAGAACGAAAGGCTGTCTGGAGCCCCAGTGCACAGCTATATTCAGTCAGCAGGCAAAGCCCCTGCCTCCCAATCTCTAGCGGTCAAAGAGGCCAAGCCAGCCCAGGCATGGAGCCAGGGAAAGAGGGAGGGTAGGAAAGGAAAGCTGCTGGAAGAACGCCTAAGCATGCCATCACAAACAGGTAGGATCTGAGTACAAGTGGATCTTGTCTGACCCACTGATACTTTTGAACCAGTTTTGGCACCTGTGGGCTGGAACGAAGAAAGTAGTGCCACTTGTTTAGAGCGAGCACATAGCATCCATTTTGCCCCCATCCCCGACTCTCACAACTTACCTGCCCCATTTGTCAGCAATGGCATCTGTTTGTGACTTTCAATTAGCAGACTTTCGGAGGCTGTTTGTTCTCCACGTAACCAGCTCCGGTCACTCTGCCTTCTAGCAGGGGTGCAGGGAGGGGGGGACCCAGCTAGGGCAGGGTCTGAGTGAGTCAGAAGGCTGGGAGACTAGATGTAGGTCTGAGGGTCGAGCTGGGACACTGTGAGCACTTGGGGCAAGGACATGGTTCTGTGGGACACTCTTGAGTTAGGGTAGATGACTCCTTCTGCTTTGCTCTGAACTGCATGCACACACGTGTGTGATTCTCTGTATATACTTGTATCAGTGTGTTTGTGTGTGTGTGTGTATGTGTGTTCCCTTCCTCTGGCCTCAGAGCTAGCTCTTCATGGAGCAATTGTTTCAGCCAAGGATTGGACCACTTAGATATCTGCCCTTGTAAGCCTTGTTAAGGCTCACAGAACTTCACCACGTGACTCTCAAAGATCTTCTAGAATCAACAACCAGACCAGGGCTGAGAGGGTCCAGGTGAACAGGGAAGTGACACCTCACCTCTTTTTTATTTGCTTGGTACTGAATGAAGATGCTCCAGGAGGAAAAGACCAGCTACACGGTGGTGCAGACAAGTGAGGATGGGCTGGCAGATGGCAGTGAGCTTCCTGGACCACTCATGATGCTGGCCCAGAACTGTGCCGTCATGCACAACCTGCTGGGTCCTGCCTGCATTTTCCTCCGGAAAGGTTTTGCTGAGAACAGACAACCTGTACGTAAGTTGGCTCAGTGCAGCTGGCCGGACCTGGTTTCGTAGGGCATGAGGAGGTGCTGGGAATAAAAGGAGTTTTGCATGTAGCAACTCCTAGCCTTAAACTCCCAGTTTATGAATTGGATTCTTGAAGTCTCACACTCATGGCTCCAAAGTTGAATCTGTATCAAGCAGCAAGAAATAATTAAAGCAGGTGGCTGGAGAGATGGCTTAATGGTTAAGGGCACTGGCTGTTCTTCTAAAGGACCTGGGTCCAGTTCCTAGCACACACTTGATGACTAACAACTGTGACTCCAGTCCCAGGGGATCTGGAGCTCTCTTTTGACCTCCATGGGGACCAGGTATGCAGGCCATACACATATATTCATGCAAACAAAACACTCATACTGTGACAGTAAATTTTTATTTATACTTATATATTTATTAATACTTAACAAATACCTATAAAGTTCCTAAATCCTAAAACCAAAACCCTAATTCCAAAACCTATAATCTAACTAAGAATATCTTTTTTTTTTTTTTTTTTGGTTTTTCGAGACAGGGTTTCTATGTTTAACAGCTCTGGCTGTCCTGGACTCGCTTTGTAGACCAGGCTGGCCTCGAACTCGCAAAGATCCGCCTGCCTCTGCCTCCCAAGTGCTGGGATTAAAGGCGTGCGCCACCACCGCCCGGCTTAACTAAGAATATCTTAATGCCTAAAATACTCTAATATCTATAAAAAACAAACACTTAACACTAACTTAAGTTTCTTAAAAGGATATTTTCTCAGGTTAATTATTTTGGCATGGATCCATATGGGTGGCTGGTTTCCACCAGGTCTTTCAATCTTAAAGTCTATGAGTCTTATTCATCAGATGACAAGGCTAGTTTATAAACTTGAACTGTTTCGACCATTGAAGTGGGGCAGCCTTTAAATCGGCAAGAATTGCCTCCGCGGTCCTAGGGCCCAATTGTTTGCAAGATGAAAAGTTTCTTGTGCTCACCTTCTGATGCTATGGGGCTCCAAGGACTGCACTCTGATGTTCCGGCCCTCCCATGCTTTGAGGTCAGTGTTCTGGAGCACCAGGGAGGGTCTGGCTTTACTTTCTCCATGACCGAGGATTCCCAGCAGGTCAACACAGAAGGATGATGAAGAGGAGCGCGATGAAATCTCTCGGCCAGACAAGGAGGAAGGTGGGGCAAAGCTGACTGGGCTTCTGATTTTAAATCCCTTGTGTCATAATGATCTTGGTGGTGAATTCTGGCATTTTGTTGCCATGTCCCTGGCAGACTTTCTAAGGCATGCCCCTGTCCACAGTCCCATGATCAAAGATGTCATCTGCTTTTGGCAGATTTTCCAAGCACATGCCCTTCGATGTTAATCATGGCCATAATTGGATATGCCCATCTTTTTTCCAAAATCCCTATGCTGGCCGATGCTACACTACTTCACTAACACTACCACACTCATACAAAATAAAATAAATCTTTTAAAAAAGTTTTAAAGGGCTGGAGAGATGGCTCAGCGGTTAAGAGCACTGGCTGCTCCTCCAGAGGTCATGAGTTCAATTCCCAGCAACCACATGGTGGCTCACAACCATCCATAATGAAATCTGGTGCCCTCTTCTGGCCTGCAGATATACCTGCAGACAGAACACTGTATACATAATAAATAAATCTTTAAAAAAAAAAAGAAAGTTTTAAAGAGCTGGGCATGGTGGCGCACGCCTTTAATCCCAGCACTCGGGAGGCAGAGGCAGGCGGATCTCTGTGAGTTCGAGCCCAGCCTGGTCTACAAAGTGAGTCCAGGACAGCCAGGGCTACACTGAGAAACCCTGTCTCGAAAAACCAAAAAAAAAAAAAAAGTTTTAAAGGCTAAATAATAAAAGTAGAGCTGGGGAGATACTGTTTGGTAGAGGATCTGAGTTGAGTTCCCGACACCCATTAAAAAGCTAACCATGTCTGGGCATGGTAGCACATGTCTTTAATCCCAGCACTCAGGAGGCAGAGGCAGGCAGATCTCTGAGTTCAAGGCCAACCTGGTCTACAGAGTGAGTCCAGGACAGTCAGGGATACAGAGAAACCCTGTCTCAGAAAACTAAAAACAAAGAAAGCTGAGCATGGTAGTGAGCACTTGTAATTCCAGTGCTGGGGAGTCGGACAGGAAGATCTCTGAGGCTCACTGGCTAACCTAAAACCAGTGAGCCTCAAGCCCCAATGAGACACCATATCTCAAAACATTAAGGTGGATGGGGGCAGGAGACAGGCTGGCAAGATGGCCCAGTGGTACTGCCTTTCAGTTCCCAGTACCCTATCAGGCAGCTCAGAATTGACTGTAATTCCAGCTCCATGGAGACCTAATGCCTTCTGACCTCCAAGGGCACCTGCACTCACATGTGTGTACACACACAACCCATAGTTTAAAAAAAAAAAACTGGGCTGTACGTGGTAGCGCATGCCTTTAATCCCAGCACTCGGGAGGCAGAGGTAGGCGGATCTCTGTGAGTTCGAGGCCAGCCTGGTCTACAAAGTGAGTCTAGGACAGCCAGAGCTGTTATACAGAGAAACCCTGTCTCAAAAAAACCAAAAAAACAAAACAAAACAACAACAACAAAAAAACTAAGGTGGAAGGCTCCTAAGGGTTGCCCCCGTCCTCCACAAACACAATCCTACATATGCAGTCACACATACCTACGCATGCACAGATAAATAAGTATATGCAATTCTTCGGGAACCTTACAATGTGTCCACAGTATGTCGAGGAAACTAACCCTATGCTAATTGTCTTCCTGAATTGCCTCACAAAAGCCCAATACCCGGAGGCAGGTACTTTTATCATCTCCATTTCACATGTGGGGAAACTGAGTCTGATACAGTAGTATATTTAAGGTCACACTAGCGAGTGTCAGAGGCAGGATTCAATTTCAGCCTAATGCTGCACTTCCTGTCGTCTTACCAGCACCACTATGTACTCGGATGGTCTCCTGGTATTCTACGTTGTGTTATCTATCCAGTGTTATCTATCCAGTGTGGTAACCACTGACCACATGTGGCCATTGACCTCTCCAAGTGTAACTAATGAACAGAATTGTTAACTTTATTTTATTTTAATTGAAAGCTCTGTTTTTGCCAAAGATTGAGCTCGGGGTCTTTAATATGCTAAGCATGTGTTCTGTCCCGAACTATACCCCAGTTCTCCAATTCAGATATGCATGCGGCTTGTGGCTGCTGTGCGGAACAGCCTCCTACAGGGGTCTTGAGTTGTCAAAGGGAAGCAGGTAATGAGGCTTCAATTAAGGGTACAAACATTTGTAGATTGGATTGATTGACTTTCACATGCTAAATACATGTCTTGAGGAACACATGCAAAGCCCTTATGAGGTAGGTCCTGCCATTGTCCCACGTTACAGATAAGAAAGCTGGCTTAGTGAACAGGAGTGACCCTCAGCTGGGAGGTAGCAGCTACAAGCTTTGCACCAGAGTCTGTCTGACTCTGGGTTCTGAGGGCTTCTAACTGCACAAACTGGGAAGGAAGTATGTACATTCCCAAGGCTGCCTGCACTCCCCCTGCCCCTGGATTGCCAAATATACCTGTGTGTAACCCTAACTACTCCAGCACACACCGCATGTTTCTCCACTGCCCTGCAAGGGGCCAGAGGGTGAGCCTGGGGACAGCCACCAGGGCTGCTGTTGCAGACTCACTGTGAAGAAGTGCTTTGTTTCATCTCTCCTTGGAATCTGGGAGCACAAGAAGGGTAGAAGATTGTGTTGTGTGGTGAGGGTCTGCAGTGTGCACCTCCTCCCCAGACCTGCAGAATGGAGCCCTGGGAGAGCATCGAGCTGCTTAGGGTCTGGGGGGGGGACGACTAATTTTAGTTAAGTAGCTGATCCCACTGAGTGTACTTTGCTTATTTGTGTACACATGTGCACACAGTCAATGCCCCTCTTCCTTGGGTCCCCACATTTGGGGATTTAAGCAACAGTGGATCAAAAAATAGTTTTTAAAAACCGGAATCAGGCTGGCGAGATGGCTCAGCAGGTAAAAGTGCTTGTTACCAAGTATGATGACCTGCGCTCAATCCCCAGAATTCACATGGTGCAGGCCAAGTTGTCATCTGACCTACACACACATATACCAATAAAAATTTTAAAACCTTGCATCTGCAAAACCCTGTCTTCAAAAAACAAAAAACCCTTAGGCCGGGCGGTGGTGGCTCACGCCTTTAATCCCAGCACTTGGGAGGCAGAGGCAGGCGGATCTTTGCGAGTTCGAGGCCAGCCTGGTCTACAAAGCGAGTCCAGGACAGCCAAGGATACACAGAGAAACCCTGTCTCGAAAAACCAAAAAAAAAAAAAAAAAAAAACCCAAACATCTGGAGTTCCAGCCCCAGATGTTAAAAGTACTTGATGTGACCTGAGTTCTGCCCCCAAACCCACCCAAAGCTCACAACTGTCTGTAACTCCAGTTCCAGGGGATCTGATGTCCTCCTCTGGCCTCTTAGAGCACCGGGCATGCAGGTGGTGCTCATACACAAGCTCAGGAAAAACACTCATATGCATCAAATAAAAACAAATCTTTAAACGTTCTTTTAAGTAAAAAAGTAAAACCTTGTATCTGCCCTGAAAATACACAGATTATTTTTTGTCCTCATTTCCTAAACAATACAATGTAGCAACTATTTTCATAGCATTTGCATCATATAAATAGAATAAGTCATCTCAAGATGATTTGAAGTATGCCAGAGGAGGTATGTAAATTATATGCAAATAGCATGCCATTTTATGTAAAGGACTTGAACAGCTTTGGGATTTGGCATGCCTGGGGCTTCTGGAATCAATCCCCCACTGTTAGTGAGAGATGACTGTCCTTAATTATTTTCACTTATTAGTGATTTAATACATGAAAATGCATCTTTTTGGCCACCCAGGAATGACCTGGAACATATATTTTCTGTCTTGTGCTATATACACTGGGCAGCCTTCTCAAGGAAAATGCAATGTCACAGAGACATCCCTTCAGGCAACCCTTTCCCTACAGCTGGAGATGCCCCTGAGAGGACATGAGATGTCTGTAGCCTGCTCATTTCAAACTCACATACACTTTGAACATCAACATAACTCTATCCTTTGGGCACGAATCTCAGACTGGGTGCCTGTATTGGGTGCCATTGTCTCCAGCCTTCTTGGCCCCACTGACTGAGGCTAAGCTGAGGTGCCTTGAACTCATAGCGTTCCTGAATGTCTATGTTAATGATATAGGAGCCAGTACCTGGTGGTGTGAAACTCCTTAGGGTAGACAGACTCATACTGTCCCCACCCGAAGACAGAGAGCTGGGACGTGGCAACCATGTCTGTCTGTACCAGTCTGTCTCCTTCCTGGACAGGCCTGGATTGATGGCTGTCACCATCAGGGGCCTTCCCCAGGCTTCCTCTAATTCCTCCATTCTCCTTTGGGAGACTTCTCTGGCAGCAGTTTTAATGCTTGGATGCAGGGGATTTTTGTTTGTTTGCTCCTTATGGAGATATGGGCCCTATTGGAGGCTGTAGATATTCGCTTTGGATACCAGCAGCCCCAGGTTCTATGCTGTGTCCTATAATGGGCAGGGTATAGGCACAGGGTCATATTTGGGGGAAGATGGGGACAGTGTCCAAGAAGCAGGACACAGCTCCATCTCTTCCTCACATACTCTGAATCCCCATTTTTCTTGGGGTTGCCTTTGTGGCCCCTACCTACTCTCCTCCTGTAGGCCACCATCTTCCATTGCC
The DNA here is from genome assembly GCA_907164525.1 of Lophiomys imhausi. Lineage (NCBI taxonomy): Eukaryota > Metazoa > Chordata > Mammalia > Rodentia > Muridae > Lophiomys > Lophiomys imhausi. Next base: position 5,136,863 of record CAJQZJ010018538.1, on the reverse strand, counting down.
CTTCAGGCTTCTGCTGCTTGGCTCCTCCTGGTATTGTTGGGTGGTCTCTTTTCTCTGTGGTGACTTCCCCTGGCCCTATTTTATTTACAGGTTTTTGCCTTTGGACCAGCTCTGTTCCCAACTCATTTTGTGTCTGGAGAAGGGTGAAGCGCTTCAGTGGCCCAGTCTTTGTGGGGACTGTTGGGTCATCTCTGTCAATGCCCTCCTGACTTGGGGACTCTGTATTTTTCCCCTCAAGGTCCAGACAGACCTCTGCTCAGTTCCCATCACCTCCTATCAAGTGCCTGCTGCCACTTGGATGCCCCCATTGGATGGGCATATTGTAAATTCTAGGTCCCTAGCTGCTGCTAATGTGATGTGTTCTTTTGTTTCAGGACAGATCCTTACGACCAGAGGAGATCGAAGGTAAAGTCAGGCCCCCTAAGGGTCAGGGAAGGTGTGGGTGGCTTTTGTTTTATTTTGGTTTGGTTTTTTGTTTTGTTTTATTTTTCAAGAAAGGTTTTCCCTGCAGCTCTGGCTGTCCTGGAACTCACTCTGTAGACCCACCTGCCTTTATTCCCAAGTGCTGGGAATAAAGGCATCTGTCACCACGCTCAGGTGGTTTGTGTTTTTTGAGACAGGATTTCTCTACATACTTCTGGCAGTCCTGTAATTCACTAGGTAGAATAATAGTCCAGCCTTAAACTCACAGAGATCCACCTGCCTCTAGGTAGTGGTGGGAGGAGAGGCAGATTGTTCTTGAACAGTCAGTCCCTGGCACAAAGCAGGAAACATTTTTCAGAGAGCCCTGGGCAAGTGAGGGGCCTAGAGCACTGCAGGGTCTACCTCCCCAGGCTGGCCCTCCCATTACCTTAGATGGTCTTTGGGTTCTATCTCTGGCCACATCTGCCCCTACTCACTTCCCTAGAGCTCCGAGAGGCCTTCCGAGAATTTGACAAGGACAAGGACGGCTACATCAACTGCCGGGACCTGGGGAACTGCATGCGCACCATGGGCTACATGCCCACGGAGATGGAACTCATCGAGCTGTCCCAGCAGATCAATATGAACCGTGAGTCCTGCAGTTCACAAAGGCCTGGGATCAACTTTTGTATCCAGTTTTAAATCTTGCAGGGGGGGGTGGGAGTTCAAGGTCATCCTCAGCTACATAACTGTCCCATTTGAGCCAAGTCTGGAACACATGAGACTCTGTGTCAATGATGATGGTGGCACTGCTGATGGCTGGGGAGAAAGCCAAGTGGGACAGTATGCACCTATAATCCCACCACTGGGGAGGTGGAGAAAGTTAGGCCTAGTACTGTAGTTGAATCAGTGAGCTACCAGGGAGAGACCCTACTTCAAAAACTAAGGGTGGAGAGTAATGGAAGAACGTGCCTAACACTGACCTATGGCCTTTATAGATGCAGACACACATAAGCACACGTACGCATACACAAATAAATGCGATGCTGGAGTCCCCCAGCACTCACCCCTCCCACGCATACACAAATAAATGCGATGCTGGAGTCCCCCAGCACTCACCCCTCCAGCCTGGTATTTCCTCCTGCTGCAGTCAGTCCTTGTTGAAAGTTGTAGCCAGCAAGCAGGTGCCTTATCTCCTTCTGCCTGCTGACAGTCATTTAGAAGTTGAATTTGTATTTGCACAGCTAAAGTAAAGTAGGACTTGGGGCATGTGGTGCGGGTATCTGTGACTTCTGTCCTCTCTCAGCCTTCTTCCCTTCCAACCCCCCAACACTATGCAGGAGAGAAAAAAGATTAGTGGGAGAAGGGACATAGGTCTCATTGAGCTACTTCCAGCTGACTAGGGTCTGCAGGTTCTTTGGGGGTAATACCAATCTCAGTAGAAGTTCAGGAAACTTGGGCTGGAGAGATGGCTCAGCGGTTAAGAGCACTGCCTAGTGCTCTTCCAAAGGTCCTGAGTTCAATTCCCAGCAACCACATGGTGGCTCACAACCATCCACAATGTGATCTGGTGCCCTCTTCTGGAATGCAGGTGTACATGCAGATAGAGCACACATATGCATAAAATAAATAAAAATAAATCTTTAAAAGAAGTTCAGGAGCCGGGCGGTGGTGGCGCACGCCTTTAATCCCAGCACTTGGGAGGCAGAGGCAGGCGGATCTTTGCGAGTTCGAGGCCAGCCTGGTCTACAAAGCGAGTCCAGGACAGCCAGAGCTGTTAAACAGAGAAACCCTGTCTCGAAAAACCAAAAAAAAAAAAAAAAAAAAAAAAAAAAAAAAAAAAAGAAGTTCAGGAAACCAGGAGAGAACAGCAGGAAGCACTAGCAGCAGGGAAAGCAGAAACCTCTTTCTACTTTGCAGCTCCCCTTCTCCTGGGGGAGGGGGAGCTGGGTTTTTTATTCCTCCCTCCCAAGTCCTCATAGTTCACATGCTGCAGCTGGCTAAGCCACACCCCTGCTAGTTCACAAGGCAGTTAATACTTTACACTTGTGGTCTTAAACAGATTCACACCTGGGATTAAACAAACACATTCTCTTGCTGGGTGGTGGTGGCGCACGCCTTTAATCCCAGCACTTGGGAGGCAGAGGCAGGCGGATCTTTGTGAGTTCGAGGCCAGCCTGGTCTACAAAGCGAGTCCAGGAGAGCCAGAGATATTCAGAGAAACCCTGTCTCGAAAAACCAAAAAAAAAAAAAAAAACAAACACATTCTCATAGTTGGTTTTTTAAATAATCTCATAGCACATTCTAAGAGCATCTTGACTTCCCCATCTCTGAAATTCTTCACCTGTCTCTGTGGCCCATTGCTTCTTTCTCCTGTCTGTGTCTCCTTTTATCCACTTTGTGACTGTTCCCTTTCATACCCCCTGGCCATCCCTTGAGTCATTTCTTGACAAGCCACCTGTCTGTGGCCTGTCCTCATAGGCCTTAGTCACACCCCGGGCCTATGGGTGTCATGGGGGAGACCATGGAGGCTGCTTAGTGAAAGATGGGCCATGGGTGGGTTGAAGATGACTTAGTCCCTTCTTTTTGCTCCAGTGGGTGGCCATGTGGATTTTGATGACTTTGTGGAATTAATGGGACCTAAGCTCCTGGCGGAGACAGCTGATATGATTGGCGTAAAAGAGCTGAGAGACGCCTTTCGGGAGGTGAGTGGTAGGAGGTGACAGGCAGGGTGGGCAGGCTTGATCCCAGTCTCAGGATGACTATAAAGAATTCTGAGCCCTGGGTCCTGGTCCCACCGTGGGAGGGACCTCAACTGGAGAAGGAGCCCTGGCATGGAGGCACTGCTCAGCCTCGAGGTCCCGCCCACCCATGCCGAGGTCCCGCCCACCCATGCCGAGGTCCCGCCCACCCATGCATCTTTCCATCCCTCCTCTACACTCTGTAGTTTGACACCAATGGCGACGGGGAAATAAGCACCTGTGAGCTTCGGGAGGCCATGAGGAAGCTCCTGGGTCACCAGGTGGGACACCGAGACATAGAGGAAATCATCCGAGACGTGGACCTCAATGGGGATGGACGAGTGGACTTTGAAGGTAGGTGGGGCTCCGAAATGGGTGTCAGGCAAACCAGCAGTGGTGCCTTCTAACTGTGTGCTAGGCAATCGCCAGTCAACTCAAGTTTTTGTGCCTTGCCTTGTTGTAAGAAATATTAATATTTAGAATGGATACTTACGGTTCTTAGCCCACTTATGAGTAATCACACAGACACACCTGATGGATTTGTAACAGACCTTAGCCTGGATTGCGCAATCTTAGACCATTTAGCTAGTTTTTAATTCTATTCCCCAAATAAAATCCTAATATATACATAAGTCCCCTTGGGCTGTTATTCTCCATGCTATGCTGATGTTCTTCTATCTAACCCATGGTGTGTCCTTCTCCTTCATCTCCTCTGCTCCAAAAGCCCCCAGCCTTTCCCCGTCACCTTTCTTCCACTCAACCCAGGCTACAGCATTTTATTCAACCAATCAACTCCAAGTAGAGCAAGGTTCACACAACAGAAACAGGCATAGGTGACAATGTCCTCATCGTGACAGCATCTTCATCTAGGCAATAACCGAATCCTAGGGCTAGTAATTAGCTAGAAAATACAAACAGCTTCAGATCAGCCCAATATTGCCCTTCCTCCTTGCCTTTCCTGTGTATACGCTGGCCCACCTCCCCCACCCCCATTCCCATCTGTGCATCTGTCTACTTGTCTGCCCGTTCATTTCTTCATCCGTCCAGATGTCTGTTCAATGTTTCATTGTCTCTGAAAGTCATCTGTACAACCATCGATCTGTGCATTAACGTATTTCTTCATGCATCCGTTCATCCTGCTGAACTCCACCCATGCATACCTCTCTGTATCTTTGTTCCCGTCCACATCTGTCCACTCATGCAGCTATGTTTTGTTTTCTAGTCACACACTTCCTTCCGGCTGTCTCCACTTCTCTCCATATTTCCGTTGATCTCTGTTCAGTCTCTATCTTCCCCATGCACTCCGTTCTTATCTATTCATACACTCATCTACCCTTTTGTCGGTCTGCCCATCTGTCTCTGTCTGTTCACCCACTCATGCTGTTTTCTGAGCTCCACACTTCTCAGCCTGACCTTAGGCCTCTGACATCTGACCATGGCTCCCTTTCCCAGCCACAGCATCTACCATTCCTTCACTCTGAAATGCTGCAGATAGGTGAACCTGTGAGGCCTTCCTGTGACCTAGGGTGTTCTTTGTGCCAGGTGCCTTTCATTTTATTTTCTACTTGGGATAGTTTTAATTGCATTTATTTATTTTTTTGCTTATTTATTGAGTGTGTGTGTATGTGTGCACACGTCTGTACACACATTCCATGGTGTGAGTGTGGAGTTCAGAGGATAACCTGCAGGAGTTGGTTCTTTTCTTCCATCAAGTGGTCCTCTGTGGTCAGATCTAGAAGCTCAGTGAAGGGCTGGAGAGATGGCTCATTGATTAAGAGCTCCTGCTTCTCTGGCTGTCTGCAGTGGCCAGATTTGCAACTCAGAGCTGCCTTACAAAGACTCAGAATTGAGGTGGGGGACAGCAATGAGGAAGAGGCCTGGCGAAGGCGTCCTTTGCTGGCTCCTGACTGCCACTGTCTCCACCCGCTCCTGTCCCTCCCAGAGTTTGTCCGGATGATGTCCCGCTGAGGCCACGGAGGGGCTCCTCCAGGACTGCCAACTCCCACAGGCGGGGAGAAGAGCCGAGCTCACCTCACCCCGCAGTAGCTGCCGAGAGCCCAGGATGTACTGGCGGATGGGGCCTGCCTGCACCCCGGGGAGGTGCCCACCCCGGACCCCCACCCCTCCGCACTGTGAAAGACTCACAACTCCTGCAACTGGAAAAGGGGGGCGCCCGCCGGCGAGGAGGCCGCAGTGCCAAGCCGGTAGAGGACATGCAAGGCGCCAAGTGCCATGTGCCCAGCTGCTTCTGGCTGGGTGGGCCAGGGAGCCTGCCAGCAGACCCCACACAGCATGTCTGCCCCGGGGCAGAGCCTTTCAGCGCCCTCCTGAGCTCTATGCCCGTCCCAGCTCGCCTAGCCCTTTGAACTCAGAACCAATAAAAAAAAAAAACCGAGAATGACAGCGAATGTTCTTTGCCTTGGGCCTGATTGGAGGATATTCACCTTTCCCCAGAACCTCTTGCACACCTAGAATTGGATGGATTTTCTTGCCTGCCATATACATTGAGTATTTTATACCCAGCAAATTCCATTCTCATATATTACATAGGCCAGAAATATATCTTTTTTTTGTTTGTTGGTTTTTGGTAGGGCTCCTAGGGCTGGCTCTGTAGACCAGACTGGCCTTAAACTCAAGAGCTCTCTACCTTGCCTCCTGAGTGCTGGGATTAAAGGTCTGTGGTGCTGCAGCCAGAAGGAGAAATGTGGAATACTTTAAGGGGTCTTCTGTGGTTATTCAGCTGGGCAGCTGCCCTGAATAAGATTCAGTTCTTGCCGGGCATGGTTGCCCACACCTTTAATCCCAGCACTGGGAGGCAGAGGCAGGTGGATTTCTGTGAGTTTGAGGCCAGCCTGGTCTACAAAGCAAGTCCAGGACAGCTAGGGTTGTTAGACAGGGAAACGCTGTCTTAAAAAAAAACAAGACAAGCCGGGCGGTGGTGGCGCACGCCTTTAATCCCAGCACTTGGGAGGCAGAGGCAGGCGGATCTTTGTGAGTTCGAGGCCAGCCTGGTCTACAAAGTGAGTCCAGGACAGCCAACAATACACAGAGAAACTCTGTCTCGAAAAAACCAAAAAAAAAAAAAAAAAAAACAAGACAGCCGGGCAGTGGTGGCGCACGCCTTTAATCCCAGCACTTGGGAGGCAGAGGCAGGCGGATCTTTGTGAGTTTGAGGCCAGCCTGGTCTACAAAGCGAGTCCAGGACAGCCAGAGATATTCAGAGAAACCCTGTCTCGAAAAACCAAAAAAAAAAAAAAAAAAACAAGAAAAAAAATCAGTTCTTTGCTTCTTGACAGAGTCTTTAGATGACCTCTCAGTAAGCCAAGAATGACCTTGAACTTTTTAATTATTTATTATTATTATTTGTTATGAGCACAGGTGTTTTGCCTGCATGTATGCCTCTGCAATGTGTGCATTCCAGGGCCCATGGAACCAGAAGAGGGGGTAGGATCCCCTGGAACTGGAGACAGTTGAGAGCTGCCATGTGGATGCTGGGAATCGAACCCAGGTCCTCTGGAAAAGCAGTCAGTGTTCTTAACCTATGAGCCCTCTCTCCAGCTCTGACCTTGACCTTCTGGTCCCCCCCCCCCGCCCCCGTAGTGCTGGTATCATGGGAGTGCATTTTGGCTCCTGGTTTATGCTTCATGAAAGCAGAGTGAGCATCCTGCCAATTGAGACGGGTCTCTGGCCCCCTTTTTTTTTTTAACACAGAGGACAGGGGAGAGACGGTGATATGGAGAGAGAAGGTGACGGGGGAGCCCCGGGGGGGGGGGGGGGGGAAGGGGAGTGGCAGCATCCCCTCCTGACTTCGGGGAGACTTCTGACTGGTCAGGGAGACGGATGTGGTGGACACACATTCGTATATGATTACAGAGTGTGACCCTGCCATGAAGGAAGCACACACAGACCCAAAGCAGGGCACAAGGGAGGCCTGGCCTGCTCTAGGGAGGTAAGAAATACTCCTTAGGAAGTGATGTCAAGGGCTTTGCTCTGGAGGAAATCCCAGGGTGTGTGATGAGCTAAATAAAACATCTGGGAGCTGGGATGACAGCAGCTGTGTTGGCAGCTAGGCTTCAGGTTCGTTTACTATATGACCCTAGGTAATTGTGTGCCCTCTTCAAACGGTTTCCTTGTGTGAAATGAGGGAATAAAGGAACAAGGTTAGTGCACAGTAGGGGCACTGGCTTTTGAATCTTTAGGAACCTGGCAATGTGGGGCAGAGCCATTGCAAGTCTACAACAGATGGGCTGAAGGCTCTTGAAAAACATATTTGTGTGTAGAAGTTGTCTGGAATCTTGGGCAGGCATATGAGGATTGCTCGCGTCCTTCAAGCCTATGTTTCCCTCCTTCAGCATGTTAAAGAATCACCGCAAGGATTTTTTTTTTAATTACATGTGTTTATTTTGTGTGTGTGTGCACATGGGTATGAAGGTAAAGGATGACTCTTGGGGAGTCAGTTTTCTCCAGCCATGTGGTTCCTGGCTCTCAAACTCAAATTGTCAGGCTTGGCAGCAAGAGCCTTGACCCACTGAACTATCTCACCAGCCTACCTGAAGGACTCGCTAAGTCACAGATCTAGACCCACTTCTGATTCTGACATCATGTTTAGGGTGAGGGCCATGATCTTCCGCCTTTAACAAGATCTCAGAAGGTTCCGATGCTGAGTCTGTGGACCCCAGAACTCCACGGGAAGTTCCGGCTCCATAGGCGCAGGTATGCCTCCAGACACCTGAGGGCTAAAGGTGAGAGTACGAGGTGGATGGAGCCTTCTGTGCCCCAGGTGCTGCAGTGGAGGGAGGACACTTGTTCTTAGACCTGGCAGGGAATGTGGAAGGCCTGTGGGCCCCAGCCAGATCCCTGGGTAATCTCCATGTCCCAGAGGCCAGTAGGGCTGGGAGCTCCAAATTGTAGTAATCCAATTCTGAGACTAAGCCTAAGCTTGGCTCTGTGCCCCACTCGGCAGCCCTGCAGCCCTGCTTGTTCCCCTACTGGCTTAGCTGGCCCAGGGGCTCCAGATCAGTGCTTTTCAGAAACGTAATGGCTTGTAGGGGAATTTGAAGAGAAAGGGCCACTGTAGACAGCTCTGTCAGCTGGCAGGTGGAGCCCTTCAGAAACCTGCCAAGGAGAGTGTGAAGCAGGCAGTAACTAGGACATCTCCATACCTACTTTGTGGTCTCTTAAAACCTTAAGGAGCAGCTGTGGTAAAGGGACTTGAGAAAATAGTCAGGCCTCATTGAAAGGACTGAGTATTCAGGCAAGAAGACAGGATAGGCCTTCAGTGTCCTCAGATGCCTGGGGCTCCTCCCTTGCATCTTAGCTCCTCCCACCTATCAGGATATTTTAAAGATGGGGTACCATGACTTCTAGAACCAAGATGCATTTCCCTAGACAAAGATTCCTTCTGCTACCCAGAGCACTCCTTTAATACCTCTCTCAGGGGAACTCCAAGTGTTACCTTAGCAGAGCTGGGCCTAGTGGCTTAAGCCTATAATCCCAGCATGTAGGAGATGGAGATGGGGAGAATTATGAATTGGAGGGCAGCCTGAGTTATATAATCACACCCATTCACACCCACTACCACATACACACACACACACCAAGCACATACCCAGCACAACACATACATACACACACACACACTCTAAATAAAGTGTAGTTTCAAAATTAAAAGAAAACTGATAGGGTGTTGCTGAGTAATGAGAGCACTTCCTTAACTTTCACAGAGGTCACAGATTCATTAATCACAAAGGGCCAGTGAGTTGGCTCAACTTGTAAAGGCCCTGAGTTCAATCCCTGGGAGAGAACTGACTCCTGAAAGTTGTTCTCTGAGATAACACACCCCTCAAATAAATACATGCTTAAACAAGCAACAAAAAAATACTCTCGCCGGGCGGTGGTGGCGCATGCCTTTAATCCCAGCACTTGGGAGGCAGAGGCAGGCGGATCTTTGTGAGTTCGAGGCCAGCCTGGTCTACAAAGTGAGTCCAGGACAGTCAAGGATACACAGAGAAACTCTGTCTTGAAAAAAAACCAAAAAAAAAAACTCTCTAAAAATAAACAAACAAAAAAACTGTAAAATAAAGTACATAGGTTAAAAATAGAATAAAAACAAAGATGGAGGGACTGGAGAGATGGCCTAGCAATTAAGTGTTGGTACTGTCCTTCTAAAAGACCTGAGTTCAGTTCCCACAAATGGCTCACAATTGCCAGTAGCTCCAGCTCCAGAGAACTGATGCCCTCTGCTGGCCTCCATAGACACTGAACTCATGAGCACAAACCAACACACAGACACATACAAAAATGAAAAAAAAAAAAAAAACCTTAAAACTCTTAGGAGGAAAAGTCCGTAGGTTATATGGGAAGCCAGGGCCATTTACATGAGGAATTCGAGGTTCCATGCATTCTAGTATGGGAGCAGGAGGTTCTGAAGCTCGTCCCCTGTGTACTCTGAGGGAAGACGTATACACGAAGCCCTTGGAATTCTGCCTGTAAGTACACCTGGTAATCACCGTTATGGCTTTCACCATTATTATTGTTGTCTCTTCAATTATATTTGCCTCCTCCCAAGTGTCTTCATTCCTTGGTGTGATTTCCTCTTGACGAAAAAGGATGGGAAAGATGCTCATGAAATTCATTTTTAGCCGGGCGGTGGTGGCGCACGCCTTTAATCCCAGCACTTGGGAGGCAGAGGCAGGCGGATCTTTGCGAGTTCGAGGACAGCCTGGTCTACAAAGCGAGTCCAGGACAGCCAGAGCTGTTAAACAGAGAAACCCTGTCTCGAAAAACCAAAAAAAAAAAAAAAAGAAATTCATTTTTAAAGATTTCTTTTTTTGAGACAGGGTTTCTCTGTATAATAGCCCTGGATGTCCTGGAGCTTGCTTTGTAGACCAGGCTGTCGTCGGACTCACAGATATATCCCTCTGCCTCCCAAGTGTGTCACCATGTCTGGTGACTTCCTTTTTAAATGATTTCATTTTATGCATATGAATGTTTGCCTGCATGTATGCATACATGTACAAGATATGTATGCTTCGTACCATCAGAGGCCAGAAAAGTGTTGGATCCGCTAGGACTGGAGCAGCCCCAATTTTTGTTTGTTTTTTTGTTTTGTTTTGTTTTTCGAGACAGGGTTTCTCTGTGTATCTCTGACTGTCCTGGATTCCTTTGTAGACCAGGCTGGCCTCGAACTCACAGAGATAGAATCCTCTGCTTTTGCATCCCGAGTGCGGGGATTAAAGGTGTGTGCCACCATGCCCAGATGCAGCCCCAATTTTTAAAAATTTTTAAATTATATGTGCTGTGCGCTGTGCGCGTGCGAGTGCTTATGAGGGTAGGGGCAATGAGGGTGTGTGTGTGTTCCTGTATGAGTGCAGTGCCCACAGCGTCCAGAAGAGGTCATCAGATTCCCTGTAAGCTGGAGTTACAGTTGATTTTGAGCTCCCTGACCTGGGTGCTAAGGACCAAAACTCAGGTCCTCTGTGAGAACAGCTGACTCATCTCTCCAGCCCCAGTGGAACTAGCATCCATACAGGAACCTCCCATTGACAGGGACACTAATCTCTGTCCACATCTACAAGTAGTTGCCTGTGATCGTGGTCCTGCAAGGTGGCCCTGGTCCTGTTGTCTCTGCTAGGCTCAGATTGCAGACCCAGAGTGTTCCCTCAGTCCTTCAGGTGTCTGTCACCTGCTCCTGCTTTCAGCTGACTATGACTTCTAGAGTTTGGAGTTTTGATTAAAATATAAAATGTTCCTGCACGAGATACAACACTTGGTTCTACCTTGACGCTTTTCTTCTGAAGCAGTGAGAACTTGGGGTAGGGGTGGGATGATGGGAAGTAGTTCAGTGGGAGGTGGGCTGCACCCTGTTGTGTATTCTTTCCTGGCCTGATGCTTCTGCCACATATTCCCTAAACTATGATGTTTTCTCAAAAGTTGTGGGCTGAGCAGCCATGGGCTGAACCCCCTGAAACCATGAGCCAGACTAAACCTTTTCTTCTTGGAGTTAGTACGTCGGGCATTTTAGTCACAACTATGCCAAAGAAACTAATATGCCCTCTTTTAGCCTCATTCTCTGTTGTTAGCAATACCTACCTAGTGGGTGGTTACAACAAAACAGTTCTGTTATGGACTGGAGAGATGACTCCACAGTTAAGTGCACTTACTGCTCTTGTATAGCCCCCAGATTGAGTATCCAGTGCCCACATAATCTGTAACTCCAATTCCAGGGGATCCAGTGTCCTTTTCTGACTTCTGAAGGCACCAGGCCTGCATGATGTACCTACACTTATACACACACAAGGGAAGAAGGAAGGGAAGGAGGGAGGGAGGGAAGGAAAAAAGAATGAGTGAGGTAGGGGTGGAGGGAGGGAGGAAGTAAGGGGCCCCTTTAATTCCAGCACTAGGGAGTCAGAGGCAGGCAGATCTCTGTGAATCTAGGCCAGTTTCAAAAAAGAAAAGAAAATCCCATGTGTGGTGCTTGGAGGTGTGACTCAAATCCTTTCTGAGTACAGTTCTGTCTGCCTGGGATTCTCTTTGAGCTTGGCTTGGGGGGAAGGAAGCCCACAGCTTTAACCTATCCTAGTGGGAGTGTCACATGGCACCTTAGAAGGGAAGTGTCATTGCCCAGAACTCCTTCAATCCCAGAACTCAGGAGGCGGTGACACAGGAGATGGCAGGTGCCACGCCAGCCTGGGCTGAAGGCAAGACCCTGCCCCCAGATACAAACCAAATAAGACTGTCCTCCTGCCCTCCCCCTCCATGGTGAGTACACAGCTCAGTAGAGAGCTCGGTTAGCATTCCCAAGAGCCTGGGTTCGATCCCCAGCATTCTGGAAACCAAGCATAGTGGAGTAAGTTTGCAGTTCCAGCACTCCAGGGGTGGGAGCAGAAGTTCAAAGTCATCCTGGGCTACAGAACATGTTGAACTCAGCATGGGATACATGGGATTCTCTCTTAAAAAAAAAAAAGTCCTTGGCATTCCCATCCAATACACTTTGTCACTTAGCACAGTGACAAACCAGCTGCCTGAAGTTTGCGGTCAGGGTTAAGGATGACTAACTTCTCAGGTGACTAAAACCAGGCACAGTGGAAAGTGACTTGCCCATGGCCACGCAGATGCTTTTCCTGTCCTCACCCCTAGTCACGCTGGCCCTCACCAGTTATTTCTGTGAGTCACATCCTCTTCAGGGAAGCAAAGGCCTGCCAGTCCAGCCTTGTCTTCCCTGAAGGTGGAGACCCAGTCAGACCTTTCTGTTCCAGTTTCCCAACTGACTGGAGGCTAAAGGCTACCATGCGCAGGTTCTCTGCCTCCCTGGGTGGCTCTGATCCCTCTGCTATCTGGCTTCCAAGAGGCCCAAGGTGAAGAAACTTGGCTTTGGGACCAGACCACCCACCTCAGCATTGGAGGACTGCATGGTCAACCAAGCAGGAGGCAAAGTGGCCCCCACCTGCCCTCTGTGTTTTCCTCTTGAGCGTTTATTGTGTGTGAGCTTATCCTTAAGGGGAAAAATATCCCACTTACTTAAAATAGAAGAGACTTAATTAATAGCATGCTTTGTTCTCAGGATTCTTATCTCTACCGGAAGACACACCTCTTTTCGGTTTTGTGGGTCAAGGTGAAGTTGCCTCAGGAGGCTCATAAACTGCTGTTCCACTTTTGAACTCTGGTTCCTGTTGGCTCCCCCTGCACTCCCCTTTTGTAGAAGGTTTTTCCCACCTTATTAGCATGGACTGTTCACCAGGGCCCTTTTCTACTATTAGATTGCCAGCATGACATGCTACAATTATTTTTCTTGTGTGATTAATAGTTACTGTGTACTAAACACCATCTATGAACCAGAGCCTCTGCTAAGGGTTTCTGAAAGTACTGCGTGTGTATATTCTAATTACATCTATTAGACGAGGAAGCCAGGGCTCTGAGGGAGAAAAGAATCCCCAACTTCTACACAAATCTAAGAAGTAGAAACAGGCTTTGAATCCAGGTCTCTGTGCCCCCAAACACTTGAGACTTATTTATGGACCCTTAGCTGGATGGTCACAAAATCTTCTTGGGCTGGAAGGTAGCTCAGCAGGTACAGGAGCTTGTTGCCATCCTCAGCTACATAGTGAGTTTGAGGCCGCTCTGGCTTCAGTGAGGGTTCGTCTAGAAATAAAAAAGAAAAGGACAATATAGGGGGTAAAGGCACTTGCTGCTAAGCCTGACAACCCAAGTCGATCCCTGAGACCCACATGATGAAAGCCGAGAACTGACTCCTGAAAGTTGTCTCCTGACCTCCACACCCAAGCTGTAGTACACACCTATGTGCCTCACCCTCCACTAACAAGTACAAATTTTTTTTGAAAAGCTCTTTTTATTCTCTTCACTTAAAACATAGCTCTTTTATGTCTCACAGTCTTAGGAGATATGTATAATAAGGAGGGGAAACTGAGGCACAGAGAGGTGAATTCCTTTACCCAAGTAACACAGGGAAACCTGGTAGAGCTGTCATTTGCATCGAATACGGCTTCATGGGTAACCAGGATCGTAGTGTAAATAGATTATTGTGTGGTTTTACTTAAATTACTTAACCTTCCTCAACTTTTTAGTTTCTCATCCATAAAATAGGGGACATTTCCTGCTTTTCAGCTTCTTGAGGTGGCTATGAGATTCAAACGTGTGGGAATGGATGGCTGTTGAGAACCTGCTGTCAGGGCCTGTCGTGGCTACAGTCCTAATCTTGGCTTCAGATGGGTGTATGATCTTTTTCAAGTTTCCTTACCCGTTGCCTGCATTTTTTCATGAGAAGCATATTTTGTAGCTGGGCAAGGTAGCACAGGCCTGTTATTTTAGCTCTGAGGCAGGAGAATCATACTAAGCCTAGACAACTTAGCAAGAGACAGACTCAAAAAAAAATTATTTTGAAGTGTGGGGCTGCACCTCAAGGGTAGAATGAATATTCGCCTACCACACACTCAGTGCTCAGCATAACCTTAGTTTCCCAAAGGAGAGAGGCGCAGGACAGGGGGTAGAATTTTGTGAATGGATATTATCATTTCCATTTTGGGTCAGCAAAGTCTCAGAGATCTAAAAGATGATAGAACTGGGAAGCCACTGGCAAAGAAACTGAACCCAGCTCTGTCTCAGTCCCAAGCAGTAGTTCCTGTCACTTTCTGGTTTTTTTTTTTTTTTTTTTTTGGTTTTTTGAGACAGGGTTTCTGTGTGTATCCCTGGCTGTCCTGGACTCATTTTGTAGACCAGGCTGGCCTTGAACTCGCAGAGATCCGCCTGCCTCTGCCTCCCCAGTGCTGGGATTAAAGGCGTGAGCCACCACCGCCCCGCATTCCTGTCACTTTCTGAAGGTCACCAGTCCTGAGAGGGTGCTGGGAATCTACAGAAAAGTTTGACCTGGGCCTTGGCAAGTCCAAGCAGGGGCTTTAACACGTGTGTCCACATACCATGGGCATACAGTAAAAGTGAAGGTCAGAAGACACACTCATTCCTTGGAACTGGTGGTTAGAAGCCATGTGGGTCCTAGGAAACTGAACCCAGCATCTCTGTGAGAGCAGATACAGCTGAGCCATCTCGCCAGCCTCCTGTTTATCTTTAAAGAGACAGGATCACACTCTTGTAGCCCAAGCTGGCCTTTAAACTCATGGTATTCCTCCTGCTTCAGCCTCCCAGAGTTCTGGGAATACAGGGATGTGTCACCATGTCCAGAATTGTTTAATATGTTTCCGGGGCTGGAGAGAGAGTTCAGTGGTTAAGAGCACTGGCTGCTCTCCCAAAGGACTCCAGTTCAAATCCCAGCACCCGCCGGGCGGTGGTGGCGCACGCCTTTATTCCCAGCACTTGGGAGGCAGAGGCAGGCGGATCTCTGTGAGTTCGAGACCAGCCTGGTCTACAAAGCGAGTCCAGAACAGCCAGAGATACACAGAGAAACCCTGTCTCGAAAAACCAAAAAAAAAAAAAAAAAAATCCCAGCACCCACATGGCAGTTCACAGCTGTCTATAATGGCCAGGCATGGTGGCGCAAGCCTTTCATCCCAGGACTCGGGAGGCAGAGGCAGGGGGATCTCTGTGAGTTCAAGGCTAGCCTGGTCTACAAAGTGAGTCCAGGATAGCCAGGGCTATACAGAGAAACCCTCTCCAAAAAAAAAAAAAAATATATATATATATGTGTGTGTGTGTGTGTGTGTGTGTGTGTGTGTGTGTGTGTGTGTGTGTATTCCTTTTTTTCTTAACCTCAAAATCAAATTTAACTGGCTTCCCATATTTTGTTGGTACAATCTCACAACCCTTGTAGTAGGGACAGTGACAAATGATTTATGGAACAAATTATTAACTCCCCCCCCAGACTCTGTCAGAAACTTGTGGTGAGGCTGAGACTCTCTCAGTTTTCCCAGGGCAAAAAAATGGGAGTTTGGGTAGATACTCAGGGGCAGGGACGCTAATGGAGAAGAGCGCTGGGTGAAATGCGAAATGAGGGAGGTCAGGTCGTGTCTGAGCCAGGTATGACCACTCGCACCGGGGGAGGAGGAAGCCCCAGCTCCCCATCCCTCAGGTTCTCAGGCCCGCTTGACACCGTCGCCATGGAAACGCAGGCAGCCTGCAGCCCTTCCCCATAAAGGCCACGCGTTTCCGCTGCGTTGGAGCATTCTGATTGGACGGCCCCCTGGACGCTACCACACACCGCGCGCCTGCTAAGGGGTGAGGGCGGGACCTTCTCCTCGAGGGACTCGTGTCCTGCCACCTGTACATGTGGCATGTCAGGCAAAACCTGGGTCCTCTGCCTCACGCGGGGAGGAATCATGGCTTCGCCCGCTGGAGTCCGTGCTCTTGCTTTCGGAGGAAAAAAGGGATTGGAAAAGACGGCAACGCCCCCTTCAGAGCAGACACGGTCCCAAGCTCTAGAGCACCGGAAGTGTTGGCGACGTGTCAGTGCGTCCTTCTCTAAACCTTCCCCGCCCCAGGCCACCTTTCCTATTCTGATGTGAGATTCCGGGGCGGCCTGGGCGCTGCACCCGCCACTTCCGCATGGAACCGCCGCTTCAACCGAACTCCCTCCCTCTGCGCGCGCTCCTTCTCGTGCCCGGTGGTTGGGCCGAAGCCTGGCCGTGGCCACGCCCCTTTCCGAACACACTAGCCAATAGGAGGGCGTCTGTCGGCGGGGTGGTGGGTAATTAATGAGGGCCGCGCTCTGATTGGCTGGAGCGTCCAGACTGAGGGTTGGGCGGTGGGGTAGGTTGTTCCTGAGGTGGGAGGCGGCACCCGAGGCTGAGGAGGAGGCCGGAGAACGACATGTCCCGGGTTGCTGAGGCTGAACGGTCCGTGGCGCTGTTTTATTGAGTCGGGGGCGGCCTGGTGGCCGGCCGAGGACCAGGGTCGGCAGGGGCTGCCCCCGCAGTGGTGGCCGCCATGCCTAGGCCCCGGGCAGCTGAAGCAGCCGCCGTGGCGTTTCTCCGACTGCTGCTGCTGCCGCTGCTGTTGCCGGAGCTCCGGGATCCGGGGCTCGGCGTGGTCGGCGCCGCTGGGGCCGGACTGCCAGAGAGCGTCATTTGGGCAGTCAACGCGGGCGGCGAGGCGCATGTGGACGTGCACGGGATCCACTTCCGCAAGGACCCTCTGGAAGGCCGGGTGGGCCGAGGTGAGAGCCCCTCGGCTGAGCCGTGGGATCCGGGGCCTGAGCGCAGGTCGCAGCCGCCGTCCCCGAGCCCCTTCCTCTCGGCCGTGAGACCACATCCTCGGAGCAAAGTTTCTCTCTGCAGTACCTCCAGGGACCTGCCCAGAGCCCAGGGCCCAGCCCTGGCTCGAAGCTGCCGAGAGCCGTCGAGGCATAGAGTTGGCGAGAAGTTATATTTAGGTCTTTCTCATCGTGCGCTCTCTCAGCCCCTCATCCCACCCAAGCTGGGAAAGTAAAGACAAGTGCGGCCCTTTGCCTGGCCCCTGGAGGCCTCGCAGGTTGTAGGTCTTGGATTCCACTGCTCTACGATCGCGACGATTCCCGGTAGATTCTTGCCCACCCATCCATCGGCCGCTCTCCGTGCCCTTTCTCCGGGAGTGCGGCTTGATCCTTAGCCAGAATAGCAGGGAGTCTTCGAAGGGGATGGCCGGGGAAAGTTTGGTCGTGGCATCCTCCCGTACCTCCCTTTAGAAATTGTATACGTAAAAGTCAAATCCACCCCTCGGTGTTGGTACACCTCCAACAAGCCTCCCCTGCTTGTGAGGTCAGCCTGTGTAAGAGTTGAGTATTCCAGTGACCCCCGGGTGATCCCAAGAAGTATGACTCCAGCTTACAGGGAAAGTGGCTGAGATTTAACCGGTGAAGCAACAGTGTTTTCTGCAGTTATACGGTTCACAATGGCAGTATGGGAATTGCCAGCGCAGATGGTTAAAAATACGGGTTTCTGGGCCCGGCTGGAAACCCAGTAGGCAAACTTTTTTTATTTAACTAGCTGGGATTCAAGTTTCTGCACCAGGCGCTTCTGCTATAGGTGACCCCCAATCCATTCTTTGGAGAAAACTGCTCCAGATTCTTCTATAAGTAGGATTGAAAAACAGGTTTTAAAAGGAAATTCTGGGGGCTGGAGAGACGGCTTAGTACTGGTTACTCTTCCAGAGCACCCGGGTTTGATTCCCAACACCTAGATGACAGCTCACAACTGTCTATTACTTCACTTCCAGGTGATCCAATGCTGCCTTCTGACCTCCCTGGCCACCAGGCACGCATGTGCACAGACGTACTTGCAGGCAAAATACCATACATGCAGAACTTTTTAAAGTTGTTTTTAAAAAATGTTTTTCTTGTATCATGTTCTGGGAGATTGATGCTGAATGGTGGGTGCAGAGGCCACCAAATATGCCTTTCTAGACAACTAGGAGGCAGTTTCTTTTTCAGTGTCCGAATGTAGCTCATGATTTTACTGAAGGGTTCAACTTAGTTCCTCACAATTTGTGTCCTGATAGTTATATTATGAGTGTATTATCTGGGTGTGGTGGCACACACCTGTAATCCCAGCACCTGGGAGGCAGAGGCAGGCCTCTCCCTGGGAATTGAAGGCCAGCCTGGTTTACATAGGGAGTTCCAGGTCAGCCAGAAATCCAGGGCTACCCAGTGAGAGTTTGTTTCACAAAACAAAGTAGAATTTATTGCGTTCATACATGTGAGGATCTTGACACACGGCCTCTGAAGTTCTGTGTCCTGAAAGTTCTGTTTAAGCCTGTCATGTAGGTCCCAGGAACCTGGTTTCCGCTGAGTCCGGGCTCCAGGTTATGGCTGCCAAGGCCAGACTTTGTGCAGCAGGTCATTTCTGCCTCTGTTGTGGACCGTTCCTCTTTCCCTATGATTGTGGGCAGAGAGGAAGGAGCCCCCAAGGAAACCAGGCAGTTGGTGGGCCTTGCCTCTTGAAATAATGGTGGTGAGGGCAGTGTGCAGATGGTTTTCTTGCATTCAGATACCCAGCTTTGCACTGGCTGCATTGTCCTACTAGGTCCCCAGCACAGAGGATAAAAGAGGATACAAAGGTACTGCTCTCATTCAGAAACTCTACTTTTAGGTTGCTGGTGCAGGTGGTCTCTTGTCCTTGGATTGTAGTTCCTTGGGGGCAGGAGTGCGTGCGTGCGTGCGTGCGTGCCTGTGTGTGTGTGCGTGCGTGCGTGCGTGCGTGCGTGCGTGTGTGCGTGTGTGCGTGTGTGTGTGTGTGTGTGTGTGTGTGTGTGTGTGTGTCTCGGGGTTGGGTGGACAATTGCAGCAAATGCTATTACATGAGGCCTATCATACTCCTTCATAGTGAAGATACTGGAGTCCCATTTTGGACATTAGCATTTGGGGTGATATAGAAATGAAGGTCATCTGCCCCAGGCAGTCTACTCATCTGGATGTGACCAGGTCTAAGGGAGGGATAGGAAGAATGGTTGGTTCCCAGCTGGAGTTTGGACCAGCAGGTATTAGTACTTATTAGGGTCCTGAGAGCAGTGCTTCATGGCATTATCCCCCAGATAAGTTTAGGTTTCCACTTAGCAGTCAGCTTTCTACTTTCTTCTCTGCTGAGGAGTCAGGGGAACGGAAGAGCAGATGTTGACACTGCCTTTCCTTCTCTGTGAATCAGGGTGTACCCCTTATTTGGAGACCCTTGTCTCATGCAGCTATTTATGCTGATTGCAGGAGGCACCATATGCCTCATTTCTTTTTCTACATGGTTGTAGTACTGTTCACAGCATGGTGAGAAAGTTCATTTTCTGCTGAATGAATTCAGGTATTTGTTGCCAGCTTAGTCCAGATAAGGGTTTGGCCTGATTTTGAACTTGCTGTTTCTCTACATTTTCTTTGTAGTTCAGCATTCTTGTAACTGAGTGGCCTAGGGCGCCCAATGGTTTATGCTTCCAAAGGCACTTTATAATGTTTATTGAATATCACTTCTGCCTTGGGAGAGCTAGTGCTCACAGCCTGGGGTGGCATTTTATATTTGTGTGCTTCAGTTCAGCAGATAGAAGCACTGCTATAGAAACTACTGTGGCATATTGTGCATTCGAGGGTGTGTGCGCAGTTTTTTGTTGTTGTTTGTTTGTTTTGAAACAAGGTGTTTTATGTTGCTCAGGTTAGCCCCAAACTTACCATGTAGTCTAGGATAACCTTGAACTCTTGAGTGTCCTGCTTTTACCTCCTAAGTGCTGGGACTGCAGGCTTGTACCACCAGGCCTGGCTTTCCAGCTTCTTGATTTGGTGACTAGACCTTACTGGGCACAGAGAGGCTGGTGTGGTTTAGGGGAAACTCCTTCCTTTTAACGTAGATCTCTGCTAGAACTTATATCTTGAGGACCTTGCTTACTGCCCTGAGCCTTGTCTTCCTTCCGGCAGTTACACCTCACATATGAGGAAGCCTGCTGTCTAGAGCTGGAGGATGGAGTGCCACTATCTTTTTCTTCTCTGCCCGATGACCTTTTACATGAAATTAAAATGGTCAGAACCTATGTCCAGAGGGGAAATGCCATCTGGAGACCTGAGCGTGTCGTGACTTACTGTTTAACCCTAAAATGGACCCTTTCTTGAACTGTGTTTTGGCTGAGGAGGGTTTGGGCCTTGAGGAGTAAGAGCTTGATAGAGTATCAGAGATGGGAGGGAGAGAGAAAGGGAAGTAGGAGAATCCATTGGTCTCTGCTGCTCTGGTTTGCCTATGGGCATGAGATTTGTTTAGAATTCTGTTCCTATGTTGTTTCCTATTAACAGGAATGTTTCTTCTAGGGGCCCTCTCAAGTTCTGGAACTTTACAGGTAGAGAATTTAGGTCATGGGTTCCTTGCCTCTGTCATTCAGAATAATTCTTTAGAAATTAACATCACTTGAAAAATGATTGAGAAAAAGAATCTAGTGGTTAGGGGACCTAGAAGAGGCAACTCATTTATTTGTTTTGAAACAGGTCTCACTCTGGTCTTTAGACTGGCCTTGAACTTGTGGCAGCCCTCCTACCTCAGCTTCCTTAGTGCTGGGATCACAGGTGTGCACTACTCTCTGCCACACTCTATGGTGTTCTTACCTAGAACTGCTCCTGCTCATTCCAGATTCCCACTCTCAGCTGTAGTTTTCTAATTCATTGCCTTATGTCCTTTTTCTTTTAATCCATTTTCTCACTTATTTATTAAGACAGGGACTCATTGTGTAGCCCTGCATGCCTGAAACTAGCTCTGTAGAGCAGGCTGGCCTCCAGCCCCAAGTCCTCTGTCTGCCCCGTCTCCCACTGCTTGGGTTGCACGTGTATACCCACAACTTGCTTTAAACTCCCAGGGCAGAGCTATTTTACTTAGGGCTTACTGTGTGTATCTCTGCCCAATGGGCATTCCTACGAGTTTCTCTGTTGTATGTCTCCATGTGGGTCGCTCTGCAAAGATTTTTGCAGGTGTCCCACCCTCACCGAAGTTCCAAAGAATGGGTGATAACCCCATTCTATAGCTGAGGAAATGGACCTAAAAAAATATCTAGTTGGGCCAGGTGTGGTGGCACACACCTTTAATCCCAGCATCGGGAAGCAGAAACAGGCAGATCTCTGTGAGTTCAAGGCCAGCCTGGTTTACAGAGTGAGATCCTGGACAGCCAGGGTTGTTACACAGAGAAACTCTGTCTTGAAAAACCTAAAAAACAAAAACATGTAGAAATAATTAAATTGGTTACCAGTTTTAGATTATCATTAATTGGCTGGCAGCTGTTAATCTTTAACCAGCCATTATAAATGAGCACACAGACACCACATGCATTTTGACAAGATTTGGCCTGGATTGAGCAATCTTAGCTCATCTAAGCTATCTTTTGATTCTATTTCCCAAATACGGCCCCATATATGCATGCGTCCCTATTCTCCTCACTAGGCCCGTGTTCCAGGCCATGTGGAGTGACGTTCTTTTCTCTATCCCTTGGTGGGTGTTCTCCCTCCTGTTTGCTGCTTGTCTTCAAGGCTTCTTTTACCCATCTGCTGGAGGCTTCTTCTTCTGACTACTCTAGGCTTCTGAAGCCCCCATACCTTAGTCCTGCCAGCCTCTGTCTTTGCCCAATCTCAGGCCTCAGCATTTATTCAACCAATCAGAGACAATGTAAGTCACAGACAGCAGGCAGGACCAATTAACATTTAGAATGCATAGCACCACCCCACCAAAAACAAACACCTAATTGAACATCACTTAATAGGTGGCAGGGCCAGGGTTCAAATCCAGGCCTGTCTTACTCTGAAGCTGGGATGAGTTTTGCAGAGCCTGGCTGCCCTATTGTCTAGAGCTGAGAAGTAGCAAATAGAGCAGAGGCCCTTTGGCCTCCTTCCTTTCTGGTTAACTGAGCTGTATGGTGCCAACTTCAGCAGTATGCTGACTCTACAGTCTGTCTGAAGGAAACCTTTTAGCTGTCGGTGTATAAAGAAAGGCTAATGAGGGAAGAAAAAAAATCCTTTTTTTTTTTTTGCTACTCTGTCTCTTGGGACTTTGTGCCAGGTCTCTTAGGATAGCCACTTGGGGCTTAAAGGGAAAACAGTTAAAGGTAATCCCAGATTGTTAAACTCTTGTTCACATGGCTGTTTTCTTAGCTGTGGAACTGAGACTGCTGCAGCAGACAACGTTGCTGTGAGTTTCCCATTCAGTGAGGAAAAAAGACCCACCCACGCACAGAATTTTCTGTGGATCAGTAAACCAAACTTACCTGGTGTTCAAAACTTATAAGAGTCCCAGCCCTCCTGGGAGAAGGGAATTCTTAGCACTCAGTTGGAAGAGAAGCAGCCTGTAGGTTGGATAGGTGTGTGTCCTGGGGCTTTTGAGCTTGGGAAGGAGCTAGGGTGTGTTAGCCCCACATCCTTTGTAAGCCATGCTTCTTTGATTTCCTGAGGAGATACTGGGAGAAGAGTCCAAAGACAAAACTATAGTGAGTTTCCTCTCCCATTGTCTCATGTGCACATCAGATCACAAGGCTAATGTCACTTACAGGAACTGTTAACAGTTATGTTTATTTTTTTGAGGGCATGACCTTAGCCATTGGGCCTTGTAGTTCATCCTCTCCTTTGAAATGATGGCGATCTGGAGGCTGTGGGATATGCTCTTAGGAGTGAGTCAGAGGACTCAGACACTTGAGGGTGGTGGGCCATGTTGACCTGCCATCTGTCAAAGGATCTTGCTGCCAAATACCTTCAGGGTCACCACATTCAGCAGGAAGGCAGTTTTAAAGTCCAGTTCATACTGAGAAAAGGCACACTCCTGTCTGTAGTTTGAGGAGGAGATTTTTATGGAACGTTGGAAGCCTCATTGTGTGTGTAGGCTAAAAGAACCCGGCTGTTCTAATCGGGATGCATGAGTATTCGTCTCTTGGGACTGAGAATGGTGTGTCTGTAAAAAGACCCTAGTTTACTTTGTTTTGTGGGAAAACACATTTATGACTTGTCACCAGGAGGACTGAGGGTTTCTGTTACCCTTGTCAGTCTGAGAAATGAGAAGGCGGCTTCTTGAGACTTGAGTGTCTTATAGCAAACTCTCTTGCTGCAGGGTGCTGTGGTCTTGGGTGAGCCTGACTGCTGCTGTACAGGACTGTAGTCTTGTTTCTTTAGAAACTGCACCAAGTGGATGCTGAGCTGGAGTTTGGGTAGAATTTTTCTCCTGTAGGTTTAGCTGAGGCAGTGTTCAAGACAGCTGTAGAGGTTGAGTTTTTGAGTCTGTGGGAAATAAGATAGTTGCCTCAGGAGGAAGTTACAGAACACCTTCCCCTCTTACACTAGCCTATTTTTCTTTGCTAGCTCAGGAATTTTTCAAATAAAAATTTTACAAAACAAAAACATACAACTAGTGTATTATTTGTAGTAAAGTCAAATGAAGAATGGCTTTCCTGACCAGATGATCTTGTTTGCTTTAGACTAGGAAAAACTCGTTTGAACTGATTATGTATAGTTGCTGGTTGTCCCTGGATTCAGGAAGTTTTCTTGGGAGCTCTTCTTGGGGAGCTTTACAGTATTTCACTCCCTTTATGTCAAGAACTAGATTCATTTGTTCCTGTCCTTTTCCAGCATGCTCAGGAAGTAATTTTAACAATGTTCCGTTGAAGTGATTACTGCTTGGTTTCTTTGATGTTTCTCTTCCACATCCCTGGCTATCTTATCTTGTCTTTGTGTGTACTCTCTTTGGAACCAGTTGCAGAGGGGGGTGCGCCCTTCTTCTGGGAGAGTTACTAGTTTGTATAGCCCTGGAAATGCCTCTGGTGGTTCTAGGGATTTCTGCTCTCTCTTTATGTCTTGCGTCTGATGTGCTTTCTCTTTGTGTTTGTTCCCAGCCTCAGACTATGGCATGAAACTGCCAATCCTGCGCTCCAACCCTGAGGACCAGATCCTGTATCAAACAGAGCGCTACAATGAGGAGACCTTTGGCTACGAAGTGCCCATCAAGGAGGAGGGGGACTACGTCCTGGTGCTTAAGTTTGCTGAGGTCTACTTTGCGCAGTCCCAGCAGAAGGTGAAGCATGCTCAAGGCCTCTGCTTGACCAGTGGCACATTGCTGCTTTTAATAGTGGGGTACTCGGGCTGGAGAAGTGGCTCAGAGGTTAAGAGCACTGGCTGTTCTTCCCAAGGTCCTGAGTTCAATTCCCAGCAACCACATGGTGGCTCACAGCCATCTACATTGAGATCTGCCCCGGCATATATGTAGAGCAAATACTGCATACATAATAAATAAATAAATGAAAAAAAAATAGTGGGGTACTCTGAGGTCAGAGCAGAAACCTGTGAGCCTCCTGACAAGGGATGAGCATTGAGCTCCAGGGAGGGAAAGTTGGTTCCTCTCACCTGAGAGAAGCTGTCTCTCCTTGCGCAGTGGCTGTCCTGTCTTGGGGTTGGTAACAAAATTGGTCCTTCTAGGAGCCCCCTTGCTTACTCCCTCCTTGATCCCCAGCACCTTCTTACCTTATCCTTTTTCCTGGTGCTTTCCTGTAAGTGCCTCCTTCCCTGTGAGGCAGGAAATAAAGGCAATAAAGGGTCATGGTTTCGATTTGGCTCAGGTGAAGGACTTAAGCCACCTTGGAGTATATCCAGAGCTATAACTTAAGTTATGAAGGCCAAGGGGTACATAATATCTAATTTCTTGAAGGGATGTGAAGCTGGTAGTGTTAACGTTGTGTTTGTTTGTTTGTTTGTTTGTTTGTTTTTTTAATCCTGGAAGGTATTTGATGTCAGATTAAATGGCCATGTTGTGGTGAAGGACTTGGACATCTTTGACCGTGTTGGGCACAGCACGGCTCACGATGAAATCATCCCTATGAGCATCAGAAAGGGGAAGCTGAGTGTCCAAGGGGAGGTATCTACCTTCACAGGAAAGCTCCACATTGAATTTGTCAAGGTAACAGTCACCGTGCCTCACTTCTGAGGGAGGTGAAGATGTTTGCTGCCCCACGGGCTGACTGTGCTTTCCCGTTTCCTAGGGGTACTATGACAATCCCAAAGTGTGTGCACTCTACATCATGGCTGGGACAGTAGATGGTAAGTTAGAATTTTTACCTTCTACTTTTTTTTTGTTTGTTTTTGGTTTTTCCAGACAGGGTTTCTGTGTGTATCCCTGGCTGTCCTGGACTCATTCTGTAGACCAGACTGCCCTTGAACTCGCAGAGATCCTCCTGCCTCTGCCTCCAGAGTGCTGGGATTAAAGGTGTGCGCCACCATGCCTGGCTACCGTCTACTTCTTAACTTGTGCTGAAGAATAGAGTTGAGGAATGCTTGATAATTTGAAATTTTTTGAACTATTTAAAGCCAATTATGGGGGGACTGGAGAGATGGCTAAGGGGTTTAGAGCACTGACTGTTCTTCCAGAGGACCTGGGTTCCTAGCACCCACAGGGTGGCTCACAACTGTCTGTAACTCCAGTTTCAGAAGATGTGATCCGCTCTTCTGGCCTCTTTAGGTACTGCACTCAAGAGCACAAAGCCACACAGATGTGACACATACTCAGAATAAAATAATCTTCCACCGGGCGTGGCGGTGTACACTTTAACCCCTGCACTCGGGAGGCAGAGGCAGGCGGATCTCTGTGAGTTTGAGGCCAGCCTGGTCTACAGAGAGAGTCCAGGACAGCCAGGGCTACACAAAGAAAACCTCTCTTCAAAAAAACAAAACAAAAAGGCCAAGTATAGGGAATTCAGAGATAGATAAGGACAAAGTGTTACATGGTACTGGCCACAAAGGGTTAAAAGCCAGAGCTATGTTCATACCTTCCTGTTGCCGGTCAGTCAACAGTTCGTTCGTCTTTGACAAAAATCTTTTCTTTTTTTTTCCCCTCTTGAGATAGAGTCTCTTTAGTCCTGGCTATCCTAGAACTTGCTATGTAGACCAAGCTGTGCTTGACTCACAAAAGAGATTCATCTGCCTCAATCTTCCTAATGCTGGGATTAAAGGTGTGCATCACCATACCTGGCCTCTTTGACAAATTCTTAACTGCCCAATGAATTGGGATTAATAATGGTTACTTTGGGGTACCTGACCATTTTTCAGTCATTTAGAATTACCTGAGGGCTGGCAAGATATCTCATAAGGTACGGACACCTGCCATCAAGTCTGATTACCTGAATTTGATCCCCAAGACCCACATGGTAGAAGGAGAGAACTGATTCCCTAAGTTGTTCTCTGACCTACACCATGGTGAGTGTGTGTGCACACACAATAAATGTACTAGAATTACCAGAAAAGTTCCATTTGAGGGATGGGCTCTAGTCCTTTGGAGAAAAGGACAAAGTAGGAGTCCCTGTAGAATTTGGTAGGTGTTGCTACACTACCTGGAGATAAAGTTCATTTGTTAATATATCCTTGATCTTGGAGTTTAACCTTGATATATTTCTTGCTCAGGGTCTAGGTTACCATGACCACCAGCCCTCCAGCTGAGTTTTGCAGAGAACACTTGTATCTCGCTCATTTTTCTCCCCCATCTTTTCTCTGCTATTTCTCATCTTGAATACATGGAAAGTCTTATCCTTAATTTGTTTCTAGACTATTTTTATGAGTATAAGTGTCTTTTTTATGTATATGTGTGTTGTATATGCAGCACATGTATACAATACTCTCAGAGCTCAGAAAAGAAATGGACTGTAGTTATGCGTGGCTGTGAGCCACCATGTGTGTACTGGGAACTGAACCTAGGTCTTCTGTAAGAGCAACCAGTACTCCTAACTGGCCCTTTAGCTCCAACCTCTTCTGTTTTTTGTTTTGTTTTTTCCTTGGATTTTCAAGACAGGGTTTCTCTGTGTATCTCTGTTCAGGAGCCTATGTAGATCATGCTGGCCCTGAACTCACAGAGATCCACCTGCCTCTGCCTCCTGAGTGCTGGGATTAAAGGTGTGTGCCACCATTGTCCAGTTAGCTTTGACCTCTTATCGTGATACCTTCCCTCCCTGCTCAGTGCTGATGTGTGACTTCTAGGAAGGTGATATTTTACACCAAGCTCTGCTTGGTTCCTTAGCAGTCAGGACAAACATGTGATTAGGCTGGAACCAGAGCCTCATGGATTCACTTTTTAGTATCTGAATCAAAAGGAATGTGGACTTAGAGAAAGAAGGAGAGGCTCTAAAGTAAGCTGTAAGTGCCAGGTCACTGTCCCTGCCTAAGGGGCCTCTTGGGGCTTTGAAGAAGTGAGGCAGGAAGAGAGATAAGCTCCCTGTGGGGAAGCTCCTGTATTACTTTTTTAGTAAAATATGAATATGACTAATGTTTCTGTTCTCGACTGTTTAGTTTAGAGACAGTTTCTGCTCCTCCCTGTGTGGACCCTGGCTAGATAACAGGGGGTCTGTATATTGTGGCTCATTTACTGCTCTGAATGGTCTCATGGAAATGCTGTGTGGGTCTTAATGTACTTAAAAGGTATTTTCTTTCTTTTATTAGATGTACCAAAGCTGCAGCCTCATCCAGGATTGGAGAAGAAAGAAGAGGAGGAGGAGGAAGAAGAATATGATGAGGGGTCTAATCTCAAAAGACAGGCCAACAAGAACAGGGTGCAGTCAGGGCCCCGCACGCCTAACCCCTATGCCTCGGACAACAGTAGCCTCATGTTTCCTATCCTGGTGGCCTTTGGAGTGTTCATTCCAACCCTCTTCTGCCTCTGCCGCTTGTGAGAACAAATGGCCATCCTCAGCAAGGTGGAGAGGATTGGGAAAGAAACCAAACATACTGGTTCCTGTATTCTTCACAGTGTTTAGCAAACAAAAAACAAATTAAACAACACACACACACACACACACACACACACACACACACACACACACAAATGAAAAGAGGTAAGAGGAAGGAGAATGAGTGGGGGCAGCCCCCACCTACCAGTGGTCCCAGAGCTGTTCAGTCCTACTCTGCTCTTTGTGGCTGACTCCTAGCTTTCTCTTTCTCTGGGGTACTTAGGTGAGTGGATCCTTCCTCTCCAAGGATCCCTATTCTATGCCTGGTAGGAAGGACTCTGAACGCAGAGCAGTCGCAGCTCCTGTTTTGTTTAGGTGAGACATTAGCAAACAGTAGGAAAATGTCACACAACTTTGAAAGACCGCACTGGAGTTGGGTGTGTTCTGAGTTTATGTCCAGATGTGATTTTAGAAGTCCTGGTGTTCACAGTATGTATGTGGAGCTAAATAAGTTGAATGGTGAAGACAAAGGAAAAAGGAAAGGATTGGAAAAAAGAAAGTCAGTGCTTCCTGGGAAGCCTTTCTGGGTTAATCTGTTGATGGCTCCACCACAAGTATCTCCATTATCATTTCCCATTGCCTTGATGTGTGCCAGTTAGAGGACTGTCTGGTATCCAAGATGACTAGTGTATGTCGGGTCCTCACATTGCCTACAGCTTGTTACTACAACAAATCATTTTGATTTCAGTGCCTGGTGAGGACTTGATTTCTTCTTGATTTTTCTTTTAATTTGGTTCATTTGAAATTTCTCACTCTCAGCCATAGAGCTAAGTTATTGTCAAATGTGGGCAGGAAACAGGGGATTGGAGTTCTCTCTGTTTGAGTGTCTTACCCTCCACCACTTCACCTTGTCAGTACCTCCCTCCCTGAATCCCTGAGCCAGCAGCCAGGAGGACCTGACCCAGCAGCTCTTACTGGCCCCTCCGTGGGTCTCACTGCCAGGGCACAGGGATGCTTTCCAGCCTGCAGCAACAGAACACTTGACCTTAAAAGTCTCTTCTGGTCTTTAGATTAGAAAAGGCTTATCTTAGCAACCTCAGAGACGTGAGCCCTGCTAAGTGACTGACCACTGTTCATTTGTCCCATGTCCTGTCCTCGTTCAGCTAGTTTGGGTTTATGCCTAGAGTCGCCCCAAAGAACTGAGACAGGCTGCTTCAGCCTGGGCGTTTTTCTCACTGATCATCATAGTATGCTCTGCTGCCCTTTCACCGCTCTCCAAGTAGCAGTCAGGTTTTGTTACGATGGGACTGAAAGACTCCTAGTCGGCCATGGCTCTGGAGGCTCTGAATGTCTAACTTTAGTATCAAAGTGTCTGTCTCAAATTCCCAGTAAACACTTGTGTAGGGGATGAAGTTTCCATGTCCCCCATCTTTCTTTTGCTCACCTTCATCTGTTTGTCAGTTAAGACACAGTGAGGGACAACTCGCTGAGTTAAAAGGGATTTTCTAGGTCAGGGACAGCTTGAGTTGGAGCAGTGTAGTCTCAGGCCAGGCCCACATTTCTGAATGTGTTTAAATTTTGAGTTTGCCTTATCAGATATTTGAGCTGTATGACAAAGTAAGTAGCTCTTGGGCCATGTCTTGACTTTGGCTCCTCATGATGACTTCAGGCCAGCATTAGTCATTTGAGAACTGTCCTCTATTTTCTCTGTGACTTAGGCAAGCCCTAGGGTACTGCGTTGGCAGCTAGATGGCTGCAGCCTGAGGTTGCTGTCAGGAGCACTTTTTGAGTGCTTGCAAAGTTCCTGCTTCTACAGGATTAGGTACTTCAGTGGTCTTGGGGGCCACCTGCCTAGGGCAACAGAAGTTTTGACTAATTGGGCTTCTGACAGTGGCTTTGGTTCCTGGTCAGTCACTATTTACAAACCTGTGGGCCACTGTCAGCAGATTAAACAAAATGAAGGAGAACAGCTGCCTCCTTGTTGCCTTTTTGCCTGGGTCTCTGAGGAAGGAGGAGGGGTCCTGCCTCCTCACCCCAACTCATCCCTTTGGTGACTCAGAGTCTCAGAAGGAAACCCTGACTCCTGGGGCCATTTCCTAATGGTACTGTAAGCCAAGCAGCTCGGCTCCCACCTCTGTTTCCAAGCCCACCCCATCCCGTAGGATTTGGGATGGGTGCTTTCCTTTCTAGCTGTGTCCAAACGGAAGGAACATCTTTCTGTAGCTAACAAAACTAAAAGGGAAGTGAGGAAACAAGGGAAGGAGTGTGGTGGGGGCTGGGGTGTATCCCTGAAGCCAAGCCTGCCAATTAATAAGAGCTGCTTAGGGCTGTTGATAGCCGGCTCATAGTGTTGAACTTGAAAGCTTTCCCTCCTCCAAGATGATGTCGGTACATGAGGTTTAGGTTGAAGGGGTTGGGTGGGGCACGCTTTATTTTTATTTTTGTATTGTATGTGTCAAGAATTACTCCATTGTTCATCTTGCTTTTTGCACTGTTTGTCCCCTCTCTGTGTTTTGAGCTAGTGTGAGTGGTGCCAGCTAGGGAGATGAGCAAGAGAGGCTCAGGTTTTCTGTTGGGTTAGACTCTAACCCAGGATTTTAGAGCCCACTGATTGATAAGATCAGACAGCTCCTTTTTGCCAGAAGTGTCCTGTTCTTCTGGGAGAAGCAAGCTAGGACAGCTGGGTTGAGTCTGCAGGTCCAGTGTGGTTTAGGTCAGGGGCCAGCTGACCCTTTGGGTTTGGGTCTTATTCAAAGTATCTTAAACATTGTGCCAAGAAGTGATTTATGGGATTCATGTCTCCTAAACCAAATCTGTCGTTCTGGAAAGTCTCCAGTCCTGAGGAGGAGCCACTTAGTGGACACCCACAGTTGTGATGGTTTAAAAGGTAGCCTTCAAGTGCCCATGACAGTCAGAAGGGCTGCCTGTTAAAGATGTGAGGAGGAAATCCCAGCGTCACACGTGCCTCGATGAGACGGGGTTAGAGTTGGAATTGTATTTGGTGCCCTCATTCTGTGCCAGAAGCAGCTTTAGAACTGGGGCCTGGCTTCCTTAATTTAGTTGAGAAGCTTCTGTTCTAAGGAATTTCTCCTCCTGGTCCTGTTCCCAGCCTCTCCTGGGAAGGTCTGCCCTGGTCTAGAGTCTTAGCCGAGAATCTGAGAAGATGCTAGCAGTATTCCCTTCTTTTAGTGCTCAGACCCCTCTCCTTAGAAACTGGCTCACCTCGAGGAGTCCAGGGAGGGGTTAGTTGGTTCTTTCTCCTCCCTGGGAACTGGGGAAGGACCCACCCCGGTCAGCACAGTGCCTTTTCCTCTCCTGCTTTGAGTCAAGTGGGCATGCCCTCTAGATTCAGTTCTGGGCAGGGGTCCTTCAGTCCCTGCCACACGGGGCTGTTTCCCTGTCTCTCCCTCTCCTTGCTGGCCTCCTCTGACATAATTCAAGTGTCTTTTTGCCTTGAGGAACCTTAATGGAATTGTGGCCACACATACCCTTCTCTGTGACTCTGAGGACCTAGAGAGCAAGTGAGCTTTCTCAAGTGACACTAACAGATGCTCCTGCTGTTAAAAAACAGAGCTAGGGAGGTTGCTTTGGGCCCCCTTCTGTGGCCTCTGAAGATGGCCACTCTCAGGTAAGACTAACCAAGTACACAGAAGCAGAACCACAAACACCCAGGATCTGCTCAGAGTGCAGAAGAACTAGGCCCCTCTTCTAGGGAAGATGTAATTAGGGATCAAAGAGTGCTAAGGAAATTGCAAAGAAGCCTTACTGCTCACACCAGAAAGCTCAGGGCAGCTTTCTCTTCCAGGTGGAGCTAAAACTATCTGTGTTGGACTTCTCCAACACAAGAAAAGGGCAAGGGCTCGATATATTCATGATGGTAGAAGACTAGTGTACTGGTGGTCAGCTGCCCAGGGAGGGCCAGTTTCTTTGTACATGTGTAACTTGCTGCCGATCTGGTCTGTCTTTCCCTAGCTGCTTTTGCCTCATTTGCTCTGGGTGGCCAGATCATTTTGATAAGAGCAGATTTGAGGGCTGGCTGGGTTGGCAGGGAAAGAACAGAGTGGATCTCTTGGGATGGGCTCCTCTTAGGAGTGTAAAAACAAGGGGCCAGGATTGTGCTGGCAGCCAGGAAGACAGTAAGCCTGCTGAGGTTGGCAGACAGGGCCTCCGCATGTTCACATCCAGTCAGTCTTAGGTGTTGGGAGCACAGCATCAGGGAGAGCAGAGCTCCATCCTCACCTCTATTTTGAGCTTAGTGCTTTATTTCAGTGTGAGGGAAAAAAACAACAACCTGAATGTGCTTTCCGTCCTTTCAAAGGACAACTGTCAGGAAAGAGTTGAGGTGCCAGGTGGGCGGGGAGACTTGGTAAGGAGACATGTCCTGGCAAAACCAGGAAAAGAGACATTCTTGACTCTTCTCTTCCCTAGTGTGCCATGATCCGGGGAATGAAAAGAAATTTGACCTTGGATTAGTTGATTCGTTGAAGTTAAGGAATGTTGCCTTTTTACAAAGCTCCCCTGGGGTAGGATGGCTGTCCATTCTAAGCTCAGGGAAGCCTCTTGAACCACTATTGGCCCATGCTGGCTTGTGAGGAAACCAACCCAACCCCTCAGAATTGAACCTGGCTGCTGTGTGTGGAACCAAGTATTGGAGAAAAGGCATCAAATCCTTAGCCCCTGCAGCTCCTATTCTTTCCCATCTTTCCCTGTGAGGCCAGACTGACTCTGGCCACACCATGCATTTACAGGAGCGTGGCAAGGTATATTGGAGAGGCTTTGAACCTGGCTGGCCAGGGAAGCAGTAGGAGTGGATAGAGCTGTCGTTCCCTCTGGGCTGTCTCCCTCGGTCTCTACCCCCTTCCATGCCCCACCCTACTCCCACCAAAAAGTAAAAATCAGGATGTTTTTTCACTGTCCATTGCTTTGTGTTTTAATAAACAATTTGCAGTGATACTCTGTGTCGAGATTGAATTTTGATTCACCAAGAGGTGATGGTAAAGTGGCTATGGCAGCACACACTTGTCATCCTAGTACTTGGGAGGATCAGGAATTGAAGACCATATTCAATTAAATACTCAGTTAAGTAGTCAGTCTGGGTTCCCCACCCCAAAAAGACCAGTGAAATGGCTCAGCTGCCACCAAAACTGATAACTCAAGTTTGATCCCCAGAGTATGGAAGGAGAGAACTGACCTCCACGTATGCTGTGGTTTCTCCCCAATAGATAAGTAACTGTATCCCCCCCAAGTAATAGCAGAAGGTAATGTGGGAAAAGGGAAGGGAGACCAAGGAGGATTAAGAGAATGATATTCTTGACCTGGGGCAGCTGACAGGATGTCTCAACAAGAAAGGTCCTTGCTACCAAGCCTAATGGTTTACCTTAGATCCTGGAACCCACAAGGGGAAGGAGAGAATCAGTATTCCCACATGTCATCTGCCCTCCAAACATAAATTGACACACACTTCCTCACAAATCTTGGGCTGACCACCTCACCCAGCAGTACACTCCAGGAAAAAATTAAGTTAGTGTGTTTAGTTTGAGTCTGACTGGAATACCCAACCCTGACTCTTCTGTTCAAAGGCACACTAGGCCTCAAGCTGTGTCTTGTCCATACCCTCCATTGAGAGGGGACCTGCAAACAAAGTTAATGTATTTCTCTTGCTGGCAAATGGAAGGCCAGAATACAGGAAGGATTGTTTCCCCCTAAAGTGTAGCTGTGTTTTACAGCGGTGGTACAAGAAGCCCCCTACACCCTGGCTCCCAAGTGCTGGGATTTAAAGTGGGGCCACCATGCCTAATGTTGGAGACATTGATGAGGACTCTCTATTGCCTTCCATTTCCCCAGAACTTTGTGACACATCTCCAGAACATGCCTGCTGTCTCTCCAAACAGGAATGGAAGTTCCTGGATTTGTGTGGTGAAGGGGAGTTTGTCCTGCCTACTGGGTTATCCTTTCAATGGCAGAATTGAGTACTCTGCTCTAAGAATAAAGGTAGTGTTGATGGAGTCTCTTCCCAGAGGCCAAAGAGACTGTGGCTGAGCCCACTCAAAGGTAGACTTCTTTACTAATTCAGAGGTAGGTGTTACTATTTAAGTTCCATCACAGCAGTGACCTGCCAAATGGGGTGGGATCTGAGAAAGCACTACTCATGGGGACGGGAAGTTGTCTGACCGAAGATTGTGGGCCAAGTGCCACTGTTGAGCTGGACCTCTCTGTGGCTCTAGATGTTAATCTCACTTAGGAAATCAGGCTCCGGGTTGGCTGGAGCCGGTGTGCCAGACCTTCCTCCATACTTAACACCCCTCAGCCCTGCCCCATCCTCTGTAAAGAGGTGATAGCCCAACACTTCCTGGAAAGCTTCTTGTAGCAAAGGAGAGGGGTCAAGGCAAAAGAGGCGGAGCATGAAGGTTCTGGAGTTGGCAATCCCAAGAGTCTTAGTTTTGTTTGTTCTTAGCCACTTACAGTAATAAAAAGTAAAACCCCTTCCTCTTTGGCTTAGGCCTTGTATTCAGAATTCTTTGAGCCCATGTGGTGGATCAAGCCTTTAATCTGGATCTCTGCAAGTATGAGGTTTGAGGCCAACCTAGTCTACATAGCAAGTTACAGGCCAACTAGGGCTACAAAATGAGACCTCAAAAAATAGGTAGGTAGGTAGATAGATAGGTAAGTAGGTAGATAGATAGGTAGGTAGATAGGTAAGTAGGTAGATAGATAGGTAGGTAGAACTACATAATGACACCTCAAAAGATAGATAGGTAGATTTAAGAGTTTTTTTGGGGTTTTTAAGCCAAAAAGAGTTAAAGACTTGCTGCTGACCTTAGTGAGCTTCCTTACTGCTTCCACTTCAGTTTGCTTCCCGGCCGGTTCCTGCCTACCTCTGGCTCTGATAGAGGCTCCAGCTCCATGTCTTCCCTCTGCCTTTGGAGAGGTTCCTGGGGAGGGAACACTTGGAAATGCCAGCAAAGGACCTGGATCCTCCTTGCCATCCACACAGCACTTTTTGTTGCTGTTTTTCATTTTCACAACAACTTTGGGGCTATAGTGACTATCTGACATTCAGGGGAGGGATGGCCTACCCAAAAGTCCCACAGCTGCTAACTGGCTTTAACTGACCCTAGGACCTGAAGTTTTTAATTTTTTGAGATGAAAATCTAACAGCTTTCAGCTTGGGATAGTCTTGCCTTAACCCCCAAGTGGTAGGTTATTTAAGTGTTGAGTAACATCATGCTCATCCCAGACCTCTACTACTACTACTACTACTACTACTACTACTACTACTACTACTACT
>CAJQZJ010018538.1:5065494-5101222 GCA_907164525.1 Lophiomys imhausi | reverse complement strand
TGTGTGTGTGTGTGTGTGTGTGTGTGTGTGTGTGTGTGTGTGTGTGTTTTGTTGAGAGTTATACTCTGTAGACTAAGATAGCCTGGAACTCACTGTGTATCCATGGCTAACCTCAAATTCTCAGCAATCTTTCTTGCCTCAGCCTCTTAAGTATAGGGAAATATATTCTTTCTCACCATAAAAAAGTAACCTTAGCAGCCAGGTGTGGTGGCACACACTTTTATTCTTTTTATTTATTTTTTTTTTGGTTTTTCGAGACAGGGTTTCTCTGTGTATCCTTGGCTGTCCTGGACTCACTTTGTAGACCAGGCTGGCCTTGAACTCACAGTGATCCGCCTGCCTCTGCCTCCCAAGTGCTGGGATTAAAGGCGTGCGCCACCACCGCCCGGCTAGTGGCACACACTTTTAATCTCAGCACTCGGGAGTCAGAGGCAGGTGGATCTCTGTGAGTTGGAGGCCAGCCTGGTCTACAAAGAGTCCAGGAGAGCCAGGGCTGATACACAGAAACTCTGTGCTGAAAAACCAAAAAACAAAAGCAAAAAAAAAAAAAAAAAGGGAGAGTGATATAAGAACATGTAATATGGAGGCTGGGGAGATGGCTTGGTTGATGTTTGCTGTGAAAGCACAGAGACCTGAATTTGAATTCCCCAGCACCCTGTGAAGAGTCAGGAGTGATGGTGTATGCCTGTAACCTTAGGGCTGGTGCTGCAGGCTGGTGGGTCCCAGGGGCACCGGCTAGGTTCAATGGAAGACCCATCTCAGAAAATATGATGAAGCAAGTTTGAGGGAGACACCAGACATCAACCTCTGGCCTCCACAGACAGAAAACACAGATACACATTTCTGAAAGTTACATTGGGAACAAAATATGAAAAAAGAACCTTTTTGTTCTAGTTATTTACTGGTTCTAGTGATTAGACCTAGGGCCTCACACACACTAGGCAAGGAGTACCTTCAACACCTGACCCCCAGCAAATAATGTTTATCTCTGTCCCACTTAGTTTCTACAGGATAACATAGATGGCTTGTATTTTTATTTGATGTGTATTTGCAAATGTATACTTTTAGTATTTTAAATTACATTGTGTGTGTGTGTGTGTGTGTGTGTGTGTACACATGCTCCTGTGTACACATCTGTGGCCCGTGGTCCTGTGCACACACTTGCCATTACGTGTGTAGCAGTCAGAGGACATTGTACAGGAGATGGCTCAGTGGGTAAAAATAGTTGCTAAACTTGAGGATCTGAGTTTAATACTGAGACCAACATGGTTGGAAGAAAGAGCCATCTTGCCAGCACAACATAATGTACTTCTAAATAAATGTAGACATTCTATACACACCATTCCTTTCCCCCCAAATATATCTTAAAGAGTCTGTATGTAGAGATAGATTAGTGCAGACAGGTCTTCAGTCTGAAGGGCTACATAGTAGCTATGCTAAGATCATAGTGCATCTTACCAATCCCCATTGAACAGTGAACATTGAGAGCTCACTTTTTGCCAGTACAAATCTCTGTAGTGCACACCATATGTCCAAGTGTTTCTTGAGAACTCTCTTAGTTACTTTTCTATTGCTGTGACAAGATCCCATGACCAAGGTAACTTATAGAAGGAAGAGTTAATATGGGGATTACAGTTTTAGAAGGTTAAAGTTAATGGCCATCATGACAGGGAACATGGCAGTAGGCAGGCAGGTAAGCAACAGCACTGGAGCAGTAGCCGAGAGCTCACTTTTTGTTTTTCTTTTTTCAAGATGGCTTCTCTGTGTAGCCCCGGCTATCCTGGACTCATTTGTAGATCAGGAAGGTCATAGAAATCTGTCTGCCTCTGCCTCTGGAGTGCTGGGATCAAAGGTGTGCACCACTACTGCCCCATGAGAGCTCAGATCTTGACACACAACCAGATGCAGAGAGAGTTAACAGGGCCTGGTGTGAGCTTTTAAAGCCTCAAAATCTACCCCCAGTACATATTCCAAGGCCATGCCTCCTAATTCTTCTCAAACAGTTCCTTCAAATGGGAACCAAGTGTTCATGTATATGAGACTATGGGGGGGGGAACATTATCACTCAAAGCACCACACACTCCTTTCAGGAATTACTGGATCAAACAATACATGCTACCCCTATATAGAGCTTTGAAAGCTGTATTCACCAATCATGTACCATGTGGCTTTGCAATATACTAGAAATCTTTTTTTGGGAACAGGTAACATATAAATAATGGATTGATAGCTTTAAAAACAAAAATCAAAAACAAAACAAACAGGAAACAGTCCTCAGCCTAGGAGTGAAGTGAATTGGATACGGGGAAAATTACTAGTCTTTGGTCCCAGACCACAAGGTGTGCCTGTCATCTAGCCCCAGCTTGTTGATTTGAGGCAAGCCATCTTTAAGGAAGCAGCAGAACTGCTCTCCCGTCTTCAGAGAAAAGCCCTGTGATGTCAAGCTTACCTTGGCTGTGGCTGTTTTCCAAGGCAGTCCCACAGCAGCCAAGCATCCTGCCTCAAATCAGGCCAGGCAGGTGGGGCCTCAAGTTGCCACAGCCACATCTCTTACAGTTGGCCAGAGAGACCCAGAGTGGAGTGCCGGGGGTCAAAAGGAGACCAGTTACTATTATTTTCCTTCCTTCAAACTGTTAGTATATGTAATTTTAAAGTGTTTTTTTTCCTTTCCAAGAGAACCTTTCATAAACCTTGAAAAGTTGTGAAGAAAGTCAAATTGGAAGTTATGACTAGTTTACTAACCCTGTAAAGAAAGAAAGAAAGAAGGAAGGAAGGAAGGAAGGAAGGAAGGAAGGAAGGAAGGAAGGAAGGAAGGAACTGTAGGGCCAGATGGCATACACTGTCAGCCCAGCACTAAGGAGGCAGAGGCAGGCGGGTATCTGTGAGTTTGAAGCTAGAGTAGTCTACAGAGTGAGTTCCAGGTCAACCAGGGCTACATAGTGAGACCCATAAGACTCTGTCTTAAAAAAAAATTTTTTTTTTTTTTACACAGGAACTGGAGAGATGGCTCAGTGGTTAAGAGCACTTTTTTTTTTTTCTTTTTCCTTTTCCCTCCAAGAGACAGGGTTTCTCTGTGTAGCCCTGGCTGATCTGAAACTCTCTTTGTAGACCAGGCTGTCCTTGAATTCAGCAGTCCACCTGCCTCTGCCTCCTGAGTGCTGGGATTAAAGGCCTGAGCCACCACCACCCAGTTTTGAAACAACTCTTAACTCTTAACAACTCCAGTAAGGCCAGGTATAAGTTATGTCTGGATGCTGACAATCGGCAGGAGGCTTGGATTTCACCCTAGTGTAGGTGTAACTTTTAAACTATATTTATTAATATCTATAAACACCTACAACCAACTAACCCTAACACTTTAGAAAGGATACCAAGATGTCACAGGTCCTGAGGGGCAACTGGTTAGCAGTCTGCAGGAACATGGCAATCAGCAATCACTAGGTGGTCATCTGGCTCTGGCATTACAATGGCAGCCTCACTTCCCTTTGCAGTTGACCTCCTGCATCTGTCTGCACCAAGTGCTACCACTGCCTGCTGGCCCATGGCCAGCCTGTCTTGGCTCTCCTTATCCCCCTAGTTCTTATGAACCTCTGTGCAAGTCCTGCACCATTCCTCTCCTGCCAGCCTGAGCTTGTCGTCTCCGGGCTGGTCCCGGAGACCACAATCTCCTCACCCTCTGCTGGCCTAGTCACAGACCTTTGGCACACCTCCCTTGAGGTTGGGCCTTTTCTGTCCATGCAGCTGTAGGTGCTGTTGCCGCCTGCCAGTCTGCACAGCCAGCCTGCCTCAGCCACTCTGCTCCTGCTGCATTGGCCGGGGCACCAGCCAGCCACGCCACGGCTCTCTTCAGCCCAGCCAGTTCTTGTGAATCTTCCCTGAGCAGGTCCTACACCATGCCTCTTCTGCCAGCCTGAGTTACTCATGGCAGGTGCTGCTTTCTCCGCCTTCCTGGGCTCAGCCCACCTAGGTCACTATCTTCAAGTCTCAGCAGCTAGAGTCTTTCGAAGTTAGTCAGAAATGAGCAGTTCAGCATGGTTCAGAAGCAAGGCCAAGCAAAAAGCCCTCTCTTGTGGTTTCCAGGCTTTCCTTTATATCTGCTGTCTCTTAATTATGCATCAGGTTGTTTTCTCATTGGTCAGTCTTAAGCCCTCCTCCCGAGGTCCACCTGTTGACAAGGACCATATGTTCCTGACAGGAACAAGACTTTAGGCTGATTTCATGTGCCCCTTTTAAGAGTCTGTATTTCAGAAGCCCTTACATAACTGTTTCTCCAAAGAAATCCAGATCTCCACTACACACGAACCTAACATGGGATCCAGCACACACTTTACCACAGTCAGTAGAGGAGACCAGGCAGCCCCGAGTTCAATTCCCAGAACCCACGTAAAGGTGGAAGGAGAGAAGTGACTGCACAGTTGTACACACACACACACACACACACACACACACACGCACGCACAGGCACAGAACCCCGAGAGGAGCCATTGTGATAGAAGAGTACAGCCTTTCTTCAACCTGCTTGATACCAATGCCACCTGCGCAATCTTCCCTGACTCTCTCTAGTACCCTTGCTACACCTCTTAACAGGAGTGAGTAGAGCCAGTCTATCTGCTGCTTCCCACTTACCCATCTCAGGAAGGGTCACTGAATAGCCTGTGGGCTTGACTGTCTTCCCTGGCAAAGCCGGAGCTCCTTCATGGAAAGTTCTGGAGAACTACACAGGCTTTCTCTCATCAACCATTTCTGAACAACTAGGTGGATCCAATGACTGTCCTTTTATTTTCTGAAGCCTACCTAGGCCAATGTCTTAGCCCAGTGGCTGACATGGCCAGGACCTAGTAGTAGCAATCTATTTATTTTATTCTAACTTTATTCTATAGGGATGAGTATTTGGTCTGCAGGATCTGTGCACCCCTTGTGTGTCAGTTCCTCTGGAATGGAAGCTGAGTCCTCTCAAAGAGCAGCCAGTGCTCTTAACTACTGAGCCAGCCTCCAGAGGTAGCAATCTAGTTGAAAAGTTTATCTCGAAGTTTATCTTTGCACAGCAAGCAGTTTGAACAGTCTATAATAATGGCTGTTAACATTTTCTCAAAATGTCTGTCCACACTTTATACTACAGAAGTTCATTTAACTAAGAATATATCTCACTTTATTCTTATTTCTTTACTTTTTAAATATGAAGGGTGACCCTGAGGTTCGGATGGAGTATGAAGATCCTCAGGTGTCCGTCCAGCCCTATGTCACCTGATAGCACCAAAAGTTGACCGGGCAGCGGCTCCCCGTAGGTCCCGCCCCCAGCCGCCCGGCCCCGCCTCCGTGGTTCAAGCCCCGCCCCCGCTCTCCATAGTTACGGCGCCGTGAGCTGGCGGCCATCTTGGCGGTGGAGCAATGAGCGCGTCGAACCCGAAGGCTGCGACCGCGGGGTCGGCGGCTGGGCCCCGCGGGCTGGTGG
Source organism: Lophiomys imhausi (assembly GCA_907164525.1). Classification (NCBI taxonomy): domain Eukaryota; kingdom Metazoa; phylum Chordata; class Mammalia; order Rodentia; family Muridae; genus Lophiomys; species Lophiomys imhausi. The sequence goes on along the minus strand of CAJQZJ010018538.1, from coordinate 5,095,770 downwards.
CTGGCAAGGAGGAGAAAAAGAAGGCGGGCGGCGGCGTCCTGAACCGGCTCAAGGCGCGGCGGCAGGCGCCCTCCTCATACACGGCCGACGACGGCACCGGGGCCGCAGTCACAGAGCAGGAGCTGCTGGCGCTGGACACGATCCGCCCCGAGCACGTCCTGCGCCTCAACCGGGTCACCGAGAGTGAGTGGCGGGCGGGCCGCGCCCTCCCTGGGCACCGGGCCCGGGAGCCCGTGTCCGGCCGGGCCGGGCTCTGTGGTGGTGCCGGGGGCCGCTCAGGCTGGCCAGGCCGTGCTTCTGTCGGCCCCTTTCCCACACCCGGCGGGCAGGGCTTGTAGAGCCGGACCGTACCTGGGCCTCGTCCGACCCCGCCCGCCCGCGACCCCAGCCCTGTTCTTGCCCATCCTGCGGCTTCCGCAGCCGTCGGAGCCAGAGCCCCTGCCTGCTGACCCCCGCCTTTCCCTCGGCTCGGGCTCCTGACAGCCCCTCCCCCACTCGGCCTTGCCCCTGTCCCCAACCTGGTCTCCTCTGGGGTTGGGAGCCAAGAGGTCCCCTTTTGTGTACAGGTAGCTTGTGCCTCCGCCAAACACGTGGCTGTTGCATTTCTTGCAGACTTAAGCTGTGCCACAAAAAAAAAAAGTGTAAAAGTTTTCAGTGTATGTACAAACTGGCACGGGGATCTTGCTCTTGACATTTTTTTCTAGTGAATTTACAATTGTTTCAGGGTTTCAGAGGTATGATTTTTGCATAAGAAGTCACCTTCCTATCGTTTTCGCGGTGTGTGGAGCGGTGGACTGTTCCCTGATGATCTCTGTCTTTTGGAAACTGCCCAGTCCAGCCCTGACCTGACACCTTTCCCTTGCAATTACTTTCCCCCAGGAGTTTAGAGTCACCTGGATAGCCTTGACTTTGTCCTCTTCACCTCCCCTGCCCTTGAGACTTCTGACCCGCTTCCCTGTAGGATGCTAGCGTGTACGCCCGATTGCTTCTCTCTGCCCAGGGCTGTGAGGTTGTTAGTGACTCCAGCGACTTGGAAATGAGTTTGCAGAAGGAAATGTCCGTTTCCTCAAATAGTTTTAATTTGATTTTGGATGTTTTGGTGGCCCAGTTTCCCAACACCGTTTGGGATCGGGACTCTCTTTTGCCTGCCTGAATACACCTTTAGATAGTCTTACTTCTGTGGTCCGGTCGGAACAGTGAAAAGCCGCTGCAGCTCTATTTTCATTTGGGGATTTGAAAGTACAGAAATGGTTAGCATCTGACCACTAACTTCCTGTCAGCCTCGCTGGTGAGTCCAGGACTGTCAAATGCCTAACCCTATAGACCAGCTAATGGCACTCAAGTCTCCTCTGCAGGCCTGAGAGTGATTTCTTCGCCCATCTCTGCAAGTCCTTAGAGAAAACTATGGCCAGAGCTTTGTGACCTTTGGATTTTGTCACTCTTAAGTTCTTCTGTTCTGCGAGTTATTTGTTGATTACTTCCTAAAGACACAGAACATAGGCCACATGATTTTGTAGTTAAAGTAGCTCTCAAGTTTACCATCTCACTGGAGGCCAGCCCATTTGTAAAACATGGAACAGCTAACACAAGCAAGCACGCTAAGATAGCTTGGATGAGCTGGAAAAGAAGCTGTGGGGGTCGGCAGACAAGGCGTGAGCATTTCTGTGGTGTAATTTACTAGTTTCTTGGGTTGTTGTGGGTGCTGCTTTGGCCAGTCTTCTCACTGGCCCCTTTCTTCTGCTGTCTTGCTAATGCATGCATGCTTTTGTGCAGCCCACAATCTAAGAATGGTTCTACCCTTTTAAGTGGTTGAAGTAGATGTTAAACTCTTGTTCCATGTGGGTAGGCTTCCTTGTGCACCAACAGTTTCATTGCATGGGCCTGCTTATTTGCTTATTTCCTGTCCATAGACCTTCCAGTTCCAGTGAGAGTTGAGTAGTTGTCATATACTTGTATGGCTGCAGAGTCTGAGTTATTTATAACCTGGCCTTTTCCAGAAAAGTTTGATCTGTGTTTTGAAACAGTTGGCAAACAACCCTATATTATTTCTCAGTCAGTATACATGAAATATTTTTTAAAATATAAGCCCGGACAGATGGCTCAGCCATTAAGAGGACTGGCTGCTCTTCCAGATGGACCTAGATTCAATTCCCAGCACCTACGTGGTGGCTCACAACTGTCTTTAACTCCAGTTCCAGGGAATTTGGCACCCTCAGACAGACAGACAGACATGTAGGCAAAACACCATTGCACATGAAATAAAAATAAACAAGTTTAAGAAAAAAAACTTAAAATATGCTGGGTAGTGGTGGCGTACACCTTTAATCCTAGCACTCAGGAGGCAGAGGTAGGCGGATCTCTGTGAGTTCAAGGCCAGCCTGGTCTACAGAGTGAATTCCAGAATAGCCAATGCTACACAGAGAAGCCCTGTCTCAAAAAACCAAAAAAAAAAAAAAAAAGCCCATAGAAGGCCCAGTGTCTGCTGCTCTGCTGCCTACAGATCAGGATGCAGTTCTCAGCTATTGCTCTAGTACAGGGCTTCTCAGCCTATGGGTCATGACCCCTTTGGGGGTCTGATGGCACTTTCATGGGGGTCACCTAAGAACACCAGAAAACACAGATAGATGTTGACAGTATAATTAAACAAAATTTAAAGAGAGAATTTTGGGCCTTGAGAGATGGCTAAGTGGTTGAGAGCACTGGCTACTCTTTCAGGGGAGACAGGTTTAGTTCCACATGGCATCTTACAACCGCCAGTAACTATGATTGCGATATACCTATGATCCCAGAGGATCTAACCGCTTTCAACACTGTACGAATGTGGTGCTTATCTGCCAGCAAAACACCCATACCTATAAAATAAAAATAAATCTTAAAAAATAAAAAAAGGATCTTTGGGGGAACATTTGCAGTGAAGTGCATAGGAGAAGAACACATTTGCTTCAAAACTGGGGAATGAAATAGATGGTAATTTTGGAAGATTACTTAATAACATTGGTCTCTCCTTTTCAGATTATTTGTGTAACCCTGAAGACAATGTCTACAGTATTGATTTTACCCGCTTCAAAATTCGAGATCTGGAGACGGGGACGGTGCTCTTTGAGATAGCCAAGCCTTGCATTTCAGGTGGGTCTGGGTATGGTGGTCACAGCCAGGGGAAGGAACGGTCTTTGGGGAGCCCAGTGTTTGTGTGCCAGCATACCTGTTTCTGGGACTCCTGTGTCTGCTTCTGTGGTTGTTTCTGCCATTGCTTCCTGTGACCTTGCCTGCCAGTTGCACTAGTTTGGGGCTTTGTTAAAAGGCTGATTTGTGGGTATGTGTTTGTGTGTGTGCAAGTGCCTGTATGTGCCAGAGTGCACAGATGGAGTCAGAGTACAACTTTATGCAGTCAGTTCTTTGTTTCCCTATTTACAGGAGTCCATGGGTTGGATTCAGGGTGCCAGGATCCTGTAGCAGACACCTTTGCTGCACTCGGCTGTCTCACTGACCCGGGTTTTGTTTTTAGGACAGGCTCTTTTTTTTTTTTTTTTTTTTTGAGACAAGGTTTCTCTGTGTAATAGTCCTGGCTGTCCTGGACTCACTCTGTAGACCAGGCTGGCCTCGAACTCACAGAGATCCACCTGCCTCTGCCTCCCGAGTGCTGGGATTGAAGGCATGTGCCACCACTGCCTGGCTAGGAGAGGTTCTTATGTGTCCTATGTTGGCCCAGAGCTTGCTGTGTAGATGAAGGTACCCTTGAGCTTCTGGCATGCACACTTCTACCACATGCTAGGATTACAGGCATGTGTCGCCACATCCAGCATAGAAAACTGACATTTATTGTGAGGTAGCACTGTCCAGGCTTGGCAGTGAATTACCATATATAATCTTGTTGCTGTGAGTGACTCAGCCACTTTTTACTGAGAGGGAGGTGAGACTCAGTATTTCCTCATGACACTTCCTAAGATGCTGTGCTTTTGTAGACCAGGCTGGCCTCGAACTCACAGAGATCTGAAACTGAACCTTTTTAATTATTCAATATATATTTATTAATAACTATAATCACTTGTAACAAATATACACTTACTTAACTACTAACCCTACGAATGACTACAACCCCTATTACCTAACCACTAACCCTATTGATAACTGTTAAAACTATTTTCCTAACCTTTTAGAAGGATACAGTCTCTGGGGCAGGTCCTCAGTTGTCAGGAACAGTCTCTGGGGTAGACCCTTTAATGCACTTAGCAGTCCTTTTTCTGGAATATCTCAGATGCAGGTTCGTCAGGGTAAATTGGCTATGGCAGTCTCACCGTAAATAAAGCTTGAGGCTTTCTTCTCTCTGGGAGACCTCAGCCATCTGTAGGCCAACTTACTTCCTTCGTATCAGCAACTCTGCCGCTCTGCCTCAGTCTTTAAAGCTGGCCACAGTTTCGTTCAGGCCACTGTTCGGACAGGTCAAACCCCTCTAGGCAAAAGCTGAGCCACAGGGTTCAGTCCTTGGCCTTTTGCTGTCTTGCTGAGGCTTTCTCTGCTCACCAGCTTCTTTCTGCCTCAGGGAGATCTGGCCAGCATTTTCTCCATCAGACGATACAAACTACTCATTGTCCTTTCTAGTGTGAAAACTCGCTAGCATCGGAGTCCTCTAGCATGGGGCCCTCTTGGCTCCATCCACTTGTCCTTAAATAGGATCTCTCCTTGTTCCACCTGCTTCAGCTTAATTGGGCTCTGCCCACTTAGCAGCTGAAAACAATGCCAGGCCAAAAACCTTGTTTTTAGTCTATAAAGTCTCTCCTTGTTTCACCTGGCTTCCTCCTTGTTTTTAGTCCATAAGCTGATAAGCTAATTGCCCACAGCCAAGTTGATCTTCATGCCCCGGATTAAGAGGCTGTATCAGAAACCTAGATAGTTACTAAATCTAATTTATATTAATCTGTCTTCTTACAGACATCCACCTGCCTCTGCCTCCCGAGTGCTGGGTTTAAAGGTGTGCGCCACCACACCCGGCTGCAGTGAGTGTTGTAACTGCTGAGCCAGCTCTCCAGTCCCATGGTCTGTCTGTCTGTCTTATCTGTCTTTCCTTCCTTCCTTCTTTCTTTTTCTTTTTTAAATAAAAGACTATTCTTAGCTGGGCGTAGTGGTACATACCTTTAATCTCAGTACTCAGGAGGCAGAGGCAGGAGTATCTGTGTGAGTTCGAGGCCAGCCTGTTCCACAAAGAGAGTTCTTGGATAGCCAGGGCTACACAGAGAAACCCTGTCTTGAAAAAAAATACACACACACACGTTAAGTATACAACAGACTCCAAGAGAACATTTCTTTCTGGCTCTGTGTGACTAGAGATGAGTCTGGAAATCTAGCCACCATCCTCTCAGGTACAAGGGCAGGTTTTCTTTTACTGTTTTTATTTTCTGGTTTGGTTTGGTTTTGAGACCTAATCATATGCAGCTAGAGCTAGCCTCCAATTCACTGTTGAAGTGAAGATGACCGTGAGCTGTCCTCCTGCACCTCCACTCAGTGAGGGGATTGCACTAGAGGCTTTTGTGCTGGTTTTATAAGTTTTTCGAGACAGGGTTCCTCTGTGTATACTTGACTGTCCTGGACTCACTTTGTAGACCAGGCTGGCCTCGAACTCACAGAGGTCCGCCTGCTTCTGCCTCCCCAGTGCTGGGATTAAAGGCATGCGCCACCACGCCCAGCCTGGTTTTAATTTTTATTGTTATTGTGCATATGAGTATGGAGAGGTGTGTGCATGTGTGTGTGTGATGGGGCAGAAACAAGGAGGTCAGAGGACAGCTAGTGGGAGTTGGTTCTCCTCTCCCACCATGTAGGTCATGGGGATGGAGCTCAGCTCAGATGCATGCCTTTAATCCCAGGGCTCGGGATGAAGAGTACCTCAGCTATCTTGCTGGCCCCTCAACTGTGATTTCTTTTTTTTTTTTTTTTTTTTTTGGTTTTTCGAGACAGGGTTTCTCTGAATATCTCTGGCTGTCCTGGACTCGCTTTGTAGACCAGGCTGGCCTTGAACTCACAAAGATCCGCCTGCCTCTGCCTCCCAAGTGCTGGGATTAAAGGCGTGTGCCACCACCGCCCGGCTTCAACTGTGATTTCTAATGAAACTTATTTTTTTTCTTTTTTTTTTGGTTTTTCGAGACAGGGTTTCTATGTTTAACAGCTCTGGCTGTCCTGGACTCGCTTTGTAGACCAGGCTGGCCTCGAACTCGCAAAGATCCGCCTGCCTCTGCCTCCCAAGTGCTGGGATTAAAGGCGTGCGCCACCACTGCCCGGCTATTTTTTTTTTTTTCTTTTTGATGATTTACTTATTTTTTATATTATGTGAATTGGTGTTTTCCCTGCATGTATGTCTGTGTGAGGGTGTTGAATTTCCTGTAGCTGGAGTTACAGACAGTTGTGAACTACCATGGGGGTGCTGGGAATTGAACCTGGGTCTCCTGGAAGAGTTCTTTTTTTTTTTTGGTTTTTCGAGACAGGGTTTCTCTGTGTAGGTCTGGCTGTCCTGGACTCGCTTTGTAGACCAGGCTGGCCTCGAACTCACAGAGATCCGCCTGCCTCTGCCTCCCAAGTGCTGGGATTAAAGGCGTGCGCCACCCCCGCCCGGCTCTGGAAGAGTTCTTAACTGCTGAGCCATCTCTTTAGCCCCAGATGAAACTTATTTTGCAAAGTTTTTCTCATTTGCTTTGCTACTCAGAATGAGCCTACAATTCTGGGAAGGTAGGTAGGTATTGGGATCTCAGAGAAATCAAAACAACAGTCCCAAGTTGGGGCTTTCTCTCACAAAGGCCCCAGTTTGGTCTCCACCTGGAACAGAGAGATGGACTTTCTGGAAAGTGTCAGCTCAACTTGATCCTGGACCCTGGTTCAGCCCTGCCTTGTGTTTCTGCTGTCATCATCCGGTCCTGAGGCAGTGAAGCTTCAGGAAAATGTGCTACAGGTGCTGTAGGTGTGTGCTGTCCATCCTTCCCAGCTCTACCTTTAAGGCCCCTGTTTGACTCTGTGTGTACATCAGGGCTGTGGCCTAACCCTCTAGGTATAAGCCCCGACCAGGGTAGTGTCCCAGCACTTCTGGGAGGCCGCAGGCAGAGATGCTTGATGTTGAAGGGCATATGTGCTTAGGCTGGCAGAACACTCCCTTCTGTGTTCCTATTAGGACAGTTACAGATCTTTCATCTGGATTCAACAGCAGGCTAGACCAGAGGCGAGCACTGACCCTGTGCTGTCCACACATTGGTTCCTTGCTCTCCTGTCCTCACCCTCTTCCAGGTGGTCAGAGGATTGGGCCTGGAATAGTCATTAGTGCCTCGAGGCTGTAGGTCAGTGTCTGTAATTGAAATCACGCAGTTGTTCCCAGAATTTGCCTTTCATACCTGTTTGTATTGTTTGAAGGTACTTGGGGGCCTATTGATCTTCTGTGAGCTTACTTTCTTGGTTAGTAGTTAGCTCTGTGACCCAGTCAGTGCCCAGTCAAGTTTGATGATCAGAATCTATCAGAGGCCTTTTACCCAGTTGTGTTTCTTGATTCATTCCCCCAAATTATATAAGGCAAATAGCATGGCCTTTTTTTTGTTTTTTTTGAGACAGACTAGGCTGGCCTCGAACTCACAGAGATCCACCTGCCTCTGCCTCCCAGTGCTGGGATTAAAGGCGTGCGCCACCACGCTCAGCTGTAGCATAGCCTTTTAAGAGCAGACTTTGGTCAGTTGGACCTGCATTCAGAACTTTGCGCAGTTCGGTAGCATTTCGGGAAGTTTGGGTGTGACTTAATGTATTTGAACTTAAGTTTCCTTGTCTGTGAAATAACAAGTAACTCCTCTCTACAGGGCTGCTATGAAGCCAGCCTGGGACAGCCTGGGACAGCAAGTGTGCAGCTAATGGGGCTATGCCATGACTAGTGTGAGTGTGTCAGTGGGCAGTGTGCTGTGTGGATGGTGGTGTGCTCAGGGCATGTGCTCTGTGTTCTTTCAGACCAAGACCAGGATGCTGAGGAGGAGAGTGTGGATGTGGATGTCAGCGTGGGGCGCTTCGTTCGCTATCAGTTCACACCAGCATTTCTCCGCCTCCGCACAGTTGGCGCCACGTGAGTACGGTTATTTTATGAGGCAAAATGTGATCGGTGGGATTGAGTCTGGTCAGAGGAAGGTAGAAATGAAGTAAGGCTTACAGAGATTCGTCTTACAGGGTAGAGTTCACAGTGGGGGACAGACCTGTGTCAAACTTCCGGATGATTGAGCGGCACTACTTCCGGGAGCGTCTGCTGAAAAACTTTGACTTTGATTTTGGCTTCTGCATCCCCAGCAGCAGAAACACGTGCGAGCACATATACGAGTTTCCGCAGCTCTCTGAGGATGTCAGTATGTACCCTCCCCCTCCTCCATCTTCTGTGCTACAGATTCCGAGGTCTGCCAGGGACCAACCTGAAACCATCTGGTCTAGTGTAGTGGCCTTGTGTTCCAGAAGAGGGAAGTGGTGATTTGCCGTGTACTGGGTCCTCTGACCTCAGGCTCCTGTCTTTTTTTTTTTTTTTTAAGATTTATTTTATTTATTTTATGCATGTGTGCTCTATCTGCATGTACACCTGCATTCCAGAAGAGGGCACCAGATCACATTGTGGATGGTTGTGAGCCACCATGTGGTTGCTGGGAATTGAACTCAGGACCTTTGGAAGAGCACTAGGCAGTGCTCTTAACCGCTGAGCCATCTCTCCAGCCCCCCCCCCCTTTTTTTTAAGATTTTATTTATTATGTGTGCAGTGCTCTGTCTGCATGTACACCTGCAGGTCAGAAGAGGGCACCAGATCTCACTATTAGATGGTTATGAGCCACCATGTAGTTGCTGGGAATTGAACTCAGGACCTCAGGAAGAGCAGCCAGTATTCTTAACCTCCAAGCCATCTCTCCAGCCCCCCGGGGTTCCTGTTTTGTATTTCGCACTCTGCTGCCTCTGTGGACTGAGGAAGAGTGTAGTGACAGAGGCCCTGGGCTCAGCAAGAAGGCGCCCCCTCTCACTGTTCCTCATGACTCCACTGTGTACTGGTCACTTCCTCTTCATTTTTCAGAGCTAATGCATTATGAGCTGTTTTCTCAAAATCTCAAGTCCTTAATGATGGCGTACTCTGAGTGGACACCCTACTCTCAGGCAGCACTACCCAGGGGAAAACCTGTGGAGGTTATGGGCAGGGCTGTGTTACATCATCTCATTCTGACTTGAGTTGGCCTGGAATATGCAGATAGTTGCAAAAGAATAGATTAGGGGATGAAGGGGTATGGAGATCAGTCTGAGTGTAAACCAAATTGCTGTGGCCTGGATGAGCTCAGAGAACTTAAAGTCTCTGACACTTTTTAAGACCTGTGATGCCTTTCTCCAGGGGACAGGAGATGGCACATAGCTATTTAATCAGAACTAAGAGGAGGTAACTATAATTGCATTTACCTCTTCCAGTGTGGAAAGAAGTCAAGGGGAAGATTCAAACAGAACGACAAACAGACAGAAGTTCCCTAGGCAAACAGGCCTCTTTCTTGATCTTGCAAGTAAATACCAGAGTCTTCTCTAGAGAGTGGCTCCCCCGTTATTCCGCTGGACGCATACCTAAGGTTTCTTTGGCGTTCAGGGCCCCATAAGAAGAGGGAAGGCTGGAGAGATAAGGAAGAGCAGTGGCTGCTCTCCCAGAGTTCTGTTTCCAGCATCTGCACTGTGGCTCCAGGCATCCGATGCCCCCTTCTGGCCTCTTCGAGTGTATCACACCTGTCCACTCAGCGGCACACAAATGTCCAGGCCGGTAAAAAAAAAAAACACCCATACCCATAAAATAAGTAATTTTTAAAAAATTAACAAAACAAAAACCAAAGAAGTTGGTCTTAGTGCTGCACACCTCTACCCCAAGCACTTGGGAGGAAGAGGCAGGCAGATGTCTGTGAGTTCAAGTCCAGCCAGAACAATACAGTTGAGATCTTTTCTCCACAAACAAGACAACCCAAAGAAGCCAGTAGAGAGAGGCAGGACACTCTGTTTTACTGGAATGTCTAGAGATGGACATCAGGGCAGAAGCCAGGCCTTGTTGGGCCAGCCAAGAGCACCGAGGAAGTAAGTGAGCATCACCGAGAGAGAAGCATGTTTCCTGGGATACAGGCAAGAAGAGCCAGGCTAGGGATGACTGAGGAGTTGATTGCAGGGTTGTGTTGATGTGATGTCATGGTCCATCTGGAGCCCTCAGATTCCTGGCTTCTTTTGTTCCACCCTCATCATCCGGTAGAGCAGAGTCAAACTTTCCCACCTGCTGATTTATCAATTTTGGATGGATACTGAGGTTTTTTTATACCTCTCCGTGGGGCAGACTCACATTCTCTGCTTTATTCCCCTCCTCCCCTGACTTGCAGTTCGTCTGATGATTGAAAACCCTTACGAGACCCGCTCGGACAGCTTCTACTTTGTTGACAACAAGCTGATAATGCACAACAAGGCTGACTATGCCTATAATGGAGGCCAGTAATTGCTGCAGGAGTGGACAGAAAAGGTCTTTTGCTGCCACCATGAGACACACGGGGGGAACTGCAGCTACCGCTCGTCAACACCCACCTTGAACCTGGGCCAGGAAGTTGCAGCTGAGGTGGCTGGCGGTGTTTTGTGCTCCAAGGAGGTGCCGGCCAACAGTTTCTCTTCCCAGTATTTTTTCCCTGCCCCCTAGTTCACAGAAGTATTATAGTGAAGGAAAGGATTAGGATTAGGTTTCGGGGTTACAGATTAAAAAGCTTTTTTCTGTGTAGTCTTAACTGTGCTCGATTAGACCGACAAGCCCAACTGTCCAAGCATAGCTGTGTCAGCCAGAAGACTTGGGCTGGGCCAGTCTGCGGGTTGCCAGCTGTTCTGCAGGCTCCTGGGTGCAGTGGGCCCTTCCCCCATCCTGATGTCACTGCATATGCATAGTCTTAAGCCAACTGGAAGAAACTTGAAAAGAGACGGAGGGAGGCAGTGCCCAGGATAAGACACCAGGATGGGAGGTGATGGCAGAGTGAGAGACAAGTGTCTGAGGAGGCTGCTTATCTACCTTCGGGGACACGGCCAGTCCTGGGGACACCGCAGTCTCAGCCTTGTGGTGTGTGGTGCCTTCTTGTTCTGACTCTGTAGGCCACATAAGCTTGCTCTGCTTCCCTGGCCATGACTTTAGCATCTCCTGCAGTGGCCCTTCTTAGTTTTGTTCACAGAACATGTTGTCTCTTGAGTTCAGTGTAGGGCAGTTGTGCATTTTAGTCTCAGACTTCTGGAGAGTTTTTACACCGTGTCATTGTTGTTGCGCGCGCCTATGATGTACGGTAGATAGGATTGGTCAACTCCTAGGCTCATGTGGCTCATGGTGGAGAGGCCTAGGTGCAGCCCGCCCCTGCGCTGCGTTAGAGAGCCGAATGTACACAGCAAGCCTGGAAGATGGGCTCAGGGTGGGGATTTCACTCCAGAACTCTGAGTCTCTTGCTTAGGAATGTGTTCCTATCTGTTTGCCTTTCTGCTGAAGTAGTTCCTGGAACCATCTGCCATATGGTCCTAAGTAATGCATCTTCTGATTCTTCCTTCAAATTGCTGGATGTTTGAGTGTTGGAAAGGGCAGCATAGGCTGAGATTGCCTCTGAATGCTGTCCTCAGACAGCTTCCTGCACTTGGGGGATCAGGTCTTCAGATCCGCATTGGCTGCCTCCCACCTCTTTGGTCCCTGGGTTGTTTGTGTGGACGGCTCTAGGACTCTGCTGTGGCTGGGTCCATTTGGCATTGAGGGAGGGGAGTAGCAGTAGTGTGGGTAGACGTGCAGAGAGTGTCTGAGGCGCCACATACCTGTGACGAGAGCTGGGTCCCAACGTGTTCCAAGGACAAAGCCCACTTTGGCCAGTGTTGCTGTGTTTGGGTTTAGAGCATTGGTGGCCTGGGGTTTTGGACCCTGCTCTATGTCTGGCCAGCCCCTGACAGTATCATATCCTGGAAGCTTTTGGAATGAGAAAGCCCTAGATTATCCTTTATGCTGCATAGGACTTACCCACTGAGATGGGAGAGCCCAGGAGCCCTGTGGTGGGTACCTCCTGACCATTCCAGTAAGTTTCAGAACTGGAGTCCACTCCGCACCTAGGTGCCTTAAGTGTGGTTCTGTCCTGTGTGCCGTAGACGAGCTCCTGGGGCATTGTTCCCTGCTCAGCTGCACACAGACATGAGTGGCCTCTACCTTTTCTCACGTGGCTTCTCTGATGGGATTTGCATGTTCTTGACAAGCTTTAGAGTTCTTGTTCTGTTAAAGAGTCTGATGAGATATTTTGGTACCCAGAGTTTAAGTAAATACCACCTAGGATGTGCTTCCTGGAGCTGCATGGTCTTTATTCAGTGGAGCCTAGCATGGGCTGTTCCTGTATTCTGGCATGCTGTTTCCTTCCTGCAGTGTTAGCTTTTGCTTGGAAAGCCCCAGAGGATGGAAGATCTGGGCACACTGACTGGAGTAGGGCAGCACCCCCTTTGCAGTCAGCCTGGTCTGTTGAAGACCACTCTGAGGCCAGGTGTGCTGTCATGTCAGTAGGATGGTGCTGTCTTTTGCTGCTGAAGGCCCAGCGGTCTGTATTTGGCTGATTAGGGAAGCGTCTTACTCTTTGTAAGGAGTTCGAAATTCCAACTTTTTACCTGATTTGAGTAAACTGGAAGTCATACTTTGGAAGTAACTGAGTAAGCAGAAGCTGAGTTGGAAGTCAGACTGTCCAGGAATAGCAGCTACAGCCCTGCACAGTGGTTTCCTGTGATGCAGTGGAACAGGAAATGAGTGTGAGGGGCCATACCCCGTACCAAGAGCAAGAATCTGGGCAGATGGCAGCTCCCAGGCAGGGCTCTGCTTGGTCCCCATCCCCACCCTCTCTTTGCCTTGGGGCCAAGCTGCCCTTCTTTTTTTTTTGGTTTTCAAGACAGGGTTTCTCTGTGTAACAGCTCTGGCTGTCCTGGACTCGCTTTGTAGACCAGGCTGGCCTCGAACTCACAATGATCCGCCTGCCTCTGCCTCCCAAGTGCTGGGGTTAAAGGCGTGCGCCACCACACCCGGCTTAAGCTATAAACCATAAACCTTCTAAACCATAAACATAGGAGTCAAGATGGCCAGTACCTGGGCTGAGATTGGCTGTTTTGTCTCAGGTTAGCTCAGTGCTGCCTTACACAGATCTCCCGAAGCTACTTCAGGCTCTGGACACCTGACTTCCAGTTCGTAAGGACAGCACTCTGTGGTGTCTGGGATGAGCCACAGACTCAGATTCTGAAATGTCCACATCTGTGTCCAGAGCGTTAAAGCCACAGCGTGTCTGGGAGAGGTGGGCTTACCCCTTGTTCCATAAAGGATCATATGATGTCTTGAAGTTGTGAAAGTCTATTTTCCTTGTAAATCTATTTTTCACAGAATATAAGAAATATCCCTGTCCTTCCTTTCCACTTCTCCCAAGATCCTCATTCCAAAACAAATCAGGTGATTTTATTTGTATAAGATGTTATTTTACCACAAGAGAAAGTAATAAAAGAGATTTTCACAATATGTCCACTCTGTCTTGCCTCTTGATTGGGCCTCTGAGGGCACAGGTAGGGTTAGGGTGGGGTTCCCAGTTTCTTTTGTCAATTATTGTAACAGTAAATTTTTTTTTTTTTGGTTTTTCAAGACAGGGTTTCTCTGAATAGCCTTGGCTGTCCTGGACTCACTCTGTAGACTAGGCTGGCCTTGAACTCACAGAGATCCGCCTGCCTCTGCCTCCTGAGTGCTGGGATTAAAGGTGTACGCCACCACGCCCGGCCTGTAAACAGTAAATTTTTATGTATCAAACATTTATTAATAGTTAACAATTACCTATAAAGTTCCTAAATCCTAAAGCCCAAGCCCTAACTCTAAAACCTAATCTATCACACCCTAATACCTATAATGCAAACATTTAACACTAACCTAAGGCTTCTCAAATGGATATTTTCCTCTGGGAGTGCATCTTTATGGGTGGCTGGCCTTCATCAAATCTTTCCGTCTTAAAATCTATGAATTTCGCCGGGCGTGGTGGCACACGCCTTTAATCTCAGCACTTGGGAGGCAGAGGCAGGCGGATCTCTGTGAGTTCGAGGCCAGCCTGGTCTACAAAGCAAGTCCAGGACAGCCAGGGCTGTTACACAGAGAAACCCTGTCGCGAAAAACCAAAAAAAAAAAAAATCTATGAATTTCATTCGTCAAATCTTAAGACAGTCTATAAAGCTAGAATGGCCTCTGCAGTCTTCGAGTCCAATTATTTACAAGATGAAACATTTCTTAGGCTCACCACTCAGATGCTTTAGGCCTGCAAGGGTCTCGCTTCAGTGCTCTGTCCAATCTGATGCCCCTGGGCTCCAAGGGGAGAAACTCCCTGCCTAGACACTCCCGAATACCAGGGAGAATCTGTGAAGCCTCCCGGTAAGACTGTGATTCAAGTTTCTCTGCCAGACTAGGAGAAAGGTGAGTGAGGTGGGAGAGGGAGTGAGTGTCCTGTGTCCACCTGAATCTTCACCTGTCTCTTCACCTGTCTTAATGAATTGGCAGCATGATTTCCAGCAGAAGCTTTCAAGAGCTTCCAAGTCATGGCCCTGGGCAATGTGTCCCTCCATAGCTTTTCTTGCAGAGGGCTGAGGAGCATGGTGGGCACTTCAGGGCATGCCTCCGCCCAAAGTCCCATGATCAAACAAAGTCATCTGTCCTTGGTGGGCTCCCAAGAACATGCCATGTTGGATGTAAATCTTTTACCTTAAAGTCCAGGCTTTTTTCTATTCCAAGATCCCTATGCTAGTAAATGCCATCAGTAATCACACCACAGATTATTGCATTTCTGGTGACATGGGTGTTACTGGTTTGTAATTGGGGAACAGAATTGAGCTTCACCAGTTTTTTCTTCATCAACTTTTTTGGCTGTATGTTTTACTCAGGGACTTTTATAGGATGGAGGGAGAGATGGCTAAGTGGGTAAGAAAGAGCACTGGCTGCTCTTCCAGGCGACCTAGATTCTGTCCCCACACCACAGTCACCACTGTTCGTAACTCCAGTTCCCAGGACTTAGATGCTTCCTTCTGCCTCCAAGGGCACCAGGTACACATGTGGTACATAGATACATACAGAGAAAACACCCACATATGTTTTAAAAGAAAAAGCTTTTAAGTTTTTATAGTCTTTATTTGGGTTTTTGTGGTGCTGGGGATCAAACCTAGTGCTCTATACACACTACAAAAGTGTTCTTCCATTGAGCCATGTTCCAGCCATAAGCGTAGGTTTAATAATGTGTACATGACAATAAAATTGACCTCATTTATCTGTACATTTCTGAGGTGCATATGGTTATTAGCAGGTCTTTAATTGAGCACTTGGGACACAGACAACAGGTGAGTCCCTGAGGCCAGCCTGCTTTACTATTGAGTTCCAGGACAGCCAAGGCCACATTGTGAGACCTTTTCTCAAAAAAAAAAAGCTGGGCAGTGGTGGTGCACACTTTTAATCCTAGCAGTTAGGAGGCAGAGGCAGGTGGATCACTGAGTTCGAGGCCAGCCTGGTCTATAGAGCAAGTTCCAGTATAGCTTGGTGGTGTTTTTTTTGTTTGTTTGTTTGTTTGTTTTTTTCGAGACAGGGTTTTTCTGAATATCTCTGGCTGTCCTGGACTCGCTTTGTAGACCAGGCTGGCCTCGAACTCACAAAGATCCGCCTGCCTCTGCCTCCCAAGTGCTGGGATTAAAGGCGTGCGCCACCACCGCCCGGCGCTTGGTGGTGTTTTAACAAAACTTCAATCATTCTTTTTTACCTATAAAGACTTGGGAGCCAGGTGCTGGGGTGAATGCCAGGTAGCACAGTGAGGCAGATAAAGCACCCAGCCCACCTTCCTCCTCAGCTGATGTCCCAGAATGAATGCCTCCTCCCCAAGCCCCTGAAACTGAATGTCTCTCCTTTCTACTTCCTTTGCATCTATCCATCCTCCTGAGTTCCTCTTAGTTTCTTTTATTTCTTTTTTTTTTTTTTTTTGTTCTTTTTGTTTTTTTGAGACAGGATTTCTCCATGGCAATCCTGCACTCACTTTGTAAACTTGGCTAGTCTTGAACTCACAGAAACCCGCTTGTCTCTGCCTTTCGAGGGCTGGGATTAAAGGCGTGTGCCACCACGCCTGGCTACGGTTTTTTCTTATCCTGTGTTCACTTCTTGTCAACTGGTTACTTGCTCCACCTCTTGACCTGTGGTTGATTTTATTTAATCCTATTTACAATATCCAAGCAGAAAGCTCTTGGAGTAAAGGTGTGTGCGAGGGCTGAGCCACACCACAACTAGAAACAGGTTTTTTCCAGTAAATAACACAATCTCAGGGTTCACGGTGTGATCAAATATCCTGCAGCAACCTGGGCTACACAGAGAAACCCTGACTCTAATCCTCCCCGCCCCCCCAATGCAAATACTGCCAGCCTAAAAGCAGGCTGTGTTGAAGTTCAATCTGTGTAGGGGGTGGAGGTGTGGAGAGGTGGTCAGGCTGTGTTTCTCTCTGGTGTCTTGCTGGGCACAGGACCAAGATGGGGAGAAAGCACAGTGCTCATACAGCTGTGAATAATCTTGCCTGTTCTTTGCGCCCACCGGGAAAGGGAATAGTGCCAGCTGCCGCTGGGAGGCCCAGGGAGCTGGGTCATCAGGGGGAAGGTGTGGCAGGTTGGGGAGAGGTGGAACTTTGTTCCACGCCTTCTGTTCTCAGGATGGGGCATGAAACCCCAATTTTGAGATTTCTGGGATTTGAATACGCTTTTATCTCAACCAGCTCCATGCCAAATCCTCTGGAGGCACATCCCAACTGGTAGCCATATGATAAATGTGTTTGGTTTGGTGGAGACATTCTTTAGATTCTTTGAATTGGAATTATAGGGCTAATAATAAAAATAAAATCTGGAGGGCTGGAGACATGGCTCAGCCGTTAAGATCACTGCTCTTCCAAAGGACCCTAGTTCAAATCCCAGCACCCACATGGCAGTTCACAGTGGTCTATAATTGCTGGGCGTGGTGGCACACGCCTTTAATCCCAGCAATTGGGAGGCAGAGGCAGAGGCAGGTGGCAGATCTCTGTGAGTTCGAGGCCAGCCTGGTGTACAAAGAGAGTCCAGGACAGTTAGGGATACACAAAGAAACCCTTGACTCGAAGGACAAAAATAAAATAAAATAAAATCTGTTCTATTTGTACTTTCTAATTGTGACTGAACTTGTAACCCCAGACATGTAATGAAATATCAAACACATAATCTGTACTTGTTGTATGATCATTAGCCCATCTTTGTTCTGTGAAACCTGTATAAATAAAAGGCAAACTGATTGCTAGTCAATCAGAGCTTCGAGATTCCCCTGAACACCTTGCCTGACTCACGCCTCTCTCCCAGGTAGGCTCTGGGAATTGAACTCAGGTCACCAGACTTGGCAGCATCTTGTAAACCCATAATAAATTTGTTTGTTCTCTTTTCATTTTTAAATATTTTAAAAATTTGGGCTTGGGGAACTGGAGAGATGGCACAGCAGTTAAGAGCACTGGTTGCTCTTGCAAAGGACCTGGGTTCAAATCCCAGCACCCACATAGTGGTTTAAAACTGTAATGTCCAGGTGTGGTGGCACACGCCTTTAATCCCAACACTTGGAAGGCAGAAGCAGATGGGTCATTGAGTTCAAGGCCAGCCTGGTCTGTAGAGTGAGTTCCAGGATAGCCAGGGATACACAGAGAAAAAAAAATGGGCTTGGAGTGGTGGCACATTCCTGTAATCCCAGCACTTCAGAGGCAAAGGCAGGCTGATCTCTGTGAGTTCAAGGCCTATCTGTAGTCTACTTAATGGCAAATTCCAGGACAGGCAGGCCCTGTGGACCATGTGGCCTGGCCATCTTATTTTGAGAGAGATTTTTCTTACTGAACAGGAGCTCACTATTTCTCTAGACTCCTGTCTTAGCACTCCCCACTGGCTGCACTGCTGCACCCAGGTCTAATGGGTACTGGGGTTCCAAATTAGGTCATGCTTGTATGTAAAGCACCATCTCAGGCTCCAGTATTTCTCTTTTGTCACCTGTTCTATTATTGTCTCCCACCCAGTTCTGGTGACCAGGTAGGGAAGATGACTCAACAACCCCAGAGAATTGGCTAATGAGTCATTTAACACATTATTTGAAAGGCTTTAAAAAAAACAACGTGCACAACACAAGTATTTTAATTTTCAAAGTGTGAACTACAAAAGATAAAGTAGCAGAGCTGGAGACGTGGCTCAGCGGTTAAGAGCGCCGGCTGCTCTTCCAGAGGTCCTGAGTTCAATTCCCAGCAACCCCACGGTGGCTCATAACCATCTATAATGAGATCTGGTGCCCTCTTCTGGCCTGCAGGCATGCATGCAGACAGAACACTGTATGGATAATAAACAAATCTTAAAAAAAAAAAGTAGCACCTAATGATTTATAAAAAACTTATTAGCATTTTGAAATATTTTTTAAAAAGCTTATTATTTTTAATCGTGTGTATGTGTGTGAGTGTGTGTGTGTGTGTGTGTGTGTGTGTGTGTGTGTTGTGGGGTGTGTGTAATAGTATTTGAGAGCAGGTACTAAGGAAGCCACAGGGGTCAGATTCTCTGGATCTAGAGTTTAAGGGGATTGATTGTGAGGCATTCCACATGGATGCTGGGGTCCAAACTCAGATCCTCTGCAAGAGAGCCATAGTGGTTCTTAAACCACAGAGACACTGCTATAGCTCCATAATTACACACCTACCCAACAATGATCATACAGAGGGTGAAATGTGATTTAGCAGCATCATACTAATTTTACTAACTATAAAGATTTCTTTCTTTCTTTCTTTCTTTCTTTTTTTTTTTTGAGACAGGGTCTCTCTGGACAGCTTTGGCTGTCCTGGACTTGCTTTGTAGACCAGGCTGGCCTCGAACTCACAGAGATCCGCCTGCCTCTGCCTCCCGAGTGCTGGGATTAAAGGCGTGCGCCACCACCGCCCGGCTCCGGCTAAGATTTTTTTCAATACAGGGTCTCAATACATAATCCAGGCTGGGTTTGAACGTAGTGATCCTGCTGCCTCAGCCTCTGAGGTTACAGAGCCACATCACTATGTGGAGCTAGAAAATATTAGTAACAAATATTCACTGATAATTTGTCAACCCATAAATCTAGAGGACCATTTGTTCACTAGTAAAGTGAATTGTTTTCTCTGATGTGAAATCATCTTGCCTGATCTTTTAAAATCCAAACTAGGAATATGTAACTTTTCTCCTAAAAATTAAATTGCTTTTTTTTTTTCTAAATTGCATTCTCTGATTTTCTTGTCAACTTGCTTTAAGGATATCCACATGTTTAATATGCTTGCTCTAGGTTTGGCCCACACCAAATGGTTGTTTAACACAAATATCTGAGCAGGAAACTGGGCTGATTCTTTTGGAGAAAGTATAGTTAAGACCACTGGGCAGTCGAAGAGATGACCACACATCCTGAGTACCCCAGTCAGGTGTGATGGGTGGACAGCTGATAACTGGATAGGCAGTCTTACCAGACATCACCCAGCCAGACCATTGCTTCTGCCTGCCACTGTGACAAATACAGTAAGGTATGCCATCCCCTTCATACTCTGCTTTAATCCTCAAAGTTTCATCTGGTCCTTTATGGGCAGATGTTACTCGAAGTTCACATGGTATCCCAAATTTTCCACAAGCCTTTTTTTTTTTTTTTTTGGTTTTTCGAGACAGGGTTTCTCTGAATATCTCTGGCTGTCCTGGACTCGCTTTGTAGACCAGGCTGGCCTCGAACTCACAAAGATCCGCCTGCCTCTGCCTCCCAAGTGCTGGGATTAAAGGCGTGCGCCACCACCGCCCGGCTCCCACAAGCCTTCTTAATTGTTCCACAAGGTCAGAAGTGGAACTCATCAGTACTACAACCCTGCACTGCCTGTCTGACTTCAGAAGCAACTCCATTCGGTCTGCAATCCACTTGAAAATTTTCTTTACCATCTGGAGTCCTTCTGGAGTTACTTCTTTGAGGCCACAATAAGACTGTCTTTCTGCTGGCTCTGATCTCCTGATGGCCAGAGTATCCAGGAATCAACATCAGCAAGAACAATCTCTTTGGTGGTTAGAGCAACATCAAATTCAATCTTCTTATCAACCAGCGTACAGTTCTGGGGCAGCCAGGATTTCTCCAGGATTTCAAAAATACCTTGTTTGGCATGACTCATGATGTCCACTTCAGTCTGGCCTATGACAAGCCCAGCAAAACAAAATCCTGCAGCAATGAGCTGATCCTCAGACCACTGAGGATCATTATTGGCATCATCCTTGAAGAACATCTCTACTTTCGGTGGGTAGAACTTATACCCCCTCCTTTACACCAGGGTTCCTTTTGAGAAAAGATCCAGTTGCTATTCTTCAGCACACCATTCATTTGGAATCATTTCACACTGGGGTGCAATGAAAGAAGTCTCCCCAGATTTCCTGGTAAAAGCAGTTTTGATATCAGCTTCCTGTAACAACTGAAAAATACAGGTCTTATAGGAGATTGCAGCTTTGCCTTCCTGGTGATTCTTTCTAGCTGCATTTCCTGGTGTAATCTGGTCCTTGGACTGCAGGAGGACTCTTCCCGGGATTATCTAACAATTCATAAGCTTCTTTTGTTTTACCTTCAGAGTTTTCTTCATTATCCTAGGCGGACTGGAGGAGCAGATCTTGAGGGAAAGAGAGGCAGTGCTCTTGACAGCCCCCCCCCCCTTTTAAAGCAGCTCCAGACTTTCAGGGGCATGGGGGAATGAACAAATGGGGACATTTGTAATCCAAACTACCACACCTTTACTGCAGTTCATTGTTTTCAAGTGGATCAATCCTACAGAGGGATGTGAGACTTTAGGTGCACAGTACAGTGCTAAGTACAAGTGTCTGGTTCCAGATCAACAGATGCATGTAAACGAGGAGGGCATGAAGGTGGACCATGTGAGCCAAATGACATTGACATCGTTTCTAGGACAGAGTGAGGGTGCTCTGAGGGTGCTAGGACTTAACCCTGGGCATTAATAGGCAGTACCCACTCCCAACAGGGCTCTGCTCCCCAGCTAGGAGGTGCATAAGACAGTAGCTCTATTTCATTTCACATTTTAGGGCTGGAGGGCTCTCCCTGCCTGGCAACCCCTTGCAATGGGATGAAACACTGAGCCCTCCAGACCTTTTTGGGATCCACAGGACTAGTTGGAGAGATAAATAGTAAAAAAAAAAAAAAGAAAGAAAAGAAATTCTCAGAGGCAAAGTAAATAAAAGACTGGATGTGAAGCCTGTGGACTAGGAATGCTGGCAGGGCAGCTTGGGTGATACAGCCTTTATGAAGTGTCCAGGCGGGAGAAAAGCTGCCTCCCTTGTATGGCCACAGCAAAGACGGTTAGGGAACCTGGGATTAAGCCGTCACGATGCAGAAGTGGGTGGGCAGGGGTAGGTACTAGCTCTTTTCTTCTGTCCCTAATACCGAAGCCAGTGTCTTATGTCTGCTAGGTAAGAACTCTACCACTGAGCTAATTCCCACGTCCTCTTTATACTTTTATTTTGAAGATCCCACAAAGTTGCCCAAGCTGGCCGTGAGTGAATTTACTTTCTAATACAGGGAGACCTTGAACTTGCAATCCTTCTGTCTCAGGCTCAGGAGTCGCTAGAATTAAAGGCTTGGACTTTGTGCGTGTGTGTGTGTGTGTGTGTGTGTGTGTGTGTGTGTGTGTATTGGGGGATATGTTTGCGGACCGAGGGTTTTAAACCGAGGATTGATTGCTTGTTTGTTTTTAATTTTTGTGCTTCGGCGTTGTCAGGAGCCTTACTAAAGATGAGGGCAGGAAAAAGAGCTGACAGACTTTGTACTCTCTGCATTGGCCCCTGTTAACTTCCTCGCTCTAGGGCGCGAGCTCGTCTCAGGCCCCTCCCCTGCGGCCCGATGGGCGTGGCCCAGGCTCTCCGATGGCCCCGCCCCCGCAGCCCGATGGGCGTGGCCCAGACCCTGCCCCAGCGTCCGGAACTCCGGAGCTGCCGCGGGAGATCCCGGAGGTCGGTGCCCATGGCTGCCGCGCTGCTCGCCCGGGCCGGTGGCCCAGTCAGCAGAGGTGAGTGCGCGCGGGCTGAGCCCTCGGAGTCCCAGAGCCGGCCACAGGGCGGAGATCCCTGCGGCGGGCCCTGCGGTGGCCGCGGGTGGAAGAGCGGGCAGCACCCCCGCGGTTGCGCGCGGCCTCTGCCCTAGTTCTGGAGCCTGTGGCCCGTTAGGTCGCAGGCTCTGCAGGGATCCGGTGCCCTTCCTGTGAGACCCTCGTCGCCAGCTCCCCTTAGCGCGGCCGCATCCACACTCCTACCCCCATTTCAGCCCTACCGGAGGTTCTGGGTGAGTTGGTCCTCCATGGCCAGGCCTGGCATTGAACTCCGACCTGTGACCTTGGACGTGAGGCTTGTGCTTCTCCGCATCAGTTGTCCCAAGTGTGAACTGTTTCTTTCCTCAGAGTTGTTTTAAGTCACAGGATGCATATAAAATCATAGTGGTTAGCATCTAACGCGTGTTTCCAGTTAGCAGTTATTTTTAATATTGTTTTGCCCTGATACTGTGGCCAGCACTTCCTTTGGCTAGTCCAGATCCACGTTAACCGTAGACCTGTGTTAAGCCAACATTAGTATTTTTTACTCCTCCCGCTCCCGGGAGCTGAGTGCTGTTGTCCACATCTAGACCCAGTAAAACTTAAGAACCCTTTCCCAAGGTGGTGTAATTGGGATTATACTGAGGACTGAAGTGTTTAGCAGTTAAGCATTCATTTAATCTGGACTTTTCAACAACAGCCCTATTGACGTTGTATCAATAAAGTCTTATTTCTCCTAGAGACCCGAGTGGGGAGTGGTGCTCTATTTTTTTCTTAAAAGTTTATTTTTATTTTATGTGTATGAGTGTTTATCTAAGTGCACCGTGTCCCACAGAGGCCAAACGAGTGAGTTGGATCCCCAAGAACTTTAGGTACAGACAATTGTAAGCCACCCAATGTGTGGTGGGAACTACACCTAGTTCCTCTGACAGGGCAGCAAGTGCTCTTAACTCCTGCCTCCTCACTGCAGACCCTGAGGTGGGGTTTTGACATATTGCTTAGGCTAGCCTGGGAACCAGGCTCAAGTTATCCCCTACCTCAGCCTTTGCTGTTCTTGTAGAAGATCTGAGTTCAATTCCCAGCACCCTATTTGGGCAGCTCATAACCACCTGTAACTCCAGGTCCAGGGGGATCTGATGCCCTCTTCTGGCCACCGTGGGCGCCTACATGCACGTGTACATCCATAAACACAGATACACAGACACATAAAAGGAAATGGATCTTAAGATCTCTCACGCCGTTCTTCCCTAACTCGGGCCCTGCTCTGTTAGCTCTCCATGCTGGACACTGGCGAAGGTTACATACTGTCTACCAGTCTGTGGAACTGCCCGAGACGCACCAGATGTTACGCCAGACATGCCGTGACTTTGCTGAGAAGGAGCTGGTGCCCATCGCAGCCCAGCTTGACAAGGAACATCTCTTCCCCACAGCCCAGGTGAGAGCAGCAGCCTTAGTAGTCACAGTGGTCAGTTGCCCTTGTATGAGTGGGTGGTGGCCCAGTGGCGCCAAGACCTGGGGACAGAAGCTCAATGCCTGCTCTGAAGGCTTGCTTTGTTCAGCATCAGGCCTATAGCCAAGATTTGTAAAATGTTTTTAAAAGATTTATTAATTTAGTGCATGTATGTGTGTGCCTGTCTATCATGTGCATGCAATGCCTGTCAAGACCAGAAGACAGCATCATATTTCCTGAAGCTGAAGTTATAGGCAGTTATAAGGCTCCATATGGGTTCTAGGAATTGAACTCTGGTCTTCTGCAAGAGCTCCAAATGCTCTTAACCTCTGAGCAATCTCTCCAGTCCATGTTTTGCTTCCTTGAGGCAGGGTCTCAGGATGCAGCCAGCCCTGACTGACCTGGAATTTTTGCTGTGTAGATCAGACTGGCCCCAACCTCACAGAGCTGTCCCTGCCATTGCCTCCTGTGTGCTGAGATTAGAGGCATGTGCCACCACACCTGGCACAGTGGACCTCTTGATACCCTAGTCATTTTCTTTTTTCTTAAACTAGTATTACCATTATTGTGCATGTGTGTGTGTGTGATATACAGACGTGTGTGTGCGGTGGCCTGTGGGGAGATAGAGGACAGCTGTAAGGAGTGGGTTCTCCTTTCATCTTTAGGTAGTGCCCAGGGATCAGACTTGGGTCGTCAGGCTTGCTTGACAGGTTATTCCCCACTGAGCCAGCTGCTGTGGTTGTTTTCTTTTGATTTCTTTCGCTTTTATTTATGTGATTGTGAGAGAGAGAGTGCATGTCAGGTGTGTGCCTTGCCCTCAGAGGCCAGAAGAGTGTGTCAGATGCCCTGGAGCTGGGGTTACGGGTGACTGTGAGCTGCCTGATGTGGGTGCTGGAAACTGAACCCTGGTGTCCTGCAAGAGCAGCCAGCTCTTGACCACAGAGCCGTCTCATCCCTGTAGTCATTTTCTACTTAGCTAAGACAGCAGGAGAATGGAGGAGTGCACCTTCCTGGGTTTGCTGGTGTGTGGGGCCTGAGGCCTACTCCTCCCTCTTCCTCCCCTCGAGGACTGCATCTTTACATCTCTGTGAGGTGGTGGGAAGTGGGGCACAGTGGGGACAGGGGATGCGAAGGTGGCTTCCCTACTGTTAGTGGGACCCCCCCGGACAACTGGTGGAAGGGGAAGGGTTTTGGAGCAGACTCAGGCTCTGGGCTCTCAGGTACATGGAGGCCGCTGCCCTCAGCCTGGCCATGTGTTGAAATCTGCATTGACAGATCAATATCCTTGTTTTCCTCTGTGTTTTTTTAACCCCTCACATGTTCTGCACTTTGTTATTGAGAGAGGGTCTTGCTAGGTCGTCCTGTCCTCAAAGCCTCAGCCCTTCTGCCCCAGCCTCCCTGCTGGGAGCTTGGATTGTAAGCACACAGCTGCACACCATGCTAGGGGCCAGCATTTTGAGTCTTCATTGTCATTAAATTTCATTCTGTACCTGGAGGCTTAGAACCCTATACAGTAACTGAGACAAGAAGTAAGCCTGCCGCATCCTCAGTTAAGACGCAAACACTGATCAGTAACTGAGATACGCAGCCACGGGCAAAGGGCCCAGCCGCATCCTCAGTTAAGACGCAAACACTGATCAGTAACTGAGATCCGCAGCCACGGGCAAAGGGCCCAGCTCAAGTGGCACAGATGCTCTCTCCCTGCCCCACCCGAGCCGCCCATGTAATAACTCCCTCCTCCTGGCTGCACTTCTGCCATGCGTGTGGGTGCATCTGTCTCAGTACCGTGATCAGTGATCCCATGCCTGGAGACACGTCCAACAAAGCTGGGTGCCTGTGTTCACCCACAGACATGCACAGGAACATTCTCGTCAGCTTTCATTTTTAACAGCTGAACTGGAAACTGGCAAAAAACCAAAACAAAAGCCTACTGAGTAGAATGGGGAAAATGGTGTTCACAAAAGGAATGTAGTTACTGAGAGCAAGGAGCTGGGAGTGGTGGCGCACACCCTTAATCCCAGAGCTCCGAAGGTCGAGGCAGGATCTCTGTGAGTTTGAGGCCACCCTGGTCTACATAGTGAGTTCTAGGCCAGCCAGGGCTATACAGAGAAACCCTGTCTTTAAAAAAAAAAAAAGGTGGCAAGAATTTAGATGGTAAAGTATGATGCATTCCTGAGGCTGAGGCAGGGGGATCCCAAGTCCAGCATCAGCTCATAGTGAGCTAAAAAATAAACAAACTGTCAAAAGCCCTTCAAAATTCCCAAATCAGTAAAACCAACACCAAACCAAAGGCATAAAACACCTGTAGCTAATGTGCGAACGTGTGTGTACTCCAGGTGTGTTTATGTGCACATAATGTAACCCATGTCCTCTTCGAATCAGCAAACCAAGTCTCTGCTGAGGAAACCAAAGCCTGACATCACATCCTGTGCTCAGCAGCCACTCGGTCATGGTTGAAAAGTTGGGAACAGATTTCCAAGCCATCTCTGCAGGACCCAAAGCTTAGACATTCCTAAGCTGTTGCTGAGGGATGATTTTATTTCCCCAGAGTAATAATTGCAGGTTTACAGAAAGGCCGAGGGGTGGCCACTGGGAGGAAGGTGGGCCAGACTTAGGGGAGGCTGGCGCCAGCTTCTGCCTTTTGGGTTTCACAACCAAATTGGACTTCAGTCCTTTTATGCCTAAACTAACAGAGGAAAGAAATAAGTATGAGTTTACAATGCCAGCATTTACAGCCAGCTTCAGATTTCTTAACCTTGAAGTGGCAATGTTGTTTGGGGGTGAGGGGTGCTGCTAGGTTTAGAGTCCTGGGCCTCGTTGCCTGGAACACTCGGCCCTTCTCAGTGGAGGAAAAACATTTGTGTTTTGGTTTCTCAAGACAATATTTCTCTGTGTGGCCCTGGCTGTCCTGGACTCACTTTGTACACCATGCTAGCCTTGAACCCCCAGAGATCCGCCTGCCCCTGCCTCCTGAGTGCTGGGATTAAAGGTGTGCGCCACTACAGCTTGGCAATTACAGACAGCTGTGAGCTGCCATGTGTGTGCCAAACCCTAAAGTAGTTTTTTATAAACTTAAAAATATAGATTATGTGTATGGGTGTTATATCTGCATATATGTCTGGACAGCATGTGCATGCCTGGTGCCCAAGGAGCCAGAAGAGGGCATTGGATCCCCCAGGGATGGGGTTACAGATGGTTTTGAGTCATGTGGGTGTTGGGAAAGGAACCAGGGTTCCCTGAGAGAGCAGCCAGTGCTCTTAACTGATGAGCCAGCTCTCCAGCCCCCTCCATATACTTTTTTATTTTTCATCTATTTTGCAGTGCAGGGCCTGGTGGCTCATATCTGTGATCCTAGCACTTGGAGGTAGAGGCAGGGGGATCAGTTGTTCAAAATAAATAAACAGGTGGCCAGAGAGTCAGAGGCCATGAATGTGAGGAATTGGGGGAATGTGATAAGAGTTAGAGGAGGGAGGAAAGGGACACATGACGTACATTACTCATACCCGAAATTCAAAATAAATGAAAAAATTTTGAAAAACAAAAAGATAAGGTGGGCATGCAGCTCATCTGTGAGTTCTGGCATGGAAGCTCAGATCCCTAGCTCTGAGTCCTAGCACAGTAAGCAGTGCCCGTCTATAATCCCAGCACCCAGGAAGGAGGGGCGGGAGGGGCAGAAGTTCAAAGGCATAGGAAGCTCCAGGGCTACATGAGACCCTGCCTCAAAAGAAAATTTAGTTTTTGAGAGTTTAAGCACCAATACTTTCCATCATTCCCCCCTCCCCACGTCTCCTCCCTCCACGCCTTGCCTTCTCATTTCCCTAGCTCCTCAAATTCATGGTTCAATTCTCAGCACACATGGCAGCTCACAGCCGTCTGTAACTCTAGGCCCAGAGGATCTGGCGCCCTCTTCTGGCCTCTGTGGGGACTGTACACACACAGTGCACAGACACACATGCAGACAAAACACTCAGAAGAAAAAATAAAGGGAAAAATCTTTAAGTATATGGAGGGTACACATTGGCTGTCATTGTCATCATCCTGTGTGATCTGTGGCTGTAGGGATTGTGGAACCAGCCCCCCACACACACTGAAGGATGACCCTAAAAAGATCTAATGCTACGACCATCCTTCCATCCCTTGTGCCATCTCCTTGGAGGGTGGCTTAGGACTTTCTCCTGATGTCAGGTTGGCCGTGGTCCACATGTCTCCTGACATCAGGTTAAGAGGTGAAAGGGATCTGCTGGGTCCTCAGGGGCTGAGCTGAGTGATGGAAAGGCGGCTAAGACTCTCTTCGGTCAGTTTTATTCCACCCACTCAAGCCCCTCACCGATCACCTTAACTATTGTTGCTACTGGTATTGTCCTCAAATAGAAGTGACAAGTACTTGTTGCAGATTCTTTCACTCACTGGCATTGGGTTCACAACAGTAAGGGAAAAAACCAAAACCCCACAAGGTGTCTGTCCGCATGGTCAGGGAAGAAGACAGTAGTCAAAACGAGCGTGTTAAGAGACAAGGGATTCCAACTTGGAAGTGTTGCAAGGTTCAGCAGATGTAAGAAGGAAGTGGGGAGGAGAATATAACTGCCCCCGGGGATTGTTGCTGGCAGAGTAGACAGCAAGACAGCCTCCTCAAAGGTCGTGTGGTGTGCGTGTGTGCATGAGCACACATGCATGTTGAGGGCTGAAGAAAAGTCAGTATGGCATAATGCTGTCTTCTTACCTCCAAGTCTTCCGATGGGTATCCTCGACCTCTTCCCTGTGCAGCTGTGGGCAGAGGTGCCTTGTGAACTGCGGAGGCATCATGGTTGGGATGCATAGTGTTACAAGTCTCAGGTGGGGAATTCAATCAGTGTGAATGGTTAGGGTTCATGGCCTGAGTGTGCAGGTTCTGGCTCAAGGGTTGGGGATGGAAGGCTTGCAGCAGCTGCCTCTGATGTGACCTCTCTCCCTGGGGCCAGGTGAAGAAGATGGGTGAGCTGGGGCTGCTGGCCATGGATGTACCAGAGGAGCTCAGTGGTGCGGGCCTGGATTACCTGGCCTACTCGATCGCCCTGGAGGAAATCAGCCGTGGCTGCGCCTCCACAGGAGTTATCATGAGCGTCAACAATGTGAGCCTTTCTGGGTCTTGGGACACAGTTGAGGAAGCTGCATGGGGTATGTGTGGACCCTGGCCATGTGTCTCTGCAGCCAAGCACAGCCAGCCTAGGCTCCTGGGCTCCTTGTAGTCACCTGTGACCTTAGTCCCCTGGGAAGTCCTTGGGGTGGCTTCCAACTGCTCTCTGCTGTCCCCGCCAGTCTCTCTACTTGGGGCCCATCCTGAAGTTTGGATCCCCAGAACAGAAACAGCAGTGGATCACCCCTTTCACCAACGGTGACAAAATTGGCTGCTTTGCCCTCAGTGAACCAGGTACCACACAGTGCAGGGTTCCCTGTCTCCTCACTTCAGAATCAAGGTGACAGGCAGAAGCCAGATGCCCCTAGGAGAGGCAGACCTGGGAACCTGATGTTCCCGGAGCCCTGAACCACTAAAGGGGGCTTCAGGGTGGGTTGCTGGGCTAGATTGCAGCTGCCCAGACACACCAGGACATGTGCTGCCCACTTGGGGTGAGGGAAGGTTTGGCTTGAAGATGTCCCATGCCTGTCCTAATCCCTGTGTCCTTGTAGATGAGTCTTTGAAGGTTTGGGAACAGAGTCTCAGGGTTAGAGCCCAGGTCTCAGGGTCCTTGTGTTCAGCAGCTGGGGCGCTAAGCTGGATTCCCTGTGCCTTGAGGGATGGCTGCCCTGGGTCCTGAGTCTGTACTCCTGGCAGGGAACGGCAGTGACGCAGGAGCTGCATCAACCACAGCCCAGGAAGATGGTGACTCGTGGGTCCTCAATGGCACCAAGGCCTGGATCACCAACTCCTGGGAGGCCTCAGCCACGGTGGTGTTTGCCAGCACAGACAGGTCCCAGCAAAACAAGGTGGGCCAGCAGATCCCTGGAGTGGTTCTTGCAACTTTTAGGTTGTGGCCCTGCTGGAGCTGCTCCTGCTGGGGCTGACGTGGACCCTTCCTTTCTCTCGTGTTGTTGGCTTTCTTCCCCAAGGCCAGCAGAGGGCACCAGGACTGGCATGGGGTAGGGCTTGAGCTCAGGTGGCTGCATGGGGCTCTAGCAGCAGCTCTGGCTAGTCATTCTAACTTTTGGGGCCTTCTAGGGTATCAGTGCCTTCCTGGTTCCCATGCCAACTCCTGGACTCACACTGGGCAAGAAGGAAGACAAGCTGGGCATCCGGGCCTCATCCACAGCCAACCTCATCTTTGAGGACTGTCGCATCCCCAAGGAGAACCTGCTGGGGGAGCCAGGGATGGGCTTCAAAATAGCCATGGTGAGCCTGGCAGCAGGGCAGCACCGTGGGGACAGGCCCCGGGCCCAGCCTGCAGCTACTGACTGGGCGGTCCCCACAGCAAACCCTGGACATGGGCCGCATTGGCATTGCCTCCCAGGCCCTGGGTATTGCCCAGGCCTCCCTGGATTGTGCTGTGAAGTATGCTGAGAACCGCAATGCCTTTGGGGCACCCCTCACCAAGCTCCAGAACATCCAGGTACGGGTTCGAGGATGGGACTGCAGGAGCTGGGCCTCGGGCTGAGGGAAGCCTTGCTTTGTCATCTCTGTCATCTCACCCCTACCACACCCAGCCCTATCACTCTCACCCC
>CAJQZJ010018538.1:5001762-5064143 GCA_907164525.1 Lophiomys imhausi | reverse complement strand
TGTGTGTGTGTGTGTGTGTGTGTGTGTGTGTGTGTGTGTGTGTGTGTGTGTGAAAGCTGGGTCTGTTGCCTGGGTGAGTGGACAAGCAGCCAGCAGGAAGGCTGTTGGAGGGCTGGAGGGCTTGTCCCAGTCTCCCAGTGAGCAGGTGGCCAGAGAACAGGAAGACAGGAGCTGTTGTGTGTGGACTGCTGTGCCTGTGGTAGATCTTAAGTGACAGGGACGGAAGTGACAGGGACGGTGTTGGCTTCGTCCTGTGAGTTTAGATTCTGAATGTAGTACTCCCTGTTCAGGTGGGCTCCCGGGGTGGGGGCGGGGAAGGCAGGAGCTGGCTTCTTGGGGGAGGAGACACACTTGTGTCTCAGAAGGCTGCCTTCCAATGCTCTTGAGGGCAGAGGGAGGCCTGCAGCTCGCAGAAGCAGTTCTCCTTCCTCCTGGTTCCAGGTGAGTGCCACTGTCTCTGGGTTACTGAGTCTGCTTCTGTGGGCTCAAGAGCACCGGGCTCAGTTTAGCTCACCCTACCGTGGGGGCAGGTGGTTGCCACTCTGAGTCACACACTAAGGTGGGGACCCTGTGAGCCAGGAATAATGGGCAGGAGTGTTCAGAGGAGTCCATGGCTTCTCTTGGCTCACTGCACTGAACCTTGTCAAAGTGGGAGGGACGGGCATGTGGCCGGGAGAGCAACAAGGGAAGCCCAAACGGCCTGTGTCTGACCCAGCTGCCACTCAGTGGCATTGATTCTGAGGGTTGTCACTGCCTTATGATATGATGAGCTGTACCCAGCAGGGAAATGGGTCAGCTTTAGCCACAGCTGCCCTGCATGGACTTCTGCATCTCAGGACTAGTGTCCAACCCCAGGGTGCAGGGCAGCTCAGGAGGCCAAGGAATGTCCCTTACCATGGTGAAGTAACTTCGGCTTTAAGCCAAGCTCTGGTCCACACACTGGGGTGTCTCAAGGTGACATCATGAGTTCACAGTCTGCCACTGCCACAGGTGGTGGCTTTGGCAGTTTTTCTTCCGCAAGGATATGGTTTGCTCACTTAGAGCTTGTGTTCTGAACTCTATCCTGGCTGCATTCAAACCTGAACTGTTGTGGAATCAGTTGCAGACTCCCCAATCCTGTACACCTACATTCTGTAGCAGGTTGTGTCCTAAGGATAGCTGCAAGATGGGACAGTTGTCTAAGGTGGGAAACTTAACCTCCAGGAGCCTGGGACTCCATTCAAACTGGCCAGTTTTCTCAGTGTTACATGATGCTGTTGACCTGACCTGGAATCAGGCATTGAGTTTGGCTTCAAAGTCATATGGGACAGCATGCCAGCCTACAGTTTGGCTTTTGTGACATTGATTTTTTTTTTGGGGGGGGGGGGTTGGTGTTTTTTGTTTGTTTCAAGACAGGGTTTCTCTGTGTAACCCTGACTGCCTGGGACTAGCTTTGTGGACCAGACAGGCCTTGAACTCAGAGATCTGCCTGCCTCGGCCTCCCAAGTGGGATTAAAGGTGTATATCACCACACCCAGACAGACATTGATGTTTCTGAAGTGTCCAAGTTGGTAGCTTAGTGGACCATCTCTCAGTCTTGGCTGGTCTGATTTTCTCACCCTAATTCAACTCAGGTGTTTTATAGCTCAGTGGTTCTAATTTCTGATCTCCCATGTTGCCTCTGTTATTAGTTTTATTGATTATCCTTGCCTTTCCAAAGAGCCAGCTGCTGACTTTATTGATCGGCACTGTCAGTACTGTTTTAAAACTATTTGGGGCTGGGGTTGGGGGCAGGGAGCACTTGTTACTCTTTCAGAGGACCCGAGTTTGGTTCCTAGCACCCATATTTGGCAGCTCACAACTTCTGGTACCTCCACCTCCAGGGGATCCATCACCCTCTTCTAGCCTCCTTGGGCAACACTCACATGGAACACACAAATAAAATTAAGTATATTAATATAAAGTTGTAACAAAAATAAATGGCTAATTAAATTATTTACTAGTATTTATATTGTATTTAATTGGTTTGGCGGTATTAATCCTTAACCTGCCATTATAAATAAATACACACAAACACCACGTGGATTTTAACAAGCCTAGGCCTGAGTTGTACAATCCTAGCCCATCTAAGCTAGCTCATAATTCTGTTACCCAAATATGACTCCATATATACATACGTCCCTTTGGACTGTTATTTTCCACGCTATGGCAATGTTCCAGGCCACATGGAATGATCTTCTTTAATCTATCCCATGGTGTGTCTTCCTTGTTTGCTCCTCGATTCTTCCCCCAGGCTTCTTCCCAAGACACTTTCTCTCTCAAAAGGCCAGCACACTTTGATTCTGCCTGCCTCAGTCTTTGCCCAATCTCCAGGCCTCAGCATTTATTTAACCAATCAGAGGCAAAGTAACAGACAGCAAGCAGGACCAATCAACATTTAGAATGCTTAACACCACACCACCCCATCATAAAGTGTAATAAATTTTACTATTTCAAAAAGTACCTTTAAGCATTTCAAAGTACACAGTTCAATGACTGTTACTGGCGGTGTTGGGTAGCCAGCTTTTCCAAAAAGGAGGTTCCATGCTCATTACCACTGATACTTACCATAATTGTATTTGTGGCCTTGGAACATCTGTAATGTTTAAATCTGTTAAAATTTTTTTTTTTTAGATTTTTATTCCCTTTTTTGAAACAGGGTGTCACTATGTAGTTCTGCCTGGCCTGGAATTCACTATGTAGACCAGGCAGGCCCATGGTCTCAACTGGATCTACAACTTACAGATCCACCTGCCCCTCCTCTTAAGAGCTGGGATTAAAGGCGTTTATTCAGGGTGGGGGGTGGGGGAGCTTTCATGGCTTGAGAGCTGCTCTTGCAGAAGAGTTTGGTTCTTGGAGCCCAACCGCCTGAGACCTCAGGATCTCATGGCCAACCCTCAAGTGCACAGACTCTCTCCCTCTCCCTCTCACACACACAATTAAAAGTAAAATGAAAAACACTGCCTGAGTCATAACCACCAAGGTTTCTACATGTTTTGAGACAAGGTCCAGCTCTAACCTAGACTGGTTTTGAGCTCGTAGTTATCCTCCTGTTTTACTTTTCCAAGGCCTGGGATCACAGGTATGACTGACCACTCTGGGCCAGCTTTTTCTTTCCTTTCTCTGGTTGTGAGGGGGGTTTGTCTGACCCAGAACTTCCATGTGTTTTTATTGTTTTGGAGACAGGCCTCTTATTCACTGTGTAGCTGCAGATAGCCTTGAACTTGTGACAAGTAAGTCCCAGACCTGAAATTAGGGCTGGTTACAGCACTGAGTCACTGAAGAGAGTTTTCAGGGAGTATAACTCATTTGGTAGAGCATTTGCCTAGCGTGCACAGAGCTGTGGGTTCCATCGCATGCCACAAAAAAAAAAAAAAAAAAAAAAACCCAAATGCTCATGATGAGCCGGGCATGGTGGTGGCGCACACCTTTAGTCCCAGCATTCAGGGAGGCAGAGGCAGGCCAATCTCTGAGTTCGAGGCCATCCTGGTCTAAAGAGAGACCCTTTCTCAAAAAAACAAACACAAACCAAAAAATCAAAAACCAAAATGCCCATGGTGGAGATGTAATCTCAACACTTGAAAGGTGGAAGGAGGATCAAGAGTTTCGCTTCTCAATGAAGACCCCAAGTGTGCTTGTCTCTGTTTTTTTTTTTTTTTTTCCATGACAGGGTTTCTCTGTGTAGCCCTGGCTGTCCTGGACTCACTTTGTAGACCAGGCTGGCCTTGAACTCACAGAAATCTGCCTGCCTCTGCCTCCCAAGTGCTGGGATTAAAGGCGTGCGCCACCATGCCCGGCTTGTCTCTGCATCTCACATCCCGTTCATTTCAAGCTTTCCATGTCTCGGTCACATCTCCAGGTCGTTAGGCAAGCTCGGCTGTGAATAATTACTTTTTGTTGTTTTACTTTGAGTGAGGCGTTAGCTGGGGCCTTGTGCTTCCTCTTCGATGGTGGCTGGACTGAGGCTGACTCAAGGCACTTTTGAAGTGGACTGTTATTTTCTGGTTCTTACCTGGGGCTCTAGGAAGCTCTGCAGCGTCTTCTCTGCTGTGTACCCTCGTAGTGTGGGTGACACACAGAGTTCTTGTGGCTTTCACACCAGCAGGCACACCACCATGTGCTGAATAGGACGGGGCACATAGTGGACCCAAGCTCTCAGACTTTGTCTACAATTCTGCAGGCAACAAAGGCTGACAGAATCCCTCAGCTCCAGACCCCGAACATTCAGGAAAATGGATGATGCAGGGGTGAGGCTGTGAGCACCTCAGGTTGGAGGATTGACTATTCCTGACATAGGTACGGAGCAGCGTTCTCGAAGCTGAATTTCAGAGTCACTTGGAATCCGATTTCCTTTCTTCATCCTCTTCTCTTCCCTCTGAACATCTTAGGCCTGACCTGCTGCTGCATTTGGGGATAGTTAACTTGCCTTTTAACTTGGCAGTCCTAAAGATAGGGAGACACTGGGCTTGAAGAGATCGTACCTAAGGCTGGCCTCATAATGCTTTAGACGGTGCAAATGGTGAGATCTGAGACCTTTGTTTGGGTCAGCTGCTTTGCTCTGTATAGCCGAGGCTGCTCCCAAACGGATGGTCCTCCTGCCTCAAACTGACAGATCCATCCACCTGGCTCTAGCTCCTGAGAGCTGGGACTAAAGGTGAGGCCACCCCCAGGCGGCCTCAGTTTTCTCAGTGCGAGGATGGTCTTACTTCTTTGACTGTGTTTATAGTTTCCTGCCCTGCCGTGTCTCCTGTCCTGAGTCACACCTGTGTTGGTTGGTCACTTTGTCCTTTGGCTCTTCTTGCTGCCTGTTCCTGCTGCAGTTTTCTCTTTTGCATGCTTCATGTTGGGTCATTCCTCCTTCTCTGTCTTCAGGTTCACTGGTCTTTTCTTCTGCAGTGTTAATATGCTGTTAATCTCATCTAGCATGTTTTACATTATAATTTATTATAATCTATTTACTGAGTGTGTGTATGTCTATGTATGTGTTTGAACATGTGTGTATACATATGTGCGAGGGTACTGTCTGACCAGTAGTTAAGCAAGCAACCTTGTCACTTTCCAGCCATATGGTCAGGTCTTGTTCATTGTTTGTGGTTTTTCCATTAACTGCTGAGCTCATCTCTGAGAATAGGAACGTCGGGCCTACTTTAACAAGAGGAGGAGGCCTGCCATGGAGTCAGCTGACTCACAGGCTGGGCTTCTTTGGGGACCTAGGGTCCTTTAGGTTTCTCAATTAGGGGTTTCCTGGGACCCATCAGTCCTAGAATTCTGTAGACCAGGCTGGCTTCAAACTTACAGAAACTCCTGCCTCTGCCTCCCAAGTGCTGAGATTAAAGGTGTGCACCACTACAGCTACCATATTCTAATGGCTTTAAACGTTTAAGAGTGTGTGTGTGTGTTGAGAGAGAATGGGGGTATTATTGCTGTTGGGTGCCAATTATGGCCAGAGTGTCTGGACCTGCCAGCCACCCAAGTAATGACATGGAGACCTTTTATTAATATGAAAGCTTAGCCTTAGCTTAGGCTTGTTCCCAGCTAGCTCGAATAACTTAAACTAACCCACACAACTCATACTACCCGTCATCCTGCCATGTGGCTCATTCTCACTCCTCAATACCAACACCTGTTTCTTCCTCTGCATTTGGCTGGAGAATCTCCTCCATGCCACTCTTTCCCAGAGTTCCCATCTCTGCCCGGAAGTCCCGCCTACCCTTCCCTGCCTGCTATAGACCCTTCAGTTCTTTAGTAAACAAATCAGAAGATGATGGAAAGGATGCTTACAAAACACTGAGACAGGTGATGCTTCATAACAATAACAATCCAGCCTGTTCTCAGCTGTCTGCTGGTACAGAAATCAGCATTTGAAGAATACAAAGAGCCTTTACCCAGTGCACAAAAACATCACCCAACAGGGCAGGTGAGTGGCAAGGGTAGAGGTCACAGGACAACTTGCATTAGCTTTCTCTTTTGAAATCAGGTCACCAGGTTTCACAGCAAGCAGCTTTACCAACAGAAGCACTTACTGGCTCCTCCAGTTTTTGAGGTACAGAGGACAGAGTCCATGACTTTACCCACACTAGGCACGTCCTCTACCACTGAGCTATAAACCCAACAAAGGTCTTTGTCAATGTTCAGTTACATTAACAGAATGATCTTCAGTTCTAGCCATTTCCCTGCAGATGTTATTTCATTCCCTTTTTAACATTTTTGAGACAGGCTTTCTCTGTGTAGCCCTGGCTATTCTGGAACTCATTTTGTAGACCCGGCTAGCCTTGAACTCAGAGATCCGCCTTCCTCCCTCTCCTTGGAATTAAAGGTGTGTGCCACCACTGTCCTCCCGCGATTTCACTCTCTATGCCTGGGCAAAATGCCCTGAGTAGGGATGCCATGTCTTCACGGTCCTTTGTCTGCTGATGGGTGTCTAGGCTGGTGTCACACCTTACTGCAGTGATTAGAGACGTGGTGGACGTGGCTCAGCAGGCATTGCTGCTGTCGGCCACTTCTCAGTCCTTCAGGTTCACGCCAAGGAGTGAGTATACCAGCATTTAAAAAAAAGATTATCCATACAGTGTTCTATCTCCACGTATGCCTAAGGCCAGAAGAGGGCACCACATCTAATTATAGATGGTTATGAGCCACCATGTGGTTGTTGGGAATTGAACTCAGGACCTCTGGAAGAGCAGCCAGTGCTCTTAAACTCTGAGCCACCTCTCCAGCCCCTTGTTTTGTTTTTTTAATATTGAGTATTGAACTAGGGCTTTGCTCATGGTAGGCAAGCACTCCACCACTGAGGTGTGTGTGTGGTATAGTGTAGGCTAGAGGTCACTCAGGTGACTTTTGGAGACAGGTCTTTCCTGGGACCTGGGGCTTGCTGCTGATTAGGGCTGCCCAGACAGTGACCCTAGGGATCCCCGTTCCATCCAGCCAGCTCTTGAGCTTTCATAAACGCCAAGGGGGATGAGACTCAGGTCCTCATGCTTGCTTGGCGTGAGCTGCCTCACCAGCCTCTCCTTTATGTCTCCAAGCTGCCCAGCCTGAATTCACTCTGAAGCAGGCTTTGCGTATGCTATCCTTCTGCCTCTGCCTCCTGAGTAGCTGGGATGGCAGGCCTTGCCCAGCTGTTGTAGATTTTCTTGGTATGAGCCGTTCTGACTGCGGTGAGAGCTTACTGCAGTTTGTATGTAGTTCCCCAGTGGCTGAGTACATGTCTTTTCATGTAATTACTAAATTATTTGTACATCTGTTTTTAAAGATTTTTTTTTTTGGGGGGGGGGGGTTATACATATATATGCAGTACCCATGGAGGCCAGAAGGGGGCCAAAAACCTCCAGTAGCTAGAGTTATGGTGGTTGTGAGCCACCCATGTGGATTCTGGGAACAGCAAGTGTTCTTCACTGCTGAGCCATCTCTCCGGCCTCCATTTGTATATTTTTGAGGAGTGTCTGTTCAGTCCATTTAAGCATTTGTTGGTGAGATTGCTTAGTGTTTTGGCGTTGGTTTTCAGTGCTTCTTGTTCCCATGGATTGCTTCCTTCCTTTCTTGTGCAAAAGTTTTCTCTCTTCTCTCTCTCATAGGCAGTTGTGGGATGTGGTGCTGGGGAGTTGGTCCTCTGTAAGAGCAGCAAGTGTTCTTAACCACCGAGTGACCTCTCCACTCCTTTGATTTTTTAAGCCAGAAACAGCACGTTTTATCTATGCCTCACAGTGGCACATTGGGGCCCTTCCTCAGAAAAATGGCAGGCCCCTCACCCCCATGGCTTTTTTTTTTTTTTTAATTTGGTTGGGACTTTATAGTTGTCATTTTTAGGAGAGGTGTGAGGATGGGCTCTTCCTGCCCATATCAGACTTGGGACATCCTCTCACAGCAGGCTGAGGACCAGCCAGCTCTGAGGTCTCAGCAGCAGTCAGCCCTAACACTGATACCAGGTCTGTTGGGATCCTGGCTGGCTGGGCACGTGTGTCCTGCGTCCTGTTGCTTCCTTCCTAGGACTCCTGGCTTGTTTAAGGCTGAGATCTCATGATTTGGAAACCACTACTTGATCATCTGTATTCACTTTTTAAATTGTGTTATGTGTGTGCATACATACATGCACAGTGCGAGGGCAGAGGTGTGGCCTAACCCCAGAGCTGAGTTGCAAGGGGGGCCAACGTGGAAATGCTTAAAAGTCACCTCTGTATTTTGATGAGTGGAAGGTTATGGGCGGTATGAAGGCCGAGGACACAGGCCCTGCTTGATTATTCTTCTAGTCACCAGTGTGACCCTGGTGGTGTGGCCAGCCCCTGGGATACTAATAGCAACTACTGCAAATGACTCTGGGGAACTGTTACTGGTACCTGGTGGCTGTCATTTGCCAGACTCATTAAATTTCTCCAGCCGGAACGTCTCCTCCCTCCCATCCTTTGTCCCAAGGGTCTCAGCAGTAGACTTAGATCCAAGCCCACTTTCTAGCTGTGTGGTCCTGAGCTGTATTTTGTCTCCCAAGTGGGCATGGTGCCAGAGTGAGGCAGAGAAACTGGCATTCATGGCCTGGCAGGCTGCCAGCCATTCTGCTCATTGTCCCGGGGACACCCACTGCTCTCATTCCTTACAGGGTGCAGCCCCCTGCCCACTGCTTGGCAGACTTCCCCAGCCTGTGTCTCAGCCTTGTTTTCCCAACTTGTCCTGCAGCCTCCCTCCTGTGTACTTCAGGTCTCCATGGGGGACTCTGGAAAGCTGAGTCTCATAGACTGAGACCCTCAGTGCCTCTGCAGCCCAAGACCCAGCACCAGGCTTCATATGGTCTACCAAACAGGAAAGTGGCCAACCAGGCAGGACCAGACCAGGCCTGTCTTGAGACAAGTTCTTGCTCTGTACTTGGGCTGGCCTAAATTCATGACCTTTCTGTCCAGAGTACCCCACTCTCCTCACATTTCCTTCCAAATTTTGTTTTTTACATGTCTGTATCTGTAAAACTCAATGCATGTGCGCACACACACACACACACACACACAAGACAGAATCTCACTTTTGTGGCCTTTGTTAGTCTGGAACTTGCTATGTAGACCAGGCTGGCCTTGAATTCACCTGCTTCTCCCTCCCATTTGTTACGATTAAAGACACAGACTGTCATTCTAAGCTTCCATGCTAGAATTCTTTTTTTTGTTTGTTTTTTTTTGGTTTTTCGAGACAGGGTTTCTCTGTGTAACAGCCCTGGCTATCCTGGACTTGCTTTGTAGACCAGGCTGGCCTCGAACTCACAGAGATCCGCCTGCCTCTGCCTCCCAAGTGCTGGGATTAAAGGCGGGCGCCACCACGCCCGGTTCTAGAATTCTTTTGATATTGTGATGTTCTTACATAGGTTGCCACAACTGCCATAGCACACTGGTGTGACCGGCTTTAAGTCCCACATACATGACTGTCACACTCTCTTGGCAGGAAATGACTCTAAAACTTTTGAGCCCTGTTGCGGTTAAAGGCCAAGGTGCCATGAGCTGCCACAGTGCTTCCTCTCTGTGGTCATCCCATGGCCTCTGCACAGCCTGTTCCTGAGCTCTCTGTTTTACTGTCAACACTGAGGCAAAGGAGTAGGTAGCGAGCCATGAGCTTTCCTCTGTGGAGCTCATTGTGCAGCCACCTCCTCGTGCAGTGTTGGCTGACACATCCAGTGTCCAACAGGAACCCACACCGCCTTAACTGCAAGAGGACGGCAGGATATTCAGCTTGCCTTGTGGGTACACCCAGTGCCTGTCAGCTTAAGCGCTACATGTGACTGAATGTCCGGCAAGGGCAGGAAGGACCTTGGGTTCTCAGGGGAGTGGGCAGATAAGAGACTGAGTGCAAATCCGGGGGAGTCTGAATTTCCACTCTCCAGGCAGCAGCTTGACTTCGTAGCCATTATTCCAGATATGACTGCTCTCCTCCTGACGTTAGGGGCCGTTGTTCCCAGAGAGCCCTCACTGCCAGAGAGTGCCAGAAACGGGCACAGCGGTGAGGCTTCGAACCCCGAGCCTGGGAGAGTGAGCAGTGCACTTTGCTGACTCCTATGGGAAGCAGGGCCATTTATGCTTCACGCACATTCAAAACTCCTTCAAGAAGCTGGAGACGGCTCAGTGGAAAAAGCATTTGTTCTTGCAAAGGACCCAGGTTTGAATTTTACCACCCACATGGCACCTAGTAACCACCCCTAATTCTAGTTCCAGTGGAACTCAATGCCCTCCATGGACACCAGCCACACAGGTACTGTGCACATTGACACATGCAGGAAAAGGCGCCCACACAGTTTTTCTTAAGGGAGAACTTGCAGAGGACCCAGATTTGGTTCATGACACCTACATGATAGTTCACACCCATCTATGATTACAGTTCCAGAGGATATGACACCTTCTGGGCTCCATGGCATCAGACATGCAGAGAAACCACCCACACATATAAAACAACAAAAAGAATAAAAACTCCCATGTTGTCCCCTTGCTCTGACAAAAACTGAGGCTTCACAAACAGCAGTGTGTCCGTCCACACAGGCGGGAACGGCAAGCCGTAAGGAGAGCTCCACAAACTTTAGACTCTCCTTTAGCATTAGTGACTCGGGCAAATTCCCTTCCCCACCACCCTTTTGTTTTTCCTGTGGGTCCAGTAGCTCACCTGGGTGACGGAGGCCTGTGCTGGCCTGCTGCAGAGGAAGTTCAGCTCATGGCTTGTTGCTCAGGTCCCCACAGGACCATCTGTCCCACGGGAGCTAAGTGGCCATCTCTCTCAGAGGACAGCCCACACATGGCAGCCTGAACAAAGCATGCCACACTTGGGGGTGAGATGTTGTCTGTTTAAGAGCTCAGCCATGAACAGCATGCAGGTTCTTTGAGGACCCAGCCTAACAGACTTCTGAGAAAACATCAAAACCTTCCACTTCGAGTGACCAGGAAGAGCAAAGCAAGGGCACAGTTCCCTCTGATGGCCTCAGAAGCCATTCTGGCATCTGCCGAGGTTTTTTGGGGGAGTGCTTCAAGAGCTCTGAAGACAAAGTGGCATGAAGGATTTCCTTCCCATAATCATATACCAGACTGAGACAAAAAGTCCCATTCCTGGGACTGGAACAGAAATAACTGCCAGGCATTCCTGGTCCTTAGAGTAGTCTACCCTGGAGTCCACCCCCACCCCTCCTTTAGCCTCCCTGGGGCTGATTGTGTCTGCCCCCCACCCCTGCATCCATGGGGCTGAGGAAGGGCTCACTCAGCACTCGGCATAGGGGGGCCTATTTCCAGCCTTTGTCAATGCCACATGCAACTGGAGCTCTGTAGACCATGGGAGCCTCTACACTGTGAACTGCCATAACAGAGCCAGAATTGCAGGTGACAACTCTGGGGACAGAGTTTTCCCATCAGTGTCTGGCACAGTGAGTAGTAAACAAGAGCTCAGCTCTGCACCAACCACCAAAAGCGAAGTCAGGACAGAAGCTAGAAAAAGGAGTCATTTATTAGAGACAAAAATCAAACCGTCAGAATTTGAAGATAACAGAGGCACCCTGCTCTGTGGCCAAGACGGGCTCCAGCTGTGAGCTCTGCCATCATGGCTGCAGGCCTGGGGATGACAGCACACCAACTCGCTGCACAGGCAGGCCATGACGCAGTGACCCCAGGGAGGGGCAGACTCCACGGGCCCTGCTGTCTCATCACACAGGCAGCTCGGGGGCAGGCTCTGAAGCCACATGGCAGTGGCTCGCCCTGTCCCCAGCTCCTGGACTTTAGCTCCATTTGCAGAAAGGCAACTGACGTTTGTCTCCAAAGCCCAGTTGTCACCACAGGTAAACCAAGACTGTAATCACAACACCAAGGACAGGATCGTGTTGCTTTTCTCCTCTTTGTTTTTTCTTAAGGGAACGAGGGCATGGGAAATACAGCGCACCAATGAAACGAAATGTCAAAAAAAATACAAAAAAATATAAAATAGAAAAATGTATTTACAGGTAGTGCATTCCTATGGTCGGAAAGCACAGACGCCTGGCTGCTATAATACATGCACTGGTCCAAGAGGCGGCTACTAAGAACTGTGAGGGAGAAGAAAAGGGTCAAAAAGTTCAAACTTTCCATCCCTAATTTGCTACACTGATCAAAAGAAGTAGGAGTCCCCCCAGCCCACGAGTCTGTCAGTCCAACACGTCCACAGTTTATAACCGCAGGTGACTCGTGAGGAAGATGGCAGCTTACGCGAGGAAACCATAGTGAACTGCTCTACATGCTCAACGACAGCAAGCCCCGTCTGCTACATGGCATGATCTTAGCAGGGTTAGTCGCTGTTTGCTCAATAGATATCTATGTGCGTGTTTTTATATACATATACATATATATATGCATATATATATGTACGTATGTATAAAACTGTGTCCTTGCTCACTGCCAACACAGCCGGACACAGTCATTACAGCAAATTCTTATGTGTATGTTGTAAGAAGTCACTCAATGTCTGTGGATTTAATAAGTCACTTTACACCACAGAAAATATTTAATAAATCCAAAAGAAAAAAAAAGAAAAAAGATGGACAGAACTTCTGTCCTAGATCTCTGAAGTCCCCCATAGGAAACTGGTCCCAAAGTTTTGGAGGATTTGCTGAAGAAACTTCGGTTTGCTAACTTTTTTTCATCCTTTTAGTGTTCAAAATTCTAGAACAACTCCTTGCTGTTTGTGTTTTTAAATAAGTCAGCACTCTTATCTCCCCGCAGAGTAACAGTCTGGTGCAGATCCGTAAAACCACAAGGAAAGAGCGCCAGAGGGCTTCTCCCTTCTGGAAGGCTCCACTCTCCCAGAGCACAGGAAGAGAAGGGCTCCGCAGGGCTCCAGCACCCTTCGAGAACGGACCCCCTCAGACGCAAACTCCAGTCACACTGCAGTTCCGGGAACAGGCATGCCTCTGAGTACCAGGCCAGCTTTTACAGGAAATAAAACCACTCGGTGAGAGAAAGGGCAATGAGAGCACTTGGTCACATCCCACATGATCATACTTCCAGGAACCGGGAGCTGCTGGACTTGGAGTGGAATGGCTCAGACCACATCCTTCGTAAGTCACCCTGGGGACAGACAGGACATTGCTGAGTTTCAGGGTCAAACAAGAGGCACCAGTGCTTTCTCATATCAGAATGCCCTAGAGCCATCAACCTCACTGTCGATGCCCAGGATGCTGGGTACAGAGAAGCCTGTCTCTGTGGACCCTACACACCCACCCTGAGCCCTGAGGGAAGTCCCTTCTCTCTGCCAGGTTCATGAACCTCTGTAAAATGAGAGACCCAAATCCTGGTAAATAAGAAATCACTCTTTGACCAGGCGTGGTGGTGCACGCCTTTGATCCCAGAAGTCTGGAGGCAGAGGCAGGTGGATCTCTGTGAGTTCAAGGCCAACCTGGTCTACAACGTGAGTCCAGGTCAGGGCTACACAGAGAAACCCTGTCTTGAGAAACAGAAA
Organism: Lophiomys imhausi; assembly: GCA_907164525.1. Taxonomy (NCBI): domain Eukaryota; kingdom Metazoa; phylum Chordata; class Mammalia; order Rodentia; family Muridae; genus Lophiomys; species Lophiomys imhausi. The sequence goes on along the minus strand of CAJQZJ010018538.1, from coordinate 5,050,697 downwards.
CAAGAAAAACAAAACAAAACAAAAAAATAAATCAAAAGAAAAACAAAACAAAAAAAAAAATAAATCACTCTTTGAGCTGACCCAGGTACACACACATCATTAGGGTTGTGTATGGCAGTACAAACTCCCAGGAGGCAGAGGCAGGTAGAGCTCTGTGAGTTCAAGGCCATCCTGGTCTACAGAGTGAGTCCAGGACAGCCAGGGCTACAAAATAATAAAAACCATTAAAAAGAAATGATTCCAAATTAGGGATTTTGGGGGACAGAAATCATGTATTGCCTTAATAGTATTTGTTTAGATTGATATTGCCTGCATGTGTGTACAGCATGTATATGCCTAGTACCCATGGCGTTCTAAACAAGGTATTGGATCCCCTGGAACTAGAGTTATATACAGATGGCTCTGAGCCGCCACATGGGTACTGGGAACCAAGAACAGCAAGGACTTGAACCACTGAGCCATGTTCTCAGCCCCAACATTAAATACTTCTTTTTTCTTTTTGTTTTTCGAGACAGGGTTTCTCTGTGTATCTTTGGCTGTCCTGGACTCACTTTGTAGACCAGGCTGGCCTCGAACTCACAGTGATCCGCCTGCCTCTGCCTCCCAAGTGCTGGGATTAAAGGCGTGCGCCACCACCGCCCGGCTTAAATACTTCTTAATCTATATCAAACAACAGAACTAAAAAGCCACCAGGCGGCAGCAGGGCCCTGGTGTCTGCTGTGTGGCATTGGGTGATGGAAACTGAGGCCAGGCAGTTACTGAGCTTCAGGTCCAGCCCTTTCATATTTTTCCTTCTGTACAGGAACTTCCTAAGTTGCTCAGGCTGGCCCTGAACACAAAATTCTCTTGCCTCAGTCTTCTCAGTGCTGAGGTGACAGGAAAGCCCAGTGCCATGGCTCTGGTACACTGCTGTCATCAAAGCACGGAGTCTCAACAGTGCGGCTCTAGAGGCTTCAGTGAGTCCCCCAGCGACCTGTGGCGATGCAAGGGTCCAGCTTCAGCCCTACGCGAAGCTACTTGCTGTCTCACCTTCAAGTAGGCCATGGTGAGCAGTGGCAGTAAGGTAAACGGCACCAAGTAGAGGAGGGCGGGCTGCGCGGCGCGGTGGATGCGAGACGCCACAGTTGCAGTGAGCAGACCTAGGAGAGAGACGCTGGTGAGGGGCTCTGAGCGGCCAGGAGACGAGAGACACCCCTTGTCAGCTGGCTGTGACATGGTTAACATGGAACTGTCAAGGAAGCAGAGACCAATGAGGCTCCCCTGAAAGCCCAGACTGGCTCAAAGCCCACTCTTGTGAACGATCCTGGGCTCAAGCCTGGCTCCTAAGGTCTGATCAGACTTGAAATACTTAACAAGGCCTCTGAGTGTTGCCTGAGCATCTTGACTCTCTGCCCCTTACCTGTGCGATGCAGTGATAGCACTCGCCTGACCCCTCGCAGGACTTACAGACTCCCGTGCATGCAGGTTCATGAAGGCGAGGTGCTCTTTATACTACTCTGCTGCAGCAGGAGAGGGGAAGAGGTTTGTGTACACTGTTTTGTGGTTTGTGAGTTGGATGGAGAAACACTAGCTTGGAAGAGTCTAAGTTCAGAGGTGATTTATGTATTGGAGCCAATGGAAGTAAGAAAACAGGACAGTTTATCTAATGCCTAGACTCTTAGCATGCGTGTTGGACTGAGAACTGGCCATGCTTTTTCCATGTCTCTCAGACATGGGCAATCAACATATGGAGCACACATCACCTCAAGGATTCCTTTTGATTATCTAAACAACAACTAGAGTTACTGCTTTTCTGGTTAGTAGCTGGGAGACATGGTCTACTTGCAAGTGTTGGGGGAAGGATGTGAGGGGACTGGCTGTTTTCTTGTTGGTCTTTCTTACCTACAAAGTACCCGATGAGGGTGCAGTGGAAGTAGGAGACCTTCTGCATGCGCCCAGAGATATTAGCTGGACCAGGGGCCCCACAGGAGTCACCATTGGCTTGTTTCTTGTAGTTGTCATAGCGAAGGACAAAACATAACAGGAGGCCGGGCATCACAATGTCCCCGATGCCCAACATAGAGAAGTGGCTGCCAGTGGAGCTGAAACACAACACCACATGTTAGGGATACTGCACTGTACGATCTTCTATGTCTTCTGTTTCAAAGTCTGCCCGCTTTCTAAGACATAAAAGGATCTCTACTCGTTTGTTTCTTTGGCTGACCTGGAATTCACCATACTGACTAGGCCATCTTGAACTCATAAAGATGTACTTGCCTCTGTCTCCCAAGGCCCAGGACTGAAGGTGTGTCTCACCATGCCTGCCTCTGTTTTTTGAGGGTCTTGCTATGGGGCTAAGGCTGATCTCAAACTTAAATTCTTCCGTAGCATCCTGAATGCTGGGATTATTGGCATGAGCTACTATGGCAGGCTCAACACTAGCTTTCGAAAATGCAAAAAGCTCAGAGCACTGGCCTCAGCAAGCTCCCAGGTGGCTGCTGCTATTGGGGGAAACTGAATGTTGTTTGCTGGGCTGACAGACACATGGGCACCTCTTATGGGGGTGTGAGCATCTGTGACACCTACACTCCTCAAAGTACACATGGGACCTATTCCATGCTGCAGAGATATGTTCCCCCAATGAGAAATCGCCCCCCCACACTTGGGGAAGGAGAAGGCGCTTTTTACTAAAAGAATAAAACAGCATGAGGCAGGGGATGGAGAGATGACTCAGTGGTTAAGAGCACTGGCTGCTCTTCCAAAAGACCCAGGTTAAAATCCCAGCACTTCACATGACAGTTCTCAGCTGTAACTGCCAGGCATGTGGTACACACCATCAATCCCAGCACTCAGGAGGCAGCCTGGCCTACAAAGTGAGTCCAGAACAGCCAGGGATACACTGAGAAACCTTGTCTCGAAAAACCAAACCAAACCAAAAAACCCAAAACCAACACAAACCCAAAAAAAACCCAGCATAGGTTTTTACCCTGGATATTAGACTACAGCTAATATTCAAAGAGGAGCTACCCAGGAATAAATGTTACTAACTTATATACGTCACAGGCCTGTGCATCCCACTGTGCTGTCGTCTTTAAAATCTCTTTTGGCTCACAGTTAGAGAAGTTTAACCCAAGTTAAACCCTGAACCATCTATATAGATGGGAGGCTGCCAGTCTGGTCACGCAGGCAAATGGGGGTTAACACAGCACAGATATTACACACTGCACAACTACTGCGTTGCTTTCCCCGTTGCTGTTCTCCAGCGTCACCCTGCCCACCTAACTCAACTGTGCATTCCTTGGTAAGAGCACAGGAGTCTGATGGTTATCATTCTGTGTGCGCCTTAAAGGTATGTCTTGTGTAACAGGACTGGGGCCTAATTGCTGGTTCTAAGTCAGGGCTGTTTTATTGCTTATGAAATAGAGCCTAATAGCTGGTGAACAAACATTTACACCCTAGGTCCTAAATTATCTCTAGCAGGCCTTGTTCACATGACTTAGCTTCCAGTATCTGGGAGGCAGAGTTCCTCTGGCTGAATTCCACTTGTGACTTAATGTCACCTAAGCAAATCTATGAGGAAATCCTTTGCAGTGTCAATTCTATTACTCTGAGTTTCTTTTACATCGGACAGAAGACTGAAGCAGCACATCGGCTCTGCTAAGATTGCTTCTTAAGACTGTTACCATGAGAACGTATTTTTACAAATGTCTCAGAAGAAAACAATCCATATTGTTAATTTCAGGCAACCGTAAAAAGCAGAAGCTGCAACTGTACAATGTTGTGTGATTATTTTAGTTAGCAGCACCCGTGTCAAGCAGAGGAGGATGGCAGCTTAGACAATGTCTCTGTGATGCTGAACAAGAGTCAGGGCAATAAAGGAGCAGCAGCAGGAGAAGTCACGTGAGATGCCAGGACAGCGGAAGAGCACAGAGCAACGGAAAGGCTGTGAACAGTGAAAACAGGGACCCTGCCGAACTCAGCACACCAAACTAGTGTTACTTTCCTTACTGCCTAAAGCAGACAAGGATGTCACAATAACAGAACTACAGACCAGCTTCCCTGGTGATACAGGTAGATGACTGCTCAATAAAATCCTCATATTAAAAGACCAAGTACCACCACTAGGTAGGCTTTAATCCCAGAATCGGAGAACGTTTCATCTCATGTATCTATTCTAGACTTAAAAAAAATGTGCTATTAAATCATCTCTCTATATAGAGCAGGCTGGCCTGGTCAGGAGAAGTTTTTCTATAGACCAATAATGATTATAGTGAGAAAAAAATCCCAGTCACAACAGCTCTTCCACCACCCCCAAAACTGTTGGCCTAGTGAAGCCTTGGGTACAGTACCCTGGTACTACAAACAAAAACAAGATTTAAGTTTAGAAACAAGCTCAGCCAGGGCTCATTGGAAAAGACTTCTATGATGAAGACAATAGGAAATGAAAAGACCTTCCATATTCATGGGTTAACACTGTGAAAATTGTTATATCACTAAAAATGATCTACAGATTCAATGACCACCATCGAAATTCTAACATTCTTCTCAGAAATGGAAAAAAGACAGTACTGAATACACATGGACGCACAAAAGGCCCTAAACAGCCAGAGCCTCACCAGTAAAGCCAGACATTGGTTAATTTCAAACCACAGAGTCACAGCACATAAGTCCGTTCCACTGGGAACAGGCTAGACTTTGCAGACATGAGCTCACACACCTGAGTCTTTCCATGGTGCTAGGGATGGAGCACAGGACAGGGCCTCAGTCACACTATGCAACAACTACACCACTGAGTTATATCCCAATCCCTATATATTCCTGAGTTTTGACAAAGGTGCCAAGAATACACATTGAAGAAAAGACAGCTTTTTCTATGAATGGTCTGGGAAAACTGAATGCCTATGTGTAGAAGAATGAACTAGATCCCTGTGGTGGTTTGAATGGTAGAAATGGCCCCACAGACTCAGGTGTTTGAATGCTTGCTCAAACTGAGTGGTACTGTCAGGATGTATGGCCTTGGAGGACATGTGTCACTGGGTGTGGGGTTTGAGATCTCAAATGCTCAAGCCAGGCCTACTGTGACTGTCTCTTCCTGCAGTCGGCCGATCCAATATAGAACTCTCAGCTACCTCTTCAGCACCATGTCTGCCTGTGTGCCGCCATGTTTCCTGCCATGATGACAATGGTCTAAACCTCTAAACTGTAAGGCAGCCCCAAATAAATGTTTTCCTTTTTAAGAGTTGCCATGGTCATGGTCTCTTCACAGCAATAAAACCCTAACTAAGACAGTCTCGTATCTGTCATCTACATAAAAACCAGCTCAAAATGAATTAAAGAACCACATGGCTCAACAGTGACAAGCACTGTCTGTTCTCTTCTAGAGGACCCAGGTTTGAGTCCCACCACCCATATGGCAGCTCACAACCATCTGTCTAGTTCTAGGGAATCTGATGCCCTCCAAGGCACCAGGTGAACATGTGGTACACGGAGATGCATATGCAAGCAGAATATCCACACAAATGAAATATATTTAAATAACAAAACAAAACTGAAACTTTAAAACTGTGAAGGGGAAAACATTTCCAGATATAGACATTGGCAGGATTTTCTCCAATGATGTCCACAGCCCAGGTAATATCAAGAATTGACAAACAGCCGGGCGGTGGTGGCGCACGCCTTTAATCCCAGCACTTGGGAGGCAGAGGCAGGCGGATCTCTGTGAGTTCGAGGCCAGCCTGGTCTACAAAGCGAGTCCAGAACAGCCAGAGATACACAGAGAAACCCTGTCTCGAAAAACCAAAAAAAAAAAAAAAAAAAAAAAAAAAAAAAAAAAAAAAAAAAAAAAGAATTGACAAACAGGACTGCATTAAGAACTCCCACAGAGCCAGGCATGGTGGCATACGCCTTTAATCCCACCACTTGGGAGACAGAGGCAGGCAGATCTCTGAGTTCAAGGCCAGTCCGGTCTACAAAGCTGTCCCGAGTTTCAGAGAAACCCTGTTACAACCAACCAGTCAGCCAACCAACCAAACAAACAAACCTCCCACAGAACAAAGGAAACAAAGAGTGAAGAGACAGCCTCCAGAAGGCAGAAAAATCTGCTAGTATTTATGTTGCCCAGGATTAGTAACTAGAATATATAAAGAACTCCAAAAAAAAAAAAAAACAAAAAACAAACAAATTAACCCACAGATGTATAGGAAAGTGAATTGAACCAAGTTTTCTCAGAGGTATAAGTGACTAATAATTACTTGAAAAAGTCACCATCCTTAGCAGTCAGGAAAATCTAAATCAAAACCACACTGTGATTGTATTTCACTACAGTCAAAATAGCTACTATCAAGAAAACAAAAGCCAGGTGTCGGGAACCACATTGTTACTCCCACGACCCAGGTGGCAGGGCCCTGTGTTCTTGGACAACCAGAGTTAACTAACACTTTGAGACCCTGAGACAGGAAGAGAAAAAAGAGAAAGGAAGAAATGCCAGAAGTATGATGGGCATAAAGGGAACACACTGCTGGAGGGAATGTAAATTAGGCCAGCAACCACGGAGATCAGTATTCTTAGAAGCCTTTCAAAAAAAATAAAAGGAGAGCCAGGCGGTGGTGGCGCACGCCTCTAATCCCAGCACTTGGGAGGCAGAGGCAGGCGGATCTTTGTGAGTTCGAGGCCAGCCTGGTCTACAAAGTGAGTCCAGGACAGCCAGGGCTACACAGAGAACCCCTGTCTCGAAAAACCAAAAATAAATAAATAAATAAATAAATAAAAGGAGAATTACCATATGTTCCAGCTACACCACTGTCTGGTGTATGTACATAATGTATGTGAGCATACCATGTTTACTGCCGCCCTAGTCACAACAGTTAAGATATGGATTCATTCCACATGCTAATCAGTAGATGAGGAAAATGTGGGCTGTGTACGTGTGCACACATACATAATGGAGCTTTATTCAGTCATCAAGAAAAAGTGTCATTTGTAAAAAAAAAAAGGGGGGGAATCTACATTAACGTGCATAAAATATATGACATGAGAATAGAATGGGGACTGAGGAAAAAAGGAGACAAAAGCATATCTATGATATGCATGTGTGAGGGTGGTATGATGAACCCATGACTTACACACTAACTAAAAAGCAACTATTCTCCCTCATCTGCAAGGTCCCAAGGATGATGGTTCTTTTCAGTTCAGGATCAGAGTGCTAATTATGCAAGACAGACACAAGAAAGAAGCATGTTCTTCACTGTGGAATGGGGACCCACAGGCAGTCCTACCTTGGGAAGACCAATTTTCCAGGCAGAGACAGGCGAGGAACATCACGCCCCACATTGGGTCCCAGGTGGAGCTTCCGGGACAGAACATCAAGGGGATTGTCAGCTGGCTGTGTGGCTACTTTGACCATGACATTGCTATTGAAGATGTAGGCTGAGAAAAACACCTGCCAAGATGAAAGGGTGATGTATCAGGAGCTGGAATGCATCCCGTTAGTCAGTAGCTTGCTTTGTCCTAAGCACTCAATCCTGAAGTGTTGGGCTCTTTGTGTGTGAAGAGGAAGGGACTCTGTATTTTCTGCACTTCCTACATGTTGCTATGTCCTTCCACACCCACACACGCTTCCTTTCCAGTGGAATGGAGTGCTTGATGGCTGGTGCCTGTTCTATCCAGTCACACACACTACCCACTAAATCACAGCGGCCACCAACAAAAGAAAGGTACCGGCAAATGCTTGTACATGATTAACATCCACAGCCCCAGAGCAGAGGGAATCAGCGGAGATGGTTGGTGCAGCAGGCTATGGGTATTTAGACAGCTTTCAGCAGCTTGCACCTCGACTACACTTAAGAAGAACAGGCTTCTAGAGAAGGCAGTACTCACCCAGAAGACATCATAGATGAGAAGCCCTGAGAGAAGCAGGCAGGACACCTTGAGGCTTGGCAGGCGGACAAAGGCGATCATGGCGACACAGAGACCCATGGCCAGAGCTGGGGGGTAGGGTAAGCATGGGGGTCAGTCAGTGGGTGGGTCTCCTCCCAAAATCTCTTGACTATCCAACCCTAGAGAGTCTGTGGTCCTCTCAAAACTCAGGTGCTCTGAGCTCTCATTTCAGACAATTTTCCTACTGCAGCAGCCCACCGAAACCTGCTGGGATTTGAGGTAGGTTACCTCATGCTACTACACAAAGCTGAGTTCCCTGGAGACCCAGGATCTGTATCATCTTGGGCTACTTATCTACAGGCCAGACGAGAGCTCCTCAGTCCTGTTCCAATGGGTAGAGTTTATTAGTTTTGTTAAGAAACCAACTGAGGTGGCTATGGTGGCACATGCCTTAATTTCAACACTCAAGAGGGCACAGAAGCAGGCAGATCTCTGAGTTTAAGGCCAGCTTTGTCTACATAGTGAGACCTTGTCTTCAAAAACAAATGAGCCAATTTATTCCCTGAGTCACGTCCCCTTCCTTCATTAAGACAGCATTCCAGTAATTCACCATTCCCTCTATTGTATTTCCCCATCAATCCATCAATGTAATATTTACAACATTTTAATCTTAATATAGTATTTGCCAACAACCCTCCCTCTTGCTTTCCTCCCAGTTCTCTGACCTAATTTAGTTACTACTAAGGGCTTCTAAACACACAACCATCAAAAATTAATTTAAAAAGCCAAATGTGACAACTGGGAGGTACTCCTGACAGTGTTCACCTATGCGCCATACACCATGACCTTCTGGAACCTTGGGTGAGGCACATGTGCAGTGTGCTGCTCATGCATTCACAGCAAGCAGCAACACCAAGGAGCGCTTGCTGCCTGAAACCCAGGCTGACTGTGGGCTCCAGCATCTTCACTGCACATAAAGTTCTCTGCTCTCACAGAACAATGGTTAAATTACAGAAATGAAGACTATTTTCCTACCATCATTCTTAGTGTGTAAATATGCATTAAATTAGTAGTTCTGGATTGTAACAGGTTAGATTATATGAATTTAAAAACTATTGAGTATCTGACTAGAACTTTGCAGATGACTGTTAAGGGAACCGAGTATCTGACTAGAACTTTGCAGATGATTGTTAAGGGAACCGAGTATCTGACTAGAACTTTGCAGATGATTGTTAAGGGAACCGAGTATCTGACTAGAACTTTGCAGATGACTGTTAAGGGAACCGAGTATCTGACTAGAACTTTGCAGATGACTGTTAAGGGAACTGTGACTTGTGGCCAGGGCACAATCTCCAACAGTTCTTGATGGCCACAAACACTCTTCTGCCACTTTGTACTATGATTCTGTAAAAGGGCATTCTTGGCACTGATGAGTATAAACTCAGGACACTGATCAACCGTGAAAAACACTGAGGATACTCTACTCATCTTGCATGCAATACTCAGTTTTGTTGAAAGTAAAGAAGTACATCCATGTCATTACTGTGCACTTTTGTTTCTGTTTTAGACGACAGAGCGGACTGCGGTAAACAGGCCTTGCCCTGGGAAACACCTTGTGCTAATGGTACCCTGCCTCGTGAGCACTGGAATGCACTTTGTCTTTAGTACAGTATCTTATGTCTATCAAAGAATTGTTATTTTTGGGGGGACAGGGTCTTTCTATGTAGCCCAGACCATCCTAGAACTCTCTATGTAGACCAGGCTAGCCTCTAAGTCACAGAGATCTGCCTGCTTCCTGAGTGCGGGCATTAAAAGTGTGTGCCACCATGCCTGGGATACATTTATTATTTCTTATCAGTGTTTGATTGTTTGCCTGTTTTATACACATATAACCCAGGTTGCATAAAAATTTCCTGGGCAAAAAGGGGTCATTAAGTGGAAGAAATTAAGCTTGTCAGTTAAGCTCCTCCAAACAGCTGTGGAGCCATGGGTATGTGGCAGCAAACACCTGTAATTCCAAGGAGGGCTGACGCAGGAGGGTCTTGAGTTTGAGGCCAGCTTTACTATGCAGCAAGCCCCTGTCTCAAAATGAGAGCACTTCTTCCTTCTAACCTATCTAATTCTTTTTTTTTTTTTTTTTGGTTTTTCGAGACAGGGTTTCTCTGTGTATCCTTGGCTGTCCTGGACTCACTTTGTAGACCAGGCTGGCCTCGAACTCACAAAGATCCGCCTGCCTCTGCCTCCCAAGTGCTGGGATTAAAGGCGTGCGCCACCACCGCCCGGCTCTCTAATTCTTATAGTAGAAAAGCAACTAACTGAGTCTGTCATTAAAGGTAGTGTACACCTTTGACTCCAGCACGCAGTAAACAGGAGTGTGGATATCTGATTGAGGGCAGCCTGGTCTACAAAGCAAGTCCAGGACAGACAGGGCTGTTTACATAGAGAAACCCTGTTTCGAACCCCACTCCAAGCAATATACTTATAAATAAATAAGCAATATACTTATTATAAGTATATTGCTTATAATATTAGCTCAATTTATGTGTGTGTGTGTGTGTGTGTGTGTGTGTGTGTGTGTGTGTGTGTATATATATATATATATATATTATAGAAAACTAGTGAACACAAAGTAAAGGGTTTCCCTGTGTAACAGCCCTGGCTGTCCTGGACTTGCTTTGTAGACCAGGCTGGCCTTGAATTCACAGAGATCCGTCTGCAGCTGCCTCCCCAATACTGGGATTAAAGGTGTGTACCACCATGCCCAGCTTTGTTTTTTGTTTTTTATTGAGACAGGGTTTCTCTGTGTATCCATGGCTGTCCTGGAGCTCTATCTGTAGACCAGGCTGGCCTCAAATTCAGAGATCCAACTGCCTCTGTCTTCCAAGTACTGGGATTAAAGATGCACGCCACCACACCAAACATAACTCTTTTTATTGTATTACACCATGGTGGAGGGCATCATATGATGAGAACCACATGCATTTTTAAAAATATGAGGTGAAATCTCTAGTTTCCATTTGAACTAATTTTCATCTCATTTAGTCAGATTTCTCTAATAAACCCCAGGGTGACTAGTACACCATACAGACTAAAGTGACATATTTACTTGGACTTGCAATGGGGTTCTCAAATTTACTCTTGTCCAATTCACATTTTCTGTTCCCATCTTCTAGTTGAGCAGATAAAAACCCTGAGTTCTCACACCTGCCCTGCACAAGTCACTGCCACTGCTTGCCTGGACTGCTACAGAAGCCTCTCCTCTGGATAGATAAGGAGACTGCAACAATGGCTGAAGACGTAGCACATCACACCAGTAAGACCCTTAGCGATAAACCTCACTGAATATGCAACAAAGAATTTTAATTACTGGGTGGATTTCATGACAGAAATGCACTATGAGTATGGTCACTATAGAAGTAAGGTTGATCCTTTAAGGCCAATTTTATATCCACTCCAGTCTTGAAGGTAGAAGACTCTGGCTCCCTTTGGCCTGTGCTACCATTAAGTCCTAACTACATCCTGTAGAAAAAAAATAGCTAATTAAATTGTTTAACCAGTTTTTATATTATCTTTGTTTTGGCAGTGTTAATCCTTAACCCGCCACTATAAATGAATACCACAGACACCACGTGGATCTTAACAAGCCTAGGCCTCAGTTGTGCAATACTAGCCCATCTAAGCTAGCTCATAATTCTGTTTCCCTAATATAACCCCATATATACATACGTCCCTTTGGACTATTATTCTCCATGCTAAGCTGATGTTCCAGGCCATGTGGAAGAAGAAGAAGAACGCCAGAGAGAAGCCAGGAGTAAACAAGGAAGACATGCCATGGTAGATGGCTTAGTGTGGAGAATAATAGTCCAAAGGGACGTATGTATATATGGGGTCATATTTGGGTAATAAAATTATGAGCTAGCTTAGATGGGCTAGGATTGCACACCTAGGCCTAGGCTTGTTAAGATCCACCTGGTGTCTGTGGGTATTCATTTATAATGGTGGGTTAAGAATTAATGCCACCAACCAATTAAAGATAATATAAATACTAGTAAGCAATTTATTTAGCCATATTTTTTTTCAACAACATCCTTCCTCAGTCTAACACAGTCATCCTTCTCCCAGAACACAGCAATCCTGAGCAACTTCTTTGCAGTAAAAATCCCCTGTGCCTTGTATTTGTACATTTTCTGTTTAAAAGTGCTTTTTTACAACACAACTAATTTTTAGGCAACAAATATAATTTGTAAGCAATCTACTGTGGCAGGATATTTGATCCCATTGTGAACCCTGAGACTGTAAACTGTAAAAACCTCTTTTTTTTTTTTTTTTTTTGGTTTTTCGAGATAGGGTTTCTCTGTGTAACAGCTCTGGCTGTCCTGGACTCGCTTTGTAGACCAGGCTGGCCTCAAACTCACAAAGATCCGCCTGCCTCTGCCTCTGCCTCCCAAGTGCTGGGATTAAAGGCATGCGCCACCACTGTCCGGCATAAAAACCTGTTTCTAACTGTGGGATGGCTCAGTGTTTAATCCTACAGCTTTCCGTTTACTGTAAACAAGTACTTGTGATGTGGATCTGCCCTAGCACACACCTTTAATCCAAGAGCGGTCTGTGCACAGGATTAAATAAAGTTATCCTAAATCAAGAGGTGGAGCAAGCAACCCAGTGACAGAGATTAAACGGAAAGGAGGGACACTGAGCTGGAAGATTTTAGGACAGTGTGGAGAAGCAGCAGCTTTTTAGCTTTGAAAGCTTTTGGCTTCCCAGTTGGGTCTTTCTCTCCCTCTCTGAGCTACCAGACTTTCAACATCTGGCTCCTGAGTTTTCACTGGTAAAGTTGAACAATAGGGATTTAAGTTAAAAACAAAAACAAACAAACCCCAACATTCTTCTCTCTTAGCTTGTTTCCTCCCTTAGCTTCTCACTGCTTTTTAGTAATCAACATGGCTTGTGAAAAACTCTAGATCTAATTGTCATAGTCACCTATGAAGAAAAAGTAGTCCTTTAAGGTTTAATACTCCTTCCTCATCAGTACTGTTCTACAGATGTGCTCTTTTGATTGACATTTCTTGGGTTGCAATGATGTGAAACTTGTTCTGAATCAGAGAAAATACAATTTACAATACAATCATCCTGATCAAGTTTCTGTTTTGAACATAAACGAAACTATTTTCTAAATCCATGACATCAGGATATATATTCTTTCTTTGATTTTAACTGTGCAGGCTTTTTTTTTTCTTCAAATTAATAGCATTAACTTAATGCAATACTGTTTTATTGTTTTATAAGAAGTCTGTTGCTGACATAGGGCTTTACACATATGGTGCAGCCTGGAGCAGTCTTCTAAAAGAAGAACTAGTGAGGTTATGGCTGGGTGACCTTTTTTTTGTTGCTGTTTTTTTTCGAGACAGGGTTTCTCTGTGTAGCCCTGGCTGTCTAGGACTCACTTGTAGACATGCTGGCCTTGAACTCACAGAGATCCACCTGCTGCTGCCTCCTGAGTGCTGGGATTAAAGGCGTGCGCCACCACACCCAGCAATTACAGACAGCTGTGAACTGCCATGTGGGTGCTGGGATTTGAACCCAGGTCCTTTGGAAGAGCAGTCAGTGCTTTTAACCGCTGAGCCATCTCTCCAGCCCCACTGGGTGACCTTGAAAACATTTTGCCAACTGGAAGAAGTCAGATGACAGCGAAGGCCATGGCAAGGCTGGAGCAGGAGAGGCTGCTTTGGGGTAGCTTAGACAATTGGGGCAGGAGTGGTCGAGGACTGACTGACTGACTGACTGACTGACTGACTGACTGAAAACTCCATCTACAACAGGCTCACATCTTACTCACTTGGCAGTTTCCTTCTGCTCAACAAATTTTTATGTGACCCTGGATAAAAAGCATATGAAATTGGTATACGAAGCAAACATTTATTATAATAAATTATAAACTTAAGACATATAATTTTACTGTTAGAGACGAAAGGGATCTGCAATATTAGTACTGTGTAGACAATTTTTATATGAATAAATGTTGGCTGAATGATACTGTCTACAAAGAAACCTTCATTGTGTCTCAGAACTGATAGATATCAATGCCAACAATGTTGCTTTGTGTTAATATGCAGTATAAAACGACAGGAAGTATGCTTAGGAGCATTTTAGAAACTGTTAGAAATTCTATCCTAATTCAGGGACAAAATTTATTCAATAATTTTTTAAAAAATAAGAACTAGGCCAGCAACTCAAAACAGCAATGTATTTATTTACTATTATTATTATTATTACTACTACTTCTGCTATTATTAGAGAGGGTCTCACTGTGTGGCCCTGATGCCTGGAATTTGCTTTGGATGGAACTCACAAAGATCCTCCTACCTCCAGAGTGCTGAAATTAAAAGCTTGTGCCAGCCTGGTCTACAGAATGAATTCCAGGATAGCCAGGTTACACAGAGAAACCTTCTCTTGGAAAAAACAAACACACACATACACAGTAACTGTAAAAATCAAATATTCTGTGCTGGAGAGATGGCTCAGAGGTTAAGAGCACTGGCTGCTCTTCCAGAGGTCCTGAATTCAATTCCCAGCAACCACGTGGTGGCTCACAACCATCTATAATATGATCTGATGCCCTCTTCTGGTTGCAGATGTTCATGTAGATAAAGCATCTATACATTAAATAAAGAAATTTTAAAAAATTAAAAAAATTTAAGAATACTTAAAAACAAACAAACAAAAAATCAAATATTCTAACCCAACCCAATGCAAAGCTATGCTAACTTGGTACTTCCATGCTGAGAAATGACAGGAGAATATTAAAAGCTTCATTTTCTACTATACAATTGGGTCTTTCGAGACAAACCTCTGCACTGCAGTAAAAACACAGCAGTTTTTTTTTGTTTTTTTGGTTTTTTGGTTTTTCGAGGCAGGGTTTCTCTGTGTATCTCTGGCTGTTCTGGACTCGCTCTGTAGACCAGGCTGGCCTCGAACTCACAGAGATCTGCCTGCCTCTGCCTCCCAAGTGCTGGGATTAAAAAAACACAGCAGTTTTAACATACAATACCCATCAGTGTGGCAGGGCATGCTGTGTTTCCAGGACCACGGCTCTTGGTGAAGGCACACAGAACTGCGATACCTGCACACACTGTTAAAGCTATTGACCCATGTGTGTTTATTCTGCAATTCACAATTCACACATTTGCTCTCACAGGGCCACAGCCCGCAGGTGACGCTGTGGCCTATGAAAACATGTGAGGTACAATTACAACCTAGTATGTCACTCACCATCCATGAGAAGCCAGTGGCCAGTGAGAACCCAGATGAGGACAAGCATGACAGACAGAGAGAATGACAGTAACTCAGCAGCAGTGAAACGCCCACAGCAACCGAAGGAAATCCTGGAAAACACATTTGTTGGACTGAGGAGGATATGGTTCTGTGGATTTTCATGATCAGGGCTCACAATGGATGAGCAATGGCAATACCTAATTACCTGGGAAGCTAAGAGTCAAGCCTCGTTGGAGCCATCTATGAAAGACTCAGGAATTACTCTTCTGCTCTCACTTGGTAATGCAGTTTATTTTTACACTTTACATTTTATTTATTACATGTGTACATGGGGAGGTCAGGTGACAACTTTGTGAAGTCAGTCTGTCTGTCCACTGCAGATTCCAGGGATCAAGTTCAGGCCATGACTAGCTAAACAAGCATGTTTACCACTGAACCACTGCACTGGCCCGACCGTGTATTTTTTTATACCAAATTATCAACATGGGTGCCTAAAAGTTTAATGTAACAAAATCAGTCTCTGGGAGAGCTGAATGTAAGGAAAACCTTATTCTTGTTGTTGTTTTATGAGACAGGGTTTCTCTGTGTAATAATAGCCCTGGCTGTCCTGGACTTGCTTTGTAGATCAGGCTGGCCTCGAACTCGGAAAACCTTATTCTTAGGAGAAAATAAAATGAAGAAAAGGAACAGAATCCATTCGTTTAGCATGAAGAAGTAATATTTGTAAGACAGGGAAATCTACTTGGCTGTCACTAACTTGGTGGGGGGGGTGGAAATGGGGAAGGGGGGGGCGTAGACTGAACCAAGACAGCGGCATCTGCAGGTCACCAGAAGAACAATGAAGAGTCTTGAATTCAATGAGGTTCTCCTCTTCCCAGTGCTCTTCAGAAACTGCTGGTCCTTCCTAATCTAGCTAAGCAGGGAGCAGATGACAGTGATTCCCTCTTCCGAGGATTTCTTTGCATTTCCTCTGTCATGAAAAGGTAAAAAGGGATACTTTCTTCCACTTTTAAAAAGGGAGGCCGAGAAAGGGGGGAGGGCGAACACCTCACTCCCCAGTCTCTGGCTGTTCGTGAACTCCAGCCAACACCTGCCACTCTTGTAACTTAAGAGGGAAGGCCCTGAGCACTTACTTGTTCTGAGGCGAGCAAGGTCTTGTTAAATACTGGCACATCGGGAGAAGAAGAAAAGCAAAAGCTATTGTTGCAAGAACTAGGGAGAAAAAAATGTTTAATTAAATTTTTTTCTTTACCTATACAGGAAAAATAGCATAAATCAGGGAAAACAATTTTCCAACATATTTTTCTTAACAAGTCGAAAAGTTTCCTAAAAGTAACCTTTCCCCCCTATTTTGCTTGTCTGGAGCTGGGACCCAGGGACCTCATGCAAGTGCATGGCACTGAGATGTGTCCAGAAAGTCTCTCGGCACTGCCCAGAGTCCCACCTCTATTATTTATAATAAAACTAGTACCTGGTTTGAAGCAGAGGGCAGGATGTGTTCTCTTATCCTCCCTTAACTCGGTAAGAAAGAGTAAGCAGCAGGCAGAGGATGGGCCCTAAAGTCATCTAGCTTTTGTTAATGTCCCCAGTACTTCTACCATTGCTTGGCCTGGAAACACACTGGAAAGCAGCAGGGAACTACTCTGACTAGCTGTCGGTATTTGTGTCTGCAGATCCATGGGCAGAGAGGGTGCTCTGGTCACTATGCTAACAAGACCTTGGATTACCTGCCACAAACAAGTCACAACCATTCGGTGTCATTAAGGATCCTTAATGATCCCTGCCTTTCTTGCAGGGAAGAAGATACACAGCATGGCATATATATTTAAAAAATAATTAAAATATGATTTTTATTCCTTTTAGTAAACATGAAGTTAAATTACCTGCTGTACATATTGTGAAAACTACTTGAACTGAGTCAAAGAAGAAAAACATTACTAGGAGAGATACGGATGCTCCAATCGGAAGGAACAGAGCCTGGGTGGAGTCAATTGTCTGGATACCTGCAGAGGGAAAAACAGGACACATGAACCCTGACTTCATAACATGCAAGATGACCATGCATCACACCCCCTCATAAATTACTGCACCAACTGGATATTACATGATGAGCTGACATCATCTTTTCCAGGGTTAAAAGAGAGGTCAGACATTTTAGAACACATCTATGTTGTTCTCACAGCTTGAGGCCTTAAAAAAGTCCTTAACTGGAAGTAACAGAGTCAAAGAAATGCCTCAATATGTAGCAGACAGAATTCATTCCACTCAAAGGACTTTAAGCACTGAAAGGCATTTTAAAATTTATTAGTTTAATGTGTATGGAGATTTGCCTGCATGTAGGTCTGTGCACCAGTGTACACAGTGCCCACCGGGGCCAGGAGAGGGCACCAGATCCCCTGGAACTGGACTTACAGACAGTTGTGAGCTACAATGTGGGTGCTGAAAATCAATCTCTGGAAGAATCACCAGTGCTCTTAACTGCTGAGCCGCCTTTCCAACTGCTTGAAATATTTCATAAGACCAGTGAACTGGAATTGAGCATCAATTTCTAGACCTGCCTTGACTTCAACCTTTATCCAAACTCCATATTCTACAGCGGCCATCCTTGTCCTTCAAGGAATCTAGCTTCATTCAGCCCTGCTAGAACATGTCTGTGCATTTTATACAGTAACCTACAGAACTTGGATGGTTCTTGGGATTACTATGTAATGTGTGAATTTAGACCCTAGGGCTTTCAATGAGAGCATGAGCTCCTTGCTGTCCTTGGTGCCTTCACTACCACAGTGACCAAAACCACTTCACATTCTGTAATATGACCTAGACAAAGAATGACCTCCCAACCCTGACTCAAAATCCAGACACAAACAAAACCCTCCAAGGAAAAGAAGATTAAGGTAATAAAAATACAGATTAGTCTGGTCAAGCATATCTGTGGTCTGGTGTATAGATGTCTAAAAGAGGTAGTTTAAAAGCAATTTAGAGTCAGTTGGTTTTGGAAGCCCCAGTATCTGAGCTTAATTCCCAGAACTCATGTAGAAAATGCAGGGTGCAGAGGTGGCCTGGTAAGTAGCAGCAGTGAGGAGAGACAGGAGAGGCTGAGGACTAGCTAACCAGCCAGCACAGCCTAACTGATGTGCTCCAGGCCAACAAGACTGTCCTAAAGGAGGCGAATGGCACTGTTGACAGTGACATCTGAGGTGATCCTACAGCTTCATATGCATGTGAACACGTGCTCATACACAGGCATTAAAGAACAATTTTGTGCTGGAAAGATGGCTCAACAGTTCAGAGTACTGCTGCTTTTGCAGAAAACCCAAGTTAGTTCGCAGCACCCAAAGGACAGCTCACAACATCTGTAACACCAGTTCCAGGGAACCGGACATCTTTTGGCTTCCTTGGACATGAGGTATGTCCATGGTACATATATACACATGTAGACAAACACATGTATACACATAAAATAAAAATAAAATTCTTGAGGCTAGAGAGATGGCTCATTGGTTAAGAGCATGTATTGCCCTTCCAGAGGACTCAAGTTCCCTCCCAGCACCCACATCAGGAGGCTGAGCACTCACAAGCACCTGTAATTCCCGCTCCAGGGGACCCAATACCCTCCTTCTGGCATTTGAAGGCAACTGCACTTAAAACCACATACTCATACACAAAAGCACTGAGATATAATGAACAATAATAAACAGAATTTCTGTCAGTGGATTCAATAGGCTCATAGTCAATCTAGTAAGGAAGGGGGAAATGACAGCCAATCAGGAAAGTTATTATCTGTGGAAGGGGGAGTTGTTTTTTCAAGAAAGGGGAGCCGTGGCTGGCCTGGAATTCTCTCTGTAGACCAGGCTGGTCTCAAACTCACAGACAATCCACCTGCCTCTGCCTCCTGAGTGCTGAGATTAAAGGTGTGCACCACCATTCCCCAGCTTTTTTATGGGGGGGGGTCTATGAAATTTTAAGGTACCAGAATAGGAGAGTAATAGAGAAAAAGTCCTGGGACAGAGCAGGATGTAGCTCAGTGTTCTTTTTTTTTTGGTTTTTCGAGACAGGGTTTCTCTGTGTAGCCCTGGCTGTCCTGGACTCTCTTTGTAGACCAGGCTGGCCTCGAACTCACAGAGATCCGCCTGCCTCTGCTGGGATTAAAGGTATGAGCCACCACACCCAGCTGTAGCTCAGTGTTCTTAATTCTTGGTTGGCAATTGGAATTACCTGCAAAGATTTTCATTATTTGGAATTACAATTGCTCGTTTACTTATTTATTCTGTGTGTGGGGGGTGTTCCATGGCAAACATGTGGAGGTCAGAGGACAACTCGTGGGAGTTGTTTCTCTCTTTACCACATTGGGTCCCAGGGTTTGAACTCAGGTTGTCAAGCTTGGCAGTAAGTGTGCTGACCTGCTGAGCCACCCTGCCAGCTCTGGAGAGATTAGACACTGCACTGCTTAGATTAAAAGTGCAATCCCTAGGCTCGGGCTAGCTAAAGTCTCCATAGCAATGTTAGCTTTGTGCTTGGAGCTGAGAACTGTGGGCTGAGTACCTGCACAGAAGGGGCCACCAAAATCTGATGGTCGCTGAATGAAAGGGAAACCCTGCCCCACCCCTGCTGTGCTCTGAATGCTATCTACTTAATTAACCCTGTTGAGATGTCACAGAAAACTGTCACTCAATCTACTATAATGGAGTATTTTAAGTAAAAAGTCTGTGTTAAGGCTGTAAGTAAACTACTGAATCAAGATGAAACCTAGGCATACAGGGAGTTGACATTTAAAACTACTGTTAAGACTGGGGAGACCTCTCAGCAGTTAAGAGCACACCCACTACTGGTCTTGCAAAGGACAGGAGTTCAGTTCCCAGCACACACATCAGGCAGCCCACAGAGGAGCTGATGCCATCTTCTGGCCTCTGTGAACACCTGCACCTGGTGCTCATACCCACACACAAACAAACAACACACACACACACACACACACACACACACACACACACACACACACACACACACACACACACACACAAAGTTGCTCTCACAACTAGGCCTGGGAGCTGGTGACAAGAGCTCATTGTTGTGCCAAGCCTGACCTGCATGGTGGAAGAAACACACACACACAGCGAAACAAAGTATACATTTTTAAAAGAACAAACAAACAGAAACAGGCAAAGTGGCAAAAGCCTATAATCCCAATGCCTGAGGAATGTGGACAGGAAGATTATGGCTCAAAGACATTCTAAGCTAAACACTAAGTTTGAGCCATACATTGAGCCTGTCTTAAAACAAAATAAAAATGAAAACCAAGAAGTTCTTCTCATAAGAATGTAAATCTGCCTATTCCATTTTATTCTGGGTTTTAGGGGAAATAAGACATCAAATATTTCTTCAAAACAAAACTGCTTCTTAGTGGTTAGGGCTATGGGTAAGGTGATTACCTAGGAACGTACAATCTTGCTTGGAGAAAGTGATCAACATATGGTAAAAAGCAAATACGAGCCGGGCGGTGGTGGCGCACGCCTTTAATCCCAGCACTTGGGAGGTAGAGGCAGGCGGATCTTTGTGAGTTCGAGGCCAGCCTGGTCTACAAAGCGAGTCCAGGACAGCCAGAGATATTCAGAGAAACCCTGTCTCGAAAAAACCAAAAAAAAAAAAAAAGCAAATACGGCCTGCTCAGAGTTAGTCACATGCTCCACGTCATGAGTGTGTGCATCTACAGGACAAAGCGTCCCGTTCCCCACAGTAGTTGTGAATTTAGGTCCTCTTCTGTAGTTCAAAGAGCTAGAGAAAAGTATAGACTTCACAAAAGAAAACTATACTTTTGAAAGAAAAATGACTTTGCCATTAGAAGTAAAAGCCTTTTTAAAATCCACAAACTAAACTATGTCCACATGCTCTCTTCTCCTGTAAAACAAAGCATGGGACAGTCTACAGATAAATGGGATCAGTAGGATCTGTGGGTATGGTGCTCATCTGTGACCTCAGTGAGTTGAGGCAAGTGTATCAGCTCATACTTGACTTTCCTGTCTCCCAAAACCAAAATATGAACAAAAAATTAAGATGCCTGTTAAAACACATTATATTAGCAAGCCTATAGGATGTATTTACAAAACATCTAAGTTTTATCTCAGCATATTAACTAAAACACAAATGAATACAAAGAACAATCTGAGGATACTAAAGGGCAGTTTCTCTTCTGAAATCACTGGTTTTAGACCAAGAGAGGATGTCACCAGGTAAGTGAAGTTCTTTTACTTGCTGCTACTGCACTTCTGGGTCTAGAGACAATGACTCTTCAGGGACGGGGCAGACATTTAAACATAACAACTATAATAACAAGGGCTTACACAGCCATACAGAGTCAACCTAAGAAAAAGGCATGATTATGGAATTCAAAATTATATACAATAATATTGTTTTTTATGTTTTGGCTTGTTTTGGAATCCAGTCTTATGTAGCCCAGGCTGATCTCCAATGAGAGAATGACCTCGGTCAAACTCCTTACCTTCTTGTGTACACCCCTTAAGTGAGCTGCCATGCCCAGCTCACAACACTATCAGTGAATGCAAAATACACACCTGGTTATGGAACAGACACCGAGAACACCAGTGTAAACGTCTGACACATGTTACACTACTGACTTTGAATCTTTTGATTAAATATTTACCAAACTATCACAGACTAAGCAATAGGAGGAATTACGAGAAATTTCTGGGTTTTATGGGGTTTGCAGAATAAGTGGGACAACTAGAGATGTGCATATCACCAACTTCCATAGCTCAAGGCTTCAAGATGCCCAGTGCTGGGAGCAGAGGGAGCCATGTTGTGCCATGTCAAGGAACCCAATGCTTCAAACCCATGTGAAAATGGCAACATTCTGCTCAGGGTCAGAGAAACAGCAAAGCCTTCCTTTGAAGTCCATGAGTAGATAGTGTTCTCCCAGAAGGAATATTTAGGGCGTAGGGACTACTCTCCAACAGATCACCCCTACCGAGACTGGTTAAACCTTCCTCCCTCACCCAGCTGTGTACATAAATCCAACCGCCTTGATCATTTGTATGTAACAACCCTGCCTCTCTGTTCAACTCTATGTAAGAAACTTGCCAAGCTTCAGGGGTGGGGCTGCAGTTTCTCCCTCAGAGACCTTAGTCTACCCTAGCCCAGATTTCATTCTATGTGTCTTTTCTTTATTCCCTTACTAGCCATCAGGTCTATCCCTGGAGGTCATGCAAGGACTAAAATCCCAGACGATGGGATTTATGTGCCACCCCATCTTTATCTAATTAAGTGAAGGACTGGGCTGGGCATGGTGGTGTACATCTTTAGTCCCAATACTGAGGAGAACAAAGGCAGGCAGATCTCTATCAGATTGAGGACTAGTCTACATAGTGAGTTCCAGGCCAGTCAAAGCTAAATAGTGAGATTCGTTCTAAACAAATTAATAAAGGAAGGTGTATGTGGGGGAGAGGGGGAGAGTGGGTGGGAGGGATGGATCTCTACTTGCAGCAGAAACAGGAAGTAGTCAGAGACGATCTGGATGGGAATCCTTGCCTCTTACAACTACTTTGCAATCATTTCATGTATGTATGAATTTTGACCTTTTTTTTTTTTAAAGACAAGGTCTCACTATGTAAGTCCAGGATGGGTTCAATCTGGAGACCCTCATTCCCTAGCACACAAGCGCTGGAATTACAGGCACAAGCCTCAAGCTTTACTCTGAATGTTTCTCACTTACACAGTCACTCTAAGATACTGTTTACTGTGCCTGGTTTTAGAACTTACAAACATTAAATAATGTGTATCTGGCTTCTTTCACTTAATATTATAAGAATATTTTATTCTACTCTATACTATTCTATGACTTCATTGTATAAAGTATGTTAAAAATTTCCCATTCTATGACTTATATTTAAGTTTTTTTTGTAAAATTTTGGCTATTACAAATAATTCAACTTTATACTTTTTTAGTATATTCTGTGTGTGCATGTTTTGCCTGCATTTATGTCTATCCAACACATACATGCATTGCTCTCAAAGGCCAGAAGAGGGCATCAGATCCTCGAGAATTAGAGGCTCTGCTGTAATCTACACGTGAATGCTCAGAAGCAAACCAGATCCTCTGGTAGAGCAGCCAGTGCTCTTAACCTCTGAGCCATCTCTCCAGCCCACTAATATCATTATTACTATTTTGAGACAGAATATCACTTTGTAGCTGAGGCTAGCCTGGAAGCTGCTCTATAGCCCAGGCTGGCCTCAAGTTGAAATTTTCCTTCCTTAGTTTTTCAAGCACTGAGATTACAGCTATTGATGTGTTATGGGGTGATGTTTCCTCCCAAATTCCCTCCAATTCCAACCATGGCAGCAGCAGCGGCAGCAGCAGCTCTTGCGCTCTGCAAGGAGGATTTACGCCTGGGTACTGAGCAGTCAAAAGTTTGGCAGACAATAAAGGAAAAGCAGGTGCACAGCCTTTTGAGTACTGCAGTGAACTGAGCAACCCCAGGAAGGCTGCTGGACCTGGACAGCCTGGGGTCTGCTCTGTCGTTCCTCTTACCCGCTCCTAGGGTGCTTGTTACCTCTGTGCTCCCTGTCCTCCAAGAGGCAGAGGCTTTCGTAAGATCTGTCTTTCCACACTGCAATCTACCAAAAGCAGATGCACCAGACAGGAATATGTGGAAAGCCCTAACTGCCCAGAGTTCCCAGGCAGTTTACTAGGGAAAGCGTGGCAGGCCGTGAGCTTCTCAGTCTAAGGGCAGGTCTTTGCTGTTTCTCCCGGAACCATTCCAATGCTTTTATCTGGTTAGTTTGGCTAACTCAGACCACAGGTGGAAGCCCTTTTATTATCTTCCCCGGGGTGCCTGCCCCACCCTTGTAGCCCTAATACTGGCAAGCTCTTACCTAACCATTTCACCCCCTGAGCCTGTGAGCATGCACCCCAGAGCTCCACTGCTGGGCAGAGCTCAGCAGATGATACCAGACAGTGTCCACATGGCTGTCAGTACACTCTCCTAACAAGTACAGAGGACTCTGTGTGTCCGCACTAGTGTGGCCAGGGCTTCATCTGGAGCTGTCCTGCGGGCTGTGTGTTTCTAGTCCAGAAAGCTCGATTTGCTTTCCGGATCTCTAAGGAGCTGAGTGCGTCCCTTACAAGGAGACTCTTCTGCCCTGCAGCCAACAGGTGCAGCAGCATTTCCAGTGTCTGAAGAGCTAATTCCTGAGGCTCTGGGTCCTCATGGGAAGAGAGTGCTACTGTTATAAATTCTGATGTGTTGGTGTGGGTCACATGGCTCTGACATCATTTAACCCATCCAGAACAACTCAGTAGTTCCAGACAGCCAAGACTGTTAACGTAGAGCCCCTTATTCTGGATTCCACTTAGTGTAGCTACCTTACACCTTCACTTTCCCGACTTTAATGTTTGTTTGTTTCCCACAATTCCTTGACTCTTGAATATTTTGAAAGTAGGCAACTGCGATCTTTTACAAATCTCCATTTGATCACTTTCTCCTTTAATTGTTCCAAAATCTTCTTGACAACATCTTGGCACTAACTTAGCACCTTCCTCTTTTTTTTATTTTTATTTTTTTGGTTTTTCAAGACAGGGTTTCTCTGTGTAACAGTCTGGCTGTCCTGGACTCACTTTGTAGACCAGGCTGGCCTCAAACTCACAGAGATCCACCTGCCTCTGCCTCCCGAGTGCTGGGATTAAAGGCGTGCGCCACCAACGCCCGGCTGCACCTTCCTCTTTTTTTTTTTTTTTTGGTTTTTCGAGACAGGGTTTCTCTGTGTATCCTTGGCTGTCCTGGACTCACTTTGTAGACCAGGCTGTCCTCGAACTCACAAAGATCCGCCTGCCTCTGCCTCCCAAGTGCTGGGATTAAAGGCGTGCGCCACCACCGCCCGGCTATGCACCTTCCTCTTTTGAGCAGCTTCCCTCGGCTCCTGTGCACTTCGGATCACCAAGGACGTAGCACCCACACAGTGGTCGCCTGTGCTTCCAATTCACTTTCTCAACATAATTACATGATATTTGAAAATGTGACCTGGCTAGGCGTGGTGGTGCACACCTTTAATCCCAGCACTGGGGAGGCAGAGGCAGGTGGCTCCTTCTGAGTTTGAGAACAAACTGGTCTACAAAGCAAGTCCAGGACAGCTGGGACTAATCCACAGAGAAACCCTGTCTCAAAAAATCAAAACAACGAAAGGAAGGGAGAGCCAGCAAGCGAGCATGTGGCCCATGCCCAACACTGTCCTTCTAAGCTAAAATGAGGGAATGCTCTGTAGGTGTAGGTGATTTTTTTTTGCAATGTTTTTTTTTCTTTCTTAGTATCTTTCCAGACTACATCAAAGAGAACTGCACTTTATTGTAACCTCTCAATTGTTCTTGGTATGTGGTCTCAGTGCATGCTGGGAAGGACACACAGTTTAACACAGGAGGCAGACTAAAGAAAATGACACAGAGGCGTATGACTTTCCTTTGACCCGGATCAGTAACAAGAAATCAAACTGGTATCAGCAGGCTCTTCCTTCCATTCTATGCTGAATTAGATTTCACTTAGACACACGGCATATTTCTCTTTGATTTAGTGACACAGTGTGCCAGAGATCATAATCTGTCTTAATTACATCATTGCAAATATGCTGCACAATACAGGACTTCAGAAATAAACTTATAAAGATGTTAAGTGATCTGGTCTGAAGATAACTTATGCCATACTTCAGTCTCAAAGTCACATTTAACACTGGGTTGAATGTGGTTCCTGGTAAATTATTGCTTCAGACTTCATTTTACTCAAATATTTTATCACTTATGGATAAATAGGTTTTCTGTTTTGTTTTTTCAAGACAGGGTTTCTGTCTCCATAGACAGGTTGTCCTGGACTCACTTTGTAGACCAGGCTGGCCTTGAACTCACAGATCTGCCTAACTCTGTCTCCCCAGTGCTGGGATTAGAGGTGTGCGCCACCACACCTAGCCATTACCAACAGTTTCAAACTGCCATGTGGGTGCTGGGATTTGTACCTGAGTCTCGTGGAAGAGCAGCCAGTGCTCTTAACTGCTGAGCCATCTCTCCAGCCTAGAAGACAGTTTTTAAAGGTACAGTCTCTCTATGCAGCGCCAATTGGCAGGAAACTCACTTTGTAGACCACGCTGGCCTCAAACACACAGAGATCTGACTGTCTCTGCTTCTCAAGTACTAAGGTCTAGATTCATTCTATTTAAGTGACTCTATTCTACTGTCGTCTTCTTGTCTAAAACCACACACTTCCCTCTCCTGGAAGGTTGATGTCTACCAAGGTCAGATTCACCATTCTCCAGAGAAAAAGCCCGAGTGGCCATTTAGTTGACTTTCTCTTCCAAGAAATGAGTTGGTCTCCAGAGTTTACTCTTGTCTCTTTCTGAGGTGCTGGGTGGGATTCAAACCCTTAGCACTTAAACAACTGGGAGGAAGCAGCTCTGGCACATTTTTGTTTTTAAAAATATATAATAAAACATTGAGTAAATGGAAGCTGGAAAGATGGCTCAGCAGTTAACAGCACTGGCTGCTCTTCCAAAGGACCTGGGTTCAAATCCCAGCACCCACATGGCAGCTCACAGCTGTCTGTAATTGCTGAGTGTGGTGGCGCACGCCTTTAGTCCCAGCACTCAGAAGGCAGAGGCAGGATCTCTGTGAGTCCAAGGTCAGCCTGGTCTACAAAGCATCCAGGATAGCCAGGGATACACAGAGAAACCCTGTCTCAAAACCAAACCAAAATGTTGAGTAAATGGAAGAGACTCAACTGTGTCATGATCCTCCAGCCTTCTCTGTTTCTGCTCTGTCACACCCAGTACCACACACATGCAATGACCGAGTATACTGCTCGGCTCTACCCCAGGCCCATCTGCTCTTACTTCCTGTCTCTCTCCACAACAAGCGCTGAATTTTCTGACTCTATTGAGTAGGGTAGAATTCAAACACCATAAAAATTCAACCACTTTAGATACAAATCCAATCAACTTTTTGTAAACCTGTGATCTCTGAAATCACCTCAGTAAGATCACTCCATTTGCAGTTAATCTTCGAACTTCTCCTCCAGTCTCAGGCAACCACTAATCCACTTTTTGTCCAGACACACTTGCTGTTTTGGGGATTTCATAAAAAGGGGCTCACATAGGAAGTAACTGTGCCTGGCTCCTTTACCTAGCACAGTGCGAGCTTCGTTTGTATCACAGCATATATCAGCATTTCATTTTATGAATCTGGTGTGTGTATACAATATACATGTTTGTATATGAAGTACATGTAGATAATATATGTGAGTGTCAGAAGTTTATTCTGAGTATCTTCTCTATTGTTTTCCTTATTCTTTGAGGCAGGGTCTCTCACTGAAGTTGGAGCTAACAGAGAAGGCCGGGTTTCCTGGCCAGCAAAAGTCAGAGAGGCTCTCATCCATGTCCCCCCAGCACTGGGATTACAGGCACATGCCACTATGCCTAGTTATTACATGGGAGCTGGAGATCTGAGCTCAGGACCCCATGCTTGCAAGATGAGCTCTTTACTGACTAGGCCATCAACCTGGACCCCAGTACTTCATTATAAAATATGAAATAATATTCCCACTGTACAGATAAATAATTGTTTACAAACTCACCTGTATCTTTAAAAAGAATGTGTATTTTTGTAAGATCTTCTATCAGGAGACAATTCTAATGCTTAGTTCTCCAAGCACTTGAATGCGTTCTATCTGAGTTACTGAATGAAACTCTCATCAGTACAGAATCACCAACCTCACAGAATAGCTAAGGAAGTCACATCAGGCTCAAGCTTCTTGACTTAAGCAGTCAGTGAGTCACATTAGAACATAGAAAGTTAACAGATGGCACACACAGACTGGATTTCATGTTGTATCAGACATAAAGCCACTACATGAGTAACTGGAGGCACAGAGAAGTCAGTCCAGGAAAGCACACACACAGGAGGAAATGACTGATGTAACACGCCTTACTGTTATTGGTGCTGTTGCCGTTGAAAGAGCCAGAAGAGCTGCTGCTGTCTTTCTCCTTATCTTGGTTTTCAAAGTCCATATTAAGAGACCTGTGGGAAAGAAGTAACAGGTAAGTTTCAATCTGGCTTAAGAGAAAACAGCAAGGCAGCCATGGACAGTACTCTAGAGCGTTGTCACTAGGAGGGAAGTGACTTCTTACAAACTGACAGTGGTCAGCATGGTCCTCCAGTGTCAGCTCAAGAGCTCACTGACTACTAATAAGTAACAGCAGTGTACTTCAGCCTTTCACAGTTTAACTACTTTCCTGTGATTAAAAACCTGGAAAGAGGCAGGTGTGGGGGTGCACGCCTCTAGTCCTGCCACTCGGGAGGCAGAGGCAGGAAGATCTACAGCAAAAAGCAGGTGAAAATATCTGTGTTTCAAAAACACTATTAAAAATAAGTAAATAAACAAAGGCCACTTACATAATGGAAGAAAATACCTACAGATCATGTAACTGGTAAGAACTTGTAGAGAATGCAAGAATCAAAAGTTGGGTAAGAGTCAAGTGTTGGGAGGCTGAGAGCCTGATACACTGAGGTGCTGACATTAATTGAGACAGTCAGTCTGGCAAACAGTCCAATCACATGTCCGATTTTGGAGTTCCAGCCTCCAGAACCCTGAGAAAGGAGATTTCTGTTGTCTAAGCCCTCTAGGCTACAATGTATTTTGCTGTGGTAGCCTGAGCTAATAGACAATACAGACCACATGTTATATATTCCAACTTGTTTCATATCTTCTGATAAGTCCAACATGAGCAAATATCTTAATGAATGCTAAATAAAGAACACGTTTTCCTGATGAGGCATTTCACACATGGTGGCTAGATTAACCTGGTAAAGATTACTGTTTAGGCGGGGCTGGTTGGGACTGCTCTGCATTCCTGAGTTTGGATCCCTAGAGCCCATGTCAAAAGCTGGGTATGGTGACACACATTTGTAATCCAATGCTGGGAAAAGAGAATGTTGTATCACAGAACTGGGAAATCCATGAAGCTCATTGGTCTCCAATCTAGCCCAACTGGTGATCTCAAGGTTCAGTGGGAAAAGACTGAGGAAGACACCAGTTCTTCGGGCCTATACATGCACATAAGACACAAACATACAACATTAGTCAAATCCACCATATTGATGTTCATTTGCTTCCTACTTGTTTTCGGCAATTACTGAATGAGGGACACTGTTATCTTCAGTTGTATTTATGGGTTCTGTTTTCCTCTCTGTTTACTATCTTTGTTTATTGGAATTTGGAGATCTTTTATTATTTAAATATGCATTTAGGAGCCCTGGTGAGATGACTTAGCAGGTGAGTTTGCTGAAAGTCCAGTTACCTGAATTTAATTCTTGGATCCCATGTGGTGGAATGAGAGAAATGGTTCCTGCAAGTTGTGTGTGTGCACGCACGCACGCACGCGCACACACATACACACAGCTGGGCAGTGGTGGCACACACCTTTAGCCTGGTCTACAAAGCAAGTCCAGGACAGCCAGGGATACACAGAGAAACCCTGTCTCGAAAAACTAAAAAAAAAAAAAAAGTACACACACACACAGGAGAAGAGACAGATCAATAATAAAATAAACACAAATCTAGTTCAGTTTTCTAATTCTAACTAACATTTACCTGCTTGTATACATTTGATGTCTTATCTTTACTTTTAGACCTACCAGAGAAGATGTTTGGCAGGAAATAAAAGACCAGAACTTAACTGCCTGCCCCATGTCAGCCGATCCTAGAGGAACTGTTATACTGACTGGTTGCCGGACAAACTGTTACTTCTCGCTTCTGATTAGGTCTATAAAAACAATAACAAAACACTTTAAAAACCTACATACAAAACTAAGCTGGGTGGTAGTGGTGCACTCTAATCCCAGCACTCAGGAGTCAGAGGCAGGCGGATCTCTGAGTCTGAAGCCAGCCTGGTCTACAAAGTGAGTTCCAAGACAGCCAGTAGTACCATTATACAGAGGAAACCTTGTCTGGTAATTGTCACTGTACAGTCCACTCCTCTGTACTTTCATGTTCACTAGGTCTCATGACAGATTTAATCATCTAGGGCACAGGAGGTCTATGGACGATGCAGTCCACAAGAATGTGTCTGCAGCCAATGGAGCACAAAGACTTCTTCCCTGTGGGTGTGCGTCAGGAAGACATGCATTAGTCTGAGTTTTCAGCTCCACTTATGAACGTAACAGTAAGTACATTTGTTACATCCACGCTGCCTCTAACCCTGGTGACAGCTGGGTGGCTTTACAAGAATCTTTGCTCATATCTGCTCTGGGGCAGCTTCTACTCCTCCAGCTGACACATCTGACACTGTACTGGAGAGTTGGCAGCTGTCTTTCTGGTCCTATTGGAGGCATGGATGTCACACAGCCTCTCTCAGAAGTTGGAGGAAATGAGCTGAGGTCAGTGCTGGCCAGTCATTTAACTCTTTCAATTTATTATCAGCTGAGGGTTATTAAACTCTACCTTTAGTCAGGCATGGTGGCACATGTCTTTGATCCCAGCACCCTGGAGGCAGAGGTAGGCTAATCTCTTTGAGTTCAAGGCCAGGCTGGTCTACAGAGTCCAGGACAGCCAGGGCTCTGTTACACAGAGAAACACTGTCTCAAAAAACAACCAACCAACCAAAACCAAAGAAAGGAGCCAGAGAGATGAGTCAGCAGTTAAAGCTCTTGCAGAGAACCTGAGTTTAGTTTTTAAGGTCTGCTGTGGGTGGCTGGTAACCACTCATAACTCCCCTGGATACACACAGACACACACACCCCAGTTTCTCTGTGTACACCAGGTTGGTCTTGAACTCAGAGATCTGCCTGCCTCTGCCTCCCAATGCTGGGAGGTCTTATGTACTTACTTTGAGCGATTTGCCTCAATCTTGCTAAAAATCAACCCTTGTCTGATCATTAGGGGTTACCACTACACAATACAAGAAATGTGAGCAAAGTGGAGGGCTGTATACACTTGTTCAAGCTGGGAAGTGTTCCATCTTGCAGGTTTGCAGAGAAGAACACTGGGCCTAGGTTTGGGTCGCCATTGTGACAGGGATCCAGTAACAGTGCACAGATGACAGCGACTTCAGCTGTTTAAATACTGCCTTTGTAGAAGACTTCTGTCTTAGAGCACCAGGACTACTATGAATCATGGGCTTTTATCCTAACTTACTAACTCTGCAGACAGCCCTGTGCCTGGCTAGCCCTTGACAGTGTGTTTTGTCTTCACAGATGATCACCCTTCTCACCCAGCACTGTCCACCACCACAGTCTCCTTATTACTGCTCTACAACAACATAATATGATGCCAATACACCAAATGTTATTACTGTACACTCTATTCAAATTGCACCTTGGCTATTTTGCTTAGCAAAGAGCACATTCAGGTTACTGAAACCCATGTTTAAATGAGCAACACAGGCTATGAGACATCTTAGCAGGTCAGGAGCTTACTGTGTGAGCCAAGCCTGATGATCTGCATTCAATCCACATGAATAGGGAGGGAGAGAATCAACTGCACATGCATGCTGGGGCACACTGCCAGAGACACATCACTCATACAAATATATAAACATTAACAAAGTAAAAAAGTCATCAACACGAGGAGGAATTAGACATGGTGGTACATGTCTGATACTCCTGAAGTTGGGAGGCTGAGGCAAAAGGACTGCAGGTTTGGATCAAAAGTATGAACAAGCCAGGGTTATATGGTGAGATCCTGTCTTCAAAACAAAAACAAAAAGCCAAACCAATGTTTTGATTTCTACTGAACAGAAGTAGCAGAAGGTCAAGTTTTAGGATGCGAATGAATATTGAATTATCCAAGCACACAGTCAGCATTCAAGAGGAACACACAGGAGAATGACAAGTTTGAGGCCGGCTTGTGCTACACAGCAGAGAAACCCTGTCTTTCACCAACTGACCCACCATGTAAGAGAAGAGGATGGCCTTCTGACTAAGTGGCTGGAAATATTGTAAAGGCCAAAATAATGACATTTTGTGACTAATTCTCACTAAATAGTGAGAATTCTGGAATTTTGGTTTCTTAGAAAAACAAACAACAACAACATAGAGGTATTATAATAGGTTTTCATTTTAATCCCTGGTGTGGGATATGGGACTGCTTTAGACTGTCCACAGCACCTACGATTTGCCTTGTGCTCTAGAAGAGGTGTGGTTTTGCCAGCTGCAGATAGCTGCTGCAACTGTGTGACATTTTGGGAACAAATGTCAAATCTGGGAACTTTTCAGACGGTATATAAATTCTACAGCCCTGAGACATGGGGGTGGGTGGTTGTTGGTCGTTCAGGGGGTTAGCTGCAGTTTGTTAGTAGTTGTGCTCCACGAAGAAAGAAGTCAGTTTCAGGGATCTTCCCCCGGACCCCCTTAGTCTTTCTTTCTCTCCTATCTAGCCATAGGGGGCGAAAGGGAAGGGGAGGTGTTGTTTTAGGAAAAAAACCTAAAGTATACCAGTCATTTGATTTTTACCGAGGAAGAATCAGGAGCCAGATGCTGGGATGCAAACCTGTTAGCCAGCCAGGTGTGGTGGCTCACGCCTTTAATCCCAGCACTTGGGAGGCAGAAGCAGGTGGATCTCTGTGAGTTCAAGGCCAGCCTGGTCTAAAAGGTGAGTTCCAGGTCAGCCGTGACTACACAGAGAACCCCTGTCTCAAAAAATCTAATTAAGACTGCTGTCCAAAAAGGACAAAACGTGGAAGCAGGTAAGTCGACAGCCTAGCTCTGCCAAGACAGGGTAGGTAAGTCCTTCATAACCCCTGCTCATTTACAATCAATGTCTGTCAGAGAAACGGGGCCAAATGACTGAAGATCGATGCTGTAATGTATGGAGAGAAAATGGGAACTGTCCAGGCAGCCATTGGTATGTCATTTCTTAGTTTTGGAAGCTGCAGGCCCTGTACTTCCTATAAAATCAGATATATTTATCCCTCTCAGGTCTCTGAGGTGGTTGAAGAACAGATAGCTAGAGTCTCATAATTAAATTTTGAGTTGTTTAGGAGTCAAGAGAGTGTTATAGATCTAAGAAGATACTTTTAAAATTGTGTTGCAAGTTAGTATGAATGTTGAGTTAGATACAGAACTTTAAACTCATGGAGATGGTTAGATAGTAGAATGTTAAAGTCAAGTACCAAATACATATGGACTGGAAATTGGGAATGTACGCTAAGCCATATAGCCCTCATAACTGTGGCCTAATTACCTCTGTTGTTTTGTATTGTATTTATTATTATAAGAGAAAGAGCCATTTGTTGGACTGAAAAGGGAAACTGTAGGGGGAAATAAGATATACCTTAAACTTAAAAGAAAAAAAAAGGGAAGAGGATGGGGGGTTGAGGGTGGGACTGGAGGGGGAATAGGGAGGGGACTGCGATTGAGATGTATCTTGAAGAAATAAAAAATAAAGGAAAAAAATAAATAAAAGAAAGAAAGAAAAGAAAACCTGCTAGCTCAGAGAGGCAGAGAAAGCACCCACTCACACTAGTCAGGCACTGTGCTGGATGTGGTACAGTCAAGACTTGCTTTCCTCAGTGTGGGAATGGAACCTGAGGCTTCAGACATGCCATGCAAATGCTCTACCACTGAACTACAAGTCTCCAGTCCAAGATTTCTTTTGACTTTCAGAATAACCCTATAAGCAGGGGACTACAAATCTTTAGGTAATTATTCACCATTTTGTCCTGCCAAGATCAACATGCCCCCTCCTCAAAATCATTCAGTGAGTTTGGAGAGTAACATGATCACTGTGTTGGATTGTATACCTACACAATTCCTATCTCATGATCACTGTCTGTGTTGGACTGTATACCTATACAATTCCTATCTCATGATCACTGTGTTGGACTGTATACCTACACAATTCCTATCTCATGACCACTGTCTGTGTTGGACTGTATACCTACACAATTCCTATCTACAGTTTTAGCCACAAGACCTCAACATGTACTTGCAGACAGTTTTTAAGGAGGTATTACAGCTAAGGTGGTATGCTTTTTCTACTACCCTTAGACAGGGTCTCACTGCAGCCTTCGGCCTGGAAGCAAGCTGGTGGTGAACTCACACGTACAGCTGCCTCTGCCCCCCAAGTGCTAGCACTAAAGGTTGTGCACACCACATCTGCCTTATATCGGTACCAAAGGAGGTAAGTACATGTGGGCAAGGGAAAGGGAGACAGACATGTGGACCTTCCAGACTTTTGTGCAGCCAGGGGACAAGGACATGTGAAGGCATCATCTACAGGTGAAGATCAAATCCACAAGCCACAGAGTAGTGTCAGGATGAAGGCCACCCTGCTGACATCTTAGATCTTGGACTTCCTGCTTCTAGGACTAAAAAGTAAAGCTCTCTGCTGTCTAGGCAGCCCAGCAAACAAGCTCAGAGCTGCTGAGTCACCATCACATCATCTACCTGACCTTACCTACGTCCCGAAAAAGTAACTTAAACGACAATCAGAATATAAAACATGCAAAATAATGGTGATGATGGTACAAAGCAAGAGGCCCCTAGAACCCTTATCCTCTAGGAATATATTCAGTATGTATTTGCGCTCTCCCTCTATGTGTGGTGTGATGTTGTATGCAGGAATATACACCCATGAGAACATTTGTGGAGGCCAGAGGAAGACGTCTCAGATTTTGAAACAGGCTCTATTACTGAAGCAGGCTGTGAGGGCTAAGCTGGCTGGATCTGCCTGCTTCCACCTCCAATTGCTGGCTGGGAGTACAGGCACCCAGAGCCACACAAATTTCTTTACATGTCGGCTGGATATGTGAACTCATATCCTTCTGCTTCCACAGCAAGTGTCTTTACCCACTGACCACTTGGCCATCTCCCTGATCTACCTCTTTTTCTTTACAGTTTGTAGTGCACTAGTGTGCGAAGGATAGCTTTCAGAGCACCACATATTCTCATTAAAGTCAGCTACTGCAGTTTCTCCTTGTCAGTCTGAACTGCTATCTGCTGCATCTGCTGCCTTACTGCAGGGGCATCAAGTCAGAGACCTAACATAATGCTATGGCTCAATCCTGAGCTGGGTGGAGACCAAAGGCCAACTAATCAGTGTCAAATACAACATGGTCGCCCGATTTACATCTGACAAGAGTCTATCATGACGTTATACCAGGAAGTGGTTTAACATACTCGGAATGTCTTAGTAAGGCTTTATTTAGGACTTGCTCTTTTTCTAAGTTAAGAATTCCTAAGAAAGGAACAGAATGTTATTTATTTACATTAACGAGGGTTGGGGAGATGGCTCAGTCAGCAAACCACACAAGCATGAGGACCTGAGCT
Organism: Lophiomys imhausi; assembly: GCA_907164525.1. Classification (NCBI taxonomy): domain Eukaryota; kingdom Metazoa; phylum Chordata; class Mammalia; order Rodentia; family Muridae; genus Lophiomys; species Lophiomys imhausi. The sequence continues at coordinate 5,015,260 of CAJQZJ010018538.1, read as the reverse complement.
CAGATCCCCAGGACCAGAGTACAGGCCAGGTGAAGTAGAACAGTATAGAAGCCAGAACTGGGGCTGGGGACAGGTGGACCCATAGTGCTCACTGGCCCATCAGCCTACCTCAATCAGTGAGTTCCAGGTTCAGTGAAGGATGCTACCTCAAATAAGAAGGTGGAAGCCAAGGGTGGTGGTGCACGCTTTTAATTCCAGCACTCAGGAAGCAGAGGCAGGCGGATCTTTGTGAGTTCAAGGCCAGTCTGGTCTACAAAGTGAGTCCAGGACAGCCAAGACTATTACACAGAGAAACCCTGTCTCAAACCTCCACCGCCCCCCCAAAAGGTGGAATACTACTGACAAATGCTCCATCATGTAAATCCTCAAACGCACACACCCACAAAAACACGCAAGGCACCATATACATATGCCAAAAAAGTTAATAATTTGTGATGTTGCAGCTCAAGACTAGAGTTTCACACACAACAGGCAAGTCAAGTGTTTTAAACTGAGGTACACCCTCACCCCATGAACTAAACTCCTAGAAATCAACTCATTCTTCAGACTCTAAAGGATTTTCTGAGTAGACCTACACCTGGTTTGAAAGTCTGCCCTGTGTGCCATAGGACAAGGAGACACGCGGGGTTGCCCAAGGCTTCATTACGTCTGACAGAATGTGCTATGAGTAGTTAAGACACTGAGGTCTGCATTCAGCTGGCAATAGTAAATGCTTGGATCGCCACTGTGTTTAAGTACTCAGTGGTCAGGAATAACCGGGGATCAACAGCCATACTCTAGAATAACCTACTCTGTCATCTGGACCACAACCCCTGATATTGGCTGTCTACCCTCAATTTTAGCTGAAATATCTCCCAAAATGTTTATGCTGACAGATACTATGAGTTGCATTTGAATGTCTCTTTTTTTTTTTTTTTGGTTTTTCGAGACAGGGTTTCTCTGAATATCTCTAGCTGTCCTGGACTCGCTTTGTAGACCAGGCTGGCCTCGAACTCACAAAGATCCGCCTGCCTCTGCCTCCCAAGTGCTGGGATTAAAGGCATGCGCCACCACCACCCGGCTTCATTTGAATGTCTTAAGGAAGAGAGCCATGAAATGACACACTCACATGTGCACACCACACACACTTTTTTTTTTGGATTTCTGAGACTCATGTGAAATGTCATTGTAACCTGACTTTGATATATATTTAACAAATTCTCCAAATTTGAAATAATAAATAGACCTCAAATGGGTATTCTAACATCAAACTCAGCATTTTAAGAAAAAATTTGAAGAAAGTATAGACAGTGGTTCTCAACCTTCCTAACACTGTGACTGATCCTTTAACACACTTCCTCATGTTGTAGTGACCCCCAACCATTACATTATTTCATTGTTACTTCATAACTGTAATTTTGCTACTGTTATAAATCTTAATGTAAATATTTTTAGGGATAGAGGTTTTCCAAAGGGGTGGCATTCCACAGGCTGAGAACCACTGGTATAGAGGGGTATTTTACAAAGGTCAGTCCATCAGGAAATATACAACTACAAATATATACAAAGTGAAAAGACAATTCCAGAGACTCAAAGGAAGAAGAAATGTTTTGCAAGCACTTATCTGGTAAAGGCATCTTCACAGTATGTAAAGAACTCTTAAATTTAACACTAGGAAGATAAAAATGGGGAAAGAGAGGCTCAGAGTAAGTATAGCATGCTGACAGCCCTGGACTTGACCCCCCAGAGCCAGGGAGTGGAGGGTGATTCTCAATAGACACTTCACCAAAAAATTTACATGCATGATAATAAGCACATGAAAAGATGCTGGACACCGTAAGTTACCAAAGGAATGCAAATCAAAGCCATAGTGAGACACCACCTATACCCACTAGAATAGAAGAAGGAGGATGATGATGATGACAACGACAGGACCTATACCTACTAGAATAGGAGGAGGAGGAGGAGGAGGATGACAACGACAGGACCTATACCTACTAGAATAGGAGGATGATGATGATGATGACAACGACAGGACCTATACCTACTAGAATAGGAGGAGGAGGAGGATGACGACAACGACAGGACCTATACCTACTAGAATAGGAGGAGGATGATGATGATGATGACAACGACAGGACCTATACCTACTAGAATAGGAGGAGGAGGAGGAGGAGGATGATGACGACAACGACAGGATCTATACCTACTAGAATAGGAGGAGGAGGAGGATGATGATGACAGGTAACTGAAATGATGCTGAGATTCCATCTCAATCCAGAAGCTGTCGACACACAAATATCACACCTAAGCCCAAATGCTTGTGAGGATACAGGAGGGAAAAGGAAAACATTATGTGCCCTGACCTGGTGGGAATGTAAACTAGTCCAAATACCATAAAAACAAGGATGCAGGTTTTTTTTTTAAACATTTATTTATTTATTATGTATATAGTGTTTGCTCTACATTTATGCCCGGGCAGATCTCAATGTAGATAGCTGTGAGCCACCATGTGGTTGCTGGGAATTGAACTCAGGACCTTGGGAAGAACAGCCAGTGCTCTTAACCTCTGAGCCACCTCTCCAGCCCATGGATGCAGGTTCTTCAAAAATGAATATAATTGTGATATGATCCTGCTGTACCACTTCTTGTTCAAGACCTGAAGGATCTAAGTCAGCACACAACAGATACCACACCAGTGTTTACTGTGCAGCAACAGACAAGTCATGCGCCTGCTTAGATGTTCCTCAATGGATGAATGGATTAAAAAAATTTTTTTTTCAAGGCAGAGTTTCTCTGTGCAGCCCTGATTGCCCTGGAAGTCACTATGTAGACCAAGCTACATCACCAACTCAGGGATCTGCTTGCCTCTGCCTCCTGAGTGCTGGATTAAAGGTGTGTACAACCACTGTCCAGCTGGATGAATGAATTTTTTTTTAAATGTAGTATGCAAATACATATGCTTTATTTAGCCATAGAGAAAATACAATTACATCATTGCAGGAAAATAGGTAGAAGTGGAATTCATCTTGTTAAGTACAATTAATCTTGACAGAGAAAGAAAAAAAATCACCTTTCCTTTTACATGTTGAGTCTAGACTAAACAGAAATAACAAAAAGAAAAACATGAAAGCAGAAAAAGAGTATTTGGGAAGAGGAATGGAGCCAAAAGGAGGGGGAATAGATATACAGGGAAAAAAAAATCACATAGTGGAAGCTTTATGGTATATAATTATCATGTAGTAAAAATGAAAACACTCAAAAGAGAACCTTTGGTGAGAATGTGAAGAAATTCATGCAATGCTGGTAAGAATGTCGAGCTGTACAGATAGATGCTTGGAAAACATTGGAGTTTCTTAAAATGTTAAATCAAAGAATTACCATATCATCTAGTATTTTTGCTATTCATGAGAAATGAAAACATTTGCTCACATCAAAACCTGTACAAAAGGATTCACAGCACTATTATTCATAACAGCCAAAACAGCAGCCCAGACAGCCAGAGAAACTATTCAGAAATAAGAAGGAATAAAATACATAAACAGGTTATGACATACATGCTGTTAAGAACACGGGAATAACAGCAACGAAAGCAGCCGGTGACAGGTCACATCGTAAGATCCCATGGCTGGGGTGTCAAGAGCATGCACATCTAGAGAAAGAGATTAGTAGTCACTATAGGTCAGGAAAGTGGAGCTGTGAGTTCGTGGGCAGTCTGGCCTACATAGCAAGTTCCAGGCCAGTCAGGGCTCACCCTGTCTCAAAGAAACAAAGTGGGCTACAGAGATACCTCAGAAATTAAAAGCTCTTGTTTATCCCGCACAGTGGGAGTTCAATTCCCAACAATTACATGGCCCACAGCCACCTGTCACTCCAGTTCCTGGAGATCTGATGCTCTCTTCTGATCTCCCAGGCACACAAGTAGTGCACAAACACACTAGCAGGCAAAACATTCACACATACAACATATAATAAGTAAATCCTAACTTAAAAACAAACAAGCAAAAAAACCCAGCAGTTTTCCCTAAACTACTTCACAAAGCCACAATGCCTGTCAAAATTCACAGAGACTTTTATTTGGGGGAAGAAGCAGGAAGGCCTGCTAAATCTGAAATTTACATGGAAATGTAGATTCCAGAGTAACCAGATACATTAAAAAAAGAACAAAGTTAGGACTTATGCTACTCAATCCCTACTTCCTAAGAAGGCTACCACAATCAAGAAATCAGCACAGGCATAAGAAGAGACATCTAGAGGCCGAGGACATAGCTCAGTTGATAACATGACTGCCGTGCAAGTATAATGCCCAGAGTACCTAAGTGTGATCCTCAGAACCCAAATAAAAAAGCTGGTGCCTGGGGCTTAAACATTCGTGTGTGTGTGTGTGTATGTGTGTGTGTGTGTGTGTTTTTTGTGGGGGGGTGTTGAATCCAACAAAAGGTGGATGGCACTTAAGGAAAAATGCCTGAGGCTGCCATAAACACAGATGGAAGCACGTGTATGCATGCACCCACGAACGCACACGCGCGTGCGCACACACACACACACACAAAGAAGAGGCAGATGACTGGGATAGAAATAGGAATATAGTTAGTCTCACATTGACAGTCAAGAGTTTTTGAAGATGGTATGAAGATGAACTGAAAACATACCATAGCCTTAAATGTAAGAACTACACTAAAACTACTAAATGTTTTTAAACAGGAGGCAATCTTTGACTCAGTGAGTAGGTAAACTCTTTGATACAACAATAAAAGCATGATTTATAAACATGGTACAGATGTGACTTTATCCAAACTATGCTTGTACTGACTGACAGACAACGCTAGGAGAATGAAAAGGCAGGCCAGAGGGTAAGAGACAGCTGCAAGTCAAGTCCTTCATCAAAGAGGACAGACGGCTGCACACAGGAGACCTCAGAGAAATGCAACCAAAACCACTGGTGCCACCCCACACCCTAGTAACAGCACACCTGTGACAGAGGGACCACAGCAAACAGTATGTGCTTAACAAAGTCTGTTTGTCACTGTCCTGTGCACTCGAAGAGTTTAAATGCTACATTTTATGTTATATATTCTTCATAAATTTCAACATCCATCCATCCATCATCTATCTAACGTGTATTAGTGCTCTATCTGCATGTAAACTGCATGACAGAAGAGGCCATCAGATTCCATTATAGATGGCTGTGAGCACCATGTAGCTCAGGACCTCTGGAAGTGCTCTTAACTGCTGAGCCATCTCTCTAGCCCCTTCCAAATTTTTTTAAAAGAAAAGACTTTCAACCAAGCCAGAGCAAGAAAACTTCTGCACAAAGAAAAGCCTAGATTTCGATAGTTTCAAAGTTCTATTAAATATTTAAAGAAATAACATAATTTCACCCAGAAAACGGAAGAGGAAGAAACACTTACCCACTTATTCAGTTCAACATAAAGTATAATCAAAGGCATCATCTACTTTGTACAGAAAATGAATTCAAATGTGAAGGCTTTATATACAGGGACCAGCAGCTCTGTTAGTAATGAGCTGTACAGCCGTGTGAGTGCTGGTAACCTGCTGGGATCCAGTCTCCTCATTGTAAACAGGACATCCACCAAAGCGACCCTTCCCACCTATATGATAATTCTATGTTCCTCTCTTAATACAATGTTAAAAATCTACCCAATCCTAAACTGGTGCAATTTTCTGGAAATATGCAGCATGTAGTAATGAGAGACAGCTCATACTCTCTAGTTAAGTATTTCAACTTTTAAATGTTTGTCTTTAAAATAAATTTATTTCGGGGGAAGAGAGAAAGAGAGAGAACAAAAAAAAGCATGCGTTGTATGATGTGTATATGCGCATATATGCATGGTGCATGTGGAGGTCAGAGGCTAACTGTGCACAGTAGGTTCTCTCCTTCCATTTTTACATGGGTTCCGGGGATCTCATCTGAATTTCCACGCTGGTGCAACAAGGGCCTTTACCTGCTGAGACATTTTACTGGCCCTAAATGTCCATCTTAATAATAGAGTTCAACCAAAGAGAAAAAAAGAAAACTTAAAGGTTGACAAATTACATGTCCAAGCAAAACAGAATATAAGTAGCAGAAAGAAATATAAAATTACTAAATATGAATTTACAAAGTACTTATCAAAATTCAGACATATTAAACAGTTCAAAATTCTTCTGCTGATGTATCATCATTTATGCTGTTTCAAGTTTTTTCTTAAAATTTCCCAAGCAGCCTTCACCTTTATTTTTATATTTTGTGTGTGTTGTGTCCTTGTGAGTGTATGACATGTGTGCTGGTACCCTCAGAGGCCAGAAGATGGTGCTGACTTCTGGAGCTGGATTTACAATGGGTGCTGGGAACCAAAGCTGGGCATGCTCTCGGCTGCTGAGCCATCTTTCCACCCTGCAGCCTTCCTTTTCAGTGTATCAGCCACACAGTGGTCTGGATTACACAAACACTATAGTTCTTTCAACTGTAGATAGTCTGAAAAAGGGACATCTGTCTGGCTTCTTTATGTTTTCTTTCTAGTCATATAGCTGAGTGCTAAGATGCATAAGTATTCATCAGGACCCAGTCTCAGCATCCCAAGGACAACAGGGAGAAGACAACTTGGTAATGTCACCAAATTCCACACTGATAAGAGGTTGAGTCACATGATATGGTTTCTGAGGGTGAAAAGTCTCTCTCTCTTATTAGCAATCTGTATGGATCAACCTATGCCAATGCCTATGTAGTAAGAAGAAACTGATTTCTGTGAAGATGCTGTTTGTGAAACAGTCCTCCAGGACCGGGAAGAATGTCTTGAGTTTTTTTGTTGTTTTTTTTTTTCCAGACAGCGTTTCTCTGTTTAACAGCCTGGCCGTCCTGGACTCACTTTGTAGACCAGGCTGGCCTCGAACTCACAGAGATCCGCCTGCCTCTGTCTCCCGAGTGCTGGGATTAAAGGCGTGCGCTACCACTGCCCGGCTTTGTCTTGAGTTTCTTGAGCACAGCTGACTTTGGTTTATTCTCTCCTGTATATTAAAGGTCTCTCAATACACTCTGATTTACAGTTAGAGAAAAAACAAACATTATACTTACTATTTATCCTTCATTTTGCATCATGCATTTAATTTTTTTGTATTTTGAACTGTCTATTTAAATTTCCGATCCCTTTGATACCAGAATCACTATTAGCCTTCCCAATGAGATCTGCTCATCAGTGAGTCACTGTCTGCAGACCCAGTTCTAAGCAACTGTTTTTACACATTTGCATTAATAAGCTAAGGTCATAAGCAAAACCAAGACATATATAGGAGCAGGCCAACCAAAGAACACATCTCAGAACTACCCACTCGAGGGGCTGGAGAGGTGGCTCAGAGGTTAAGAGCACTGCCTGCTCTTCCAAAGGACCTGGGTTCAATTCCCAGCACCCACATGGCAGCTCACAACTTTCTGTAACTCCTGTTCCAGGGGACCTGACATCCCCTAACAAAACCCATTTCTCCCCACAGAGCAATGCTTCTCTATGTGCAACTGAATACGACTCTATAAACAATGTCTTACCTGAAACTACCATAGACTATAAGAAGAATGGATATCAGAAATGTCGACACTTGACTGGAATCCACCAGGGAGTAGGCCCTAGAGAAATAAGAGGACAAACATTAGCTCACACGCAGCAGGTGCTTGAGGAGCTCACAGTCCTGTCTTTAAGAAATGAGATGTATGTTAGCATTAGCAAAATAACATCATTAAAACAAGACAGGCTACATTCCACAAGGGGCACACTGCCGGCCCCACAGTGTTGTTAGCTAACTTCCTAGGATGTTAAAAGATAATGGTGTGAAAAGTCACCTCCATATGATATTATAAAATCACATTTTATATATGTCTGTAACACCCACTAGCAACTTAAACCTATTCCAATGCTTAAACTTTTATGAGCTTACAAATGAATAACCAATAGTGCTTTGCCGGCCTGACTTAGTGAAGAGGTAAAAACCACATCTCTCTTTAATTCCTTTTCTCATTTGCTAATGTCTAACTGGAACTTTCTACTTAAACCAATCAAAAATAATTTATTTTGTCTTGCTTTTGGAAATACCTCATTTAAACTAGGTGAGGTGACTCACGCTTGTAATCCAGCACTTAGGAGGTGGAGGCAGGAAGATCAGAAGTTTAAGGTCTTCCTTAGCTACCTAGAGAATTCAATAATACCTTGGGCTAGAACATGTTTCTAAGATATCTGTTTTTGAAAGTCTAGGTTTCCCTGGCTCCCCTGGAACTCATATAGACTCCTAGAGCTCTGCATGCCTCTGACCTCCAAGTGTGTACACATGACTGTTCAAACGTATATTTAAATAAGTCCTCCTGCCTGCCTGAGCTGTGCTTCATAGGGCTGTCAGATTAGACTGTTAACATCCCTAAGTGTAGCCTTTGATAAATAAAATACTGATCTTTAAAACATACAATGCTGCCGGGCGTGGTGGCACACGCCTTTAATCCCAGCACTTGGGAGGCAGAGGCAGGTTGATCTCTGTGAGTTCGAGGCCAGCCTGGTTTACAGAGTGAGCCCAGGACAGCCAGGGCTGTTACACAGAGAAACCCCGTCTCGAAAAACCAAACAAAACAAACTATATATATATAGATATATATATATATCTATAGATATATATATATATATAAAATGCTCCAAGAAAACAACAACAAAACAAGGTAAGACAAAGCAAAACAACAACAACAACAAACCAGGGGAATGGTTAAGTCAGAATAATGAGTACAGAGAATTTTATTTTTATTTTTTTCTGGTTTTTCAAGACAGGATTCTCTGTGTTAAGCCCTGGTTGTCCCGGACTCGCTCTGTAGACCAGGCTGGCCTCAAATTCAGAGATTTGCCTGCTTCTGTCTCCTGAGTGCTGGGATGTGTGCGCCACCACACTCAGCCAGAGAATTTTATTTTAGTCTTCCATTTTTTGCATATGTCTGATGTAGACAAATTTTAACCTAGCAACATGGCTGCTCTGAACACATCCAAAGACCTTCTAGGTCTGGGTGATCCAGCTGGAATCAAGACATGCCTTTAATGCACACCTTTAATCCATGTTTGAAAGTGATGTCTAATTAAAGGTCAGACAAAGTTATGAATTAGAGAAAAATGACAGAATGAGTCAGAGATAGGATACACCATTTTCATGAGAATGGAGAGGAAAAAGAGGCAACTTAGCCGGGCGGTGGTGGCGCACGCCTTTAATCCCAGCACTTGGGAGGCAGAGGCAGGCGGATCTTTGTGAGTTCGAGGCCAGCTTGGTCTACAAAGTGAGTCCAGGACAGCCAAGGATACACAGAGAAACCCTGTCTCGAAAAAACCAAAAAATAAATAAAAAAAAAAAAAGAGGCAACTTAAGAGAGCAGCGCAAAGAGGGGGAGAGAGGGAGGAGGCAGTTTTACAGAGACAGGTTGAAGACAGAACAAGCTGAAGAGAAAACAAGGTAGACAGAGGTGAAGACAGAATGAGACAGGGAATGAGAAGGCATCAGAAGATTAGAACAGATTGCTAGAGTTAGTTTGAGGCCAAGCAGAGCAATTCAGAGAAGCTGAGAGACGCCATCTTGGAGAGGAGTTTGAGCCAGAACAGCTGAGTTGAACCAGCAAGCCACAGTTCAGAAAGTGCTCATTCTGAACTGGGTGAGCTTATTCTGTAGTAAGCCTCAGAGACGACAACTACATCAGGTGAATAAAAGTTACTTTTACCGTTTGAATTTTCAATAAAGGGTTTCTTGGTTTTTTTTTTTAAATCACAGCTGAGAAGATGACTTTGGTCAGTAAAGGTGTTTGCAGCCAAGCCTGATAACATGAGTTCAGTTCCTATGTCCCCCAAGGTGGAAGGAGAGAAGCCATCCCTACAAATTACCCTCTGCCCCCACCACGCCACTGCATGCACATGCCCACACAGAGACACAATAACATGTAAAAGCAAAAAAGCCTAACTCTACTATTGCTAGTTCTCTCTTCTCTCTTGTTGGGCAGTGAACCCAGGGCACTGGACATGTCTGGTTTTTCTCCTCACCCCCATCCCTTATGAATAAAAACTGGAGTTGCTTCCAAAAAATCTACTCCAGCTGATGGAGAGATGACTTAGCAGTTAAGAACTCTTTCAGAGGGTCTGGGTTGGTGTTCAGCACCCAAAGGGCAGCAGCAGTTCCAGGAGATCCGATACCCTCTTCTGACCTCAGTGGGCACCAGGTACACATGAGGCGCACATACATACATGCAGACAAAACACTCATACATATAAAATTAAAATAAATAAAATTATAAACAGTCTGCTTTAGTAAACTATTCTGTATTAAGAATCTTGAATGTTGTGCTTTATGTTGCAAACTTTCGAGGTGCTGTATGTGTGTAAAGTTCCGAGGACTGGGGCAGGGAAAGGGAACACCTCTGCTGTGTGACAGACCTTACCTGACTGCCTCCAGAGATGGTACGCTGTTGTGCCCTCACACTAGGAATGGATTCAAATCCCTATTTCCTCAAGCTTTGCCATGGTCACCATGTTTGAAAACTGCTTTGTCAGCATAATTTCCATTTGCATTGAGTTTTTTATATAAATTTTCAATCTGGCTGAAAATGAGGTTAGGCAGCTGCTTATATGATTTTTGTAGGTGGTATTTTGAAAAGGAATTTCGATTATTGCCCCCTTGACTAGAAATATAACAAAAGAGCTCTCCTCGGGGCTTTCCTTCTGATGGTGGTTTATGGGGATGACTTGGATTTTGTATTATTCCTTTTTTGGGGCATGCTGTTATCATTTAAAAGGTTAATGACTCAGGCAGGCAGAAGGAAGGGGGAAAGGTAGGTAGCTATGTCAAGAACATGAGTGGGTATCTGGGAGTTGTATGAAATTTTGTCCAGGAACTGTGCTCCCTCCACAGACGCAGCACTGCCTGTACTCCACTTTCAGTCAAAGCCATCCTAGAAATGTGTTGTACCTCGAGACCTTAGTGCTTTTCTGAGATAAACAAACTCTTATGAAATGTAACAAGAGACTAAATACATGCATTTGAAACATGCCAAAATCAGGCTGGCCAACTATACTGTACATAGATTTGAAAACTTGGCCAGTGATGCCTTGATGCTGAGGCTGAAATATCTGAGTCAGTATAAAAAGTATGGATTCAAGCCGGGCGGTGGTGGCGCACGCCTTTAATCCCAGCACTTGGGAGGCAGAGGCAGGCGGATCTTTGTGAGTTCGAGGCCAGCCTGGTCTACAAAGTGAGTCCAGGACAGTCAAGGATACACAGAGAAACTCTGTCTCGAAAAAAAAAAAAAAAAAAAAAAAGTATGGATTCTCAAACCACGTCACCAGGCCTAGACTTTAACAGACAAAGCCAAAAAGCTACAGGGGTCCTCTAATATACAGACATGGCTGTGTATCCTAAGATCATAAGGGCCATGCTGGACGCTGCCGTCAAGGTCCATCTCGAGCTGCTTTAGCAGCAACTGTAACATGAAATTGTCCTGTCAAGCTGAGACACACAGAGCACTAGTGAGCAATGTGTCCTGCGCACCAGTCCTCAGACTGGTGAGTCTCATACTTTTTGGCTGTGCGAGCAGTAACGCTTCTAAAACTGACGACTCCTAAATTAAGCTTTTATTCGGGTGGGCTGTAGTTTGTAATATTTACTACATTAGAAATTGAGTAGTTTGACTATGTAAACCTGTAATCAGACCACTTGGGAGGTGGAGGCAGAAGTTCAGGGCCAGCCTAGACTACATGATACCATCAAAACAAATTGACTTTAGAATATTCATTTATTTACTTAGAATGCAATTACTGTATTGTAACACAAAACAAAGGGGAAAACAGCATTTTCTGAACAACGCAAAACGGAGAAGAGCTTTTTTTTATGTCTTTGTAAACTTCAATGTCTGACACTGCACAGCTAGATTCTCTGTGTGGTTTGGCACTTTACTACTGCCACACATTGCCAGGCTTTGGCTCTACGGGAAACTCAGTGATAACTCAGGCAAGCAGCTGCAGGGAGGAAGGTATTTAAAGCCTTTTCAAATAACTGGGGTAATTTTCTGCAATGTTCATGGGTAATTTTTTTTTCCATTTTTTGAGACAGGGTCCCACTATCCACTCCAGAATAGCCTGGAAATCATGTTCCTCCTGCCTCAGCCTCTGGGATTACAGGCATGAGCCACCATATACTTGATTTTGAAAACCTCTCTTTAGAGTAGCAATTATGACAAGAATATATTACATCTGAGCCAAAATGGCTATTTTGTACTGAGTGATCTTTTTATCAGTGGGAGGCATGTAAGTGCTGGCGCACTAATTCACACCGTTCTTCTCAGAGTTCCCAATTTCCCTTTTGCAATATTTGGAGATTCCTATCTGTTAATTATCATTCCTGAAGCTCATGGCAGATAAAAATTCCCCAAATCTCTAATTTCTATTTGAAAGCTCAAACTTAACCATTTTAAATATAGCAAGATTTATTTTGGTTTGAAGAACTGACAATACTTAAGTCTGACTAACTCTAGTCTGTCCATCACAATTTTTGTTTGTTTTGCTTTGGGTTTTTTGTTTGTTTGTTTGTTTTTCATTTCGGGCTTCTCTGTATAACAGCCCTAGTTGTCCTGGAACTCACTCTGTAGACCAGGCTGGCTTTGAACTCACAGAGATCCACCTGCCTCTGCCTCCTGAGTGCTGGGATTAAAGGCCTGAGCCACCATACCCGGCCATTCCAGACAGTTTTGAACTGCCATGTGGGTGCTGGGATTTGAACCTGAACCTGGATTCTATGGAAGAGCAGCCAGTGCTCTTAACTGCTGAGCCATATATCCAGTCCCTGTCTACCACATGCTTACAAGTGAAAATGACAAGCTCCTTCAAAGGACAAATAATGTTGAGCCCAGCTGGAGTCTCACACAGTTGCACAGGTGGTTTGCTAAAGACGAGCAATGACACCTTCAAAAGCACGGATGCTTGTGGAGACTCCCCACATGATCATTAAAACACAAGCACAAGGACTGAGACCTTCACGAAGTCTTTAGTGCTTCATCAAGAATATTTAGGCTGAAACTGACCTTAACATTCAAAACAAAAGTTGCATGCCTGCTGAACAACACCATGATTAGTAGTATAGTGAGGTGCACTGGGTTCACATGACCACAGTGGGTTTTTAGGTACTACAGAGTTCACATGACCACAGTGGGTTTTCTGGTTTCTTCCTTTAAGAATTGATGGTGGGATGCCGGGTGGTGGTGGCGCACGCCTTTAATCCCAGCACTTGGGAGGCAGAGGCAGGCGGATCTTTGTGAGTTCAAGGCCAGCCTGGTCTACAAAGTGAGTCCAGGACAGCCAGGGCTACGCAGAGAAACCCTGTCTCAAAAAACCAAAAAAAAAAAAAGAATTGATGGTGGGTAGGTTATTCCAAACAATACAGGTCATTGACACTTTACTTTTTTTTTAGTACATTTATTCATCGTGTGTGTGTGTGTGTGTGTGTGTGTGTGTGTGTGTGTGTGTGTGTG
>CAJQZJ010018538.1:4954645-4996037 GCA_907164525.1 Lophiomys imhausi | reverse complement strand
CACACACACACACACACACACACACACACACACACACACACACACACCTATTAAGAAGCCTACGACCTAACTAACCCTTTGATCCTACTCTTCTGTCCCTTTTACACCAAAATGAAGTTTAATACTTCATTAAACAAATTTATTTTTGAGAAAATGCTTTCCTAGTTTTAATTTCTTGCCTAAAAGTCTCTTTCTTGCTTTTACCTCTTAAAAGATGTGTTCTATGAAGCTAAAAACATCCTAAAATACACTATCCTTACATACCTTACCTGAAACAACACAATTTGTGGTCTCCCAATGTTAGTATCAGAGAATCTGAAACTGTCCACAAGCCCCTCTACTTAAAGAGCCTGGGGAATGAGAGCGGTGACTCACTCCTCACATCCTAGGCCACCGGAGCTAGCCATTTGTTCCACTAATGCTAGACACCTTGGGAATCCTCAGCACAGTTGATAATTTAACTCTGGCAACTTGCCTTGCAACAGAACTGCTTCATGTGATGGTGGTATTTATAAAAGGAAGCTACACTTTTTATGGGATTTCACATTTCAAAAATGAAGAAAAATAACATTCATCACAGATACAGACACTTGTACCATTCTATTACACAGTATATATACATGATTGTCTCCAAAGGTGGCCACTAAAAATGCCATCTACTCTCCAACACATCTGGGCTCCAACTCTCTCATCAAGAGGCAGAGTCTGTTTTTCTTTGGAATCCAGGCTTTGCTTTGTGTGGTTATATTAATTCAGGGCCTAGGCAGCTGCCAGTTTTGTTTTCTTGGAGCCCTAGGCACACAGGTAAGGATGTTGATGTTCTCCTGATGGAAGGAGAGAGATCACAAACAGACCTTCATGAGAGGCCATCCTAACAAAAAACCAGTTTCATGGCTCCTGCTATGATCAGAGCATCTTGGATCTTCCAAGACCCAGAGAGTTCAGTAAATATCTTGTACAAAAAAGACAAGCCACCCCAAGTGACCCTCCATGAAACCACCAGTGTGTGTAACATTTCTAAAGGATAAAACTTTCCAAATGGCTAGAACATTCCTGTTGCCAGTGGTTGGGGACCAGAGTGAAAATGGATGGTTAGATCAGCACTGGGAGTCAGGTGGGCTTGGGAAATGCAAGAAAGGGGAACTGACGGATACTGTTTATTCTGAGCCGTCTTGGTGGACATGAGTGCAGACAATGCAGCTGTGGAGTACACACAATGTTCCCATGCACAAGGAAGTGGTAAGTGACTTGCAGAAATCTGAGCCCAACCACTGGATTGTACCAACACCAGCATTCTGGTTTTCTGAGACTGACAAGTGATGCACTCACTACCTACCTGTAATAAAAGGACAACTAACAGTACAGTTTGATGAAGTATCACCATTGGGTGAATCTAGGCAAAGGGTGTGTGTGACTTGCTTCCCCCCCCCAAAAAAAAAGGGTCTCTTTGTATATCCTTGACTGTCCTGGACTCACTTTGTAGACCAGGCTGGCCTCAAACTCACAGAGATCCACCTGCCTCTGCCTTCCGAGTGCTGGGATTAAAGGCGTGCGCCACCATACCTGGCTGTGACCTGCTTATTTTTAAAATTACAAGTCAATCTACAATTAATCCAGCAAAAATTTCAATTAGAAATAATGAGACTCAATGGGTATGGTGGCACATGTATTTAATTCCAGCATTTGGGAGGCAGAGGCAGGCCAATCTTGTGAGTTCAAAGCCAGTCTGGTCTACAGAGTGAGTCCAGGACAGCCAGGGCTATACAGAGAAACTCTGTATCAAAAAAAGAAAAAGAAAGAAAAGAGAAAAAAAGAAAAGGAAAAGAACAAAAAAAAGAAATATCGAGGCTCCTAGTTTTGACAAGACTTGAAACATCAGGGTGGGAGGCCGAAGACAGGATTTTGAAGTAGTATCAACAGATGACCAGTACGGACTGCAATGTTTTAATGAAATCTGTTAATTCAGCTTTACAAGAAAAGATCAATTAGGAACATATCTGATGCTAACAACAGTGGTATTATTAGTTTGGGATATTATTTTTGCTAAACTTGTTTGTATTCAATAACATATAATAATTATTATCCCTTCAAATGGCTAAAGAGAAATGGTAGACAAAAGCCAATCATGGAAAAAGTACCATTATACTTTTTCTACATTTTAGCAACTTTGAAAATGAAGTACATTTTAAAATTGGTTATTTTTCTTTAGTGGCATAAAAAGAATGGTTTACCTAAAATCAATCTTCAATTAGTTGAAACAAAGGATGTTCAAATCATTATTTCTGAGTCCAAATTAGCTGCACTTCAAAAATTAACAATTTTTTGACATGTCTCAAAAAAATTTTCCCTGTATAATCACTAAACCTGAGAATTAGCACATCTGTCCTCACACTTTACATTCACTATGAAAAGGAGGTGAGATCCCTACAAGGCAACAGATTAACTTCCAAATACCCACGGTATCACTGCACTGTAACATCTCTTGATTAACAAAGGAAAAGACAAAAAAACAAAAAACCCCTACAGAGCTCCAAATGACAGAGACTGCAAGTTTCCTTTCAACCTCTATTCTCTCCCTTCTTTAACTTTGTGTTATTTCTCTGTGACTTTCACACCATGCACCCCAATCCTACTCATCTCCCCATCCCTGTGTATCCCCTCTCTGGCCTTACCATGACCCCCCATTTATTTGTTTGAGAGAAACAAACAAATCTTGTAGGAAGCTGTAGTGTGTCACAGTGTGTCCCACAATAAACCCTTCTGCCATTCTTCTTTACTTGCAAATGGTCATTGCAGTGAGTCATTGGGGTGGTTAAAGGCCTCTGGCTTCCACTACACTATCAATACTGCTCTCAGATGTCCTGTTGTTGTCTTGTGTCATGGGGATTCTCAAGCTTTGGATCTACAGAACTGGCCCCTTCGTATCCTCCAGCAGTTCATAGATGGAGCAGATGTTGGTGTGGGCCAACTCAAAGCCCTGGATCTGTGCCTGGATGGTAGCTGAGCTGGTCAGCCAGCCAGCTCTCCTGTATCTTGGTACAAATTTTGACTGAGGTAAAAGCACCTGCCACCAAATCTGATGACTAAGAATTTGATTCCTAGATCTACATGGTGGAAAGGGAGGACGAACTCTTACAAACCATTCCCTGACCTCTACACATGAACCATGTGCTGCTCCACAATTTAAATAAAATTTCAAGTATAATAAATATTTAAATAAAAAAGTATAAAGGATCCACAAAAAATTATTAGAAAGAGTCAGGTGTGCTAGCACACGCCTTTAATCCCAGCACTCGGGAGGCAGACGCAGACAGATCTCTGTGAGTTCAAGGCTAGCCTGGTCTACAGAGTGTGTCCAGGACAGTCAGGGTTGATACATAGAGAAACCCTGTCTCGAAAAACCAAAAAAAAAAAAAAGGGAGGGGAGGGCATCTTTAGAGAAAACTGGTAGATTGTCATGTACAGACTCCCACTCACGAACGAAAGTCTAAAGAAAGACTTACTGGGGCTGGAGAGGTGGCTCAGAGGTTAAGAGCACTGGCTGTTTTTCCCAAGGTCCTGAGTTCAATTCCCAGCAACCACATGGTGGCTCACAGCCATCTACATTGAGATCTGCCCGGGCATACATGTAGAGCAAATACTGTATACATAGTAAATAAATAAATGTTTAAAAAAAAAAAAAAAAAAAAAAAAAAGAAAGACTTACTGATCTCTCTCCAACAAATTCTTCTTCCTCACTTAGCAGAGACCTAAATTGGATTTTATACATCCTCAGCTTTAGCTTATCCCAAACTATGACAAAGATAAACTTGCAACCAAGGCCAAATAAAATCTGATTTTGAAGCAGGGCATGGTGGCTCACACCTCTTTAATCCTAGCACTTGAGAGACAGAGGCAGAAGGATTGCTGTTAGTGGGAGGACAGCCAGAACAATATAAAGAGACCCTGTCTTAAAAAAAAAAAATTGCCAGGTGGTATTGGTCCACACTTTTAATCCCAGCATTTGGGAGGCAGAGGCAAGTGGATCTCTGTGATTTCGAGGTCAGCCTGGTCTACAGAGAGAGTTCCACGACAGCCAGGGCTACACAGAGAAACCCTGTCTCAGAAAACAAAACAAAGAAAAAGAAACTAAAATTCCCAACTTCACTATAAATCAACTTTTCTCTTGTCAAAGAGGCTCAATATCTGACTAGTTAGCTAGCTTTTTCTTCAAAGTGACATTATCAATATAACTTACCTTTCTGCTTTGAACACTGGTCAATATCCTGAATCACAATTACTGGGTTGTGGACTTAACTGTGCATCATATATTCAAGGAGAAATCTGACAATAGCTAGTATGTCTAAAGCTTTTATCAGTACAACCAGCACTTTCCTTTTCTTTTTTTTTTTTTTTTTTTTGGTTTTTCGAGACAGGGTTTCTCTGAATATCTCTGGCTGTCCTGGACCCGCTTTGTAGACCAGGCTGGCCTCGAACTCACAAAGATCCGCCTGCCTCTGCCTCCCAAGTGCTGGGATTAAAGGCGTGCGCCACCACCGCCCGGCTTCCTTTTCTTTTTTAAGGATTTAAAAAATGTGTATGTTTACTTGCATGTATGTATGTATGCATGTATGTATATGTATGTGCATAATGTGTGTGCTTGGTGCTCATGGAAGCCTGAAGGTGGTGTCAAATCTCTTGAAACTGGAGTTACAGATGATTGTAGGTTGCCTGTGGTGCTGGGAACTAAACCCAGGACTTCTGCAAAAGCAGCAAGTGCTCTTAACCACCAAGCCATCTACTTCTCTAGACACCATCAGTACTTTATTATTATTTGAAATTGCAGGCGTGGTAGCGCACACCTTTAATCCCAGCACTCGGGAGGCAGAGGCAGGTGGATCTCTGTGAGTTCAAGGCCAGCCTGCTCTACAAAGTGAGTCCAGGACAGCCAGGGCTACACAGAGAAACCCTGTCTCAAAAAACCATAAAAAAAAGAAAAGAAATTGTACATCTGAGCCTGAGGATCTGAAGGGTGAAACAATTCTGACTGTAGGAACATACTATATTTATGAGTTTAGATATAAAATAAGGTACAACTGAAAAAAAAATCACGATGGCAAGCTAGGTACTTCCAGCCAGAGGTGGGGGAATCCCTTAAGTCTAGCAGTTCTAGACCAACAGAGACTCTATCTTAGAGGGAAGATTTGTGAAATTATGAGCCCGAAGCACACACACACACAGTTAGCTGATGGTGTTCAGGCAGTGTAAGGAAAGAGATATGCAAACCAACAGTTTTCCTGAAAATGTCAGCTCCTGGATTCAGACACTGCAAGCCAGTTCCTCCCACCTCACCTTGAATGGCTCTTCCTTCCGCATCTCTAGGCACTAGGACTCCTCCCCTTTTCACTTTATGGTTTCCCTCATTACTTTTATGAGTCTAGTGTTACTTTGCTTGTTCTGTAGCACTGGGAATCAATCTAGAGCCATGTGCACACCCTGCTGGTAAAGGCATCTTCCAGACACTCACATAAAATAATCACCTGTAACTCCAAAACTAACTCCTTCCATCTCTATCTCTGCAATGAGCACCTTAACCCAAGTCATCACTCACTTTCCTGCAGCTCTCACAAGCCACAAGATGCACTGTCAGCCATCTGTCTCCTCAAATTCATGTCTGCGTCTCAAGCAGTGTCACCTCTTTTAAAATCCTCACTGGCTACCTACTACACCGTAAAAATCTAGTTCTCAGACTGAGGAAGGAATACATGAGAGGGAATGGAGGGAGTGGAGAGAAGTGGAAAATTTGTATTATAGTCTCAAAATATAGAAATTATAAAAGCAAACAAAAAATCACTTATACACACAAAAAGCTTTTTAAATGTCAAAAACAAAACAAAAAAACAACAACCAAACCCCAAAACCCAAAAGACCTAAACTAAACTCTTGCCTGTCTATCTCTCTGGTCCCCAATTTTTGTCCTTATTCCTAGACTCCCTCCCTCTTTCCCCAATCTTTTTTTCCCCCACTTTCCCCAATCTTTTTTTTAAAGATTTTATTTTTATTTATTATGTATACAGTGTTCTTGTCTGCAGGTATGCCTGCAGGCCAGAAGAGGGCACCAGATCCCATTATGGATGGTTGTGAGCCACCACGTGGTTGCCAGGAACTGAACTCAGGACCTCTGGGTGAAGAGCCAGTGCTCTTAACCTCTGAGCCATCTCTCCAGCCCCTCTTTCCCCAATCTTAACAAACACGGCGTCAGTTTTATGGTTTTCTTTCAGTTTTGTCTCTCCTTTCCTTTCCTTCCTTTCTTTCGTTTTTCGAGACAGGGTTTCTCTGTGTAGCCCTGACTGCCCTGGACTCGATTTGTAGACCAGGCTGACCTCAAACTTACAGAGATCCGCCTGCCTCTGCTTCCTGAGTGCTGGGATTAAAGGTATGTGCCACCATGCCTGGCTTCTTTCAGTTTTTTTAATTCAAGTTACTCAACAACTTTATTAACTTATTCTATACACACACATAATGCACATTTCAAATGCATTTATATACTTCAAGCGAATCTGATAGAATATCAGATTCTCAATATCACAGAATTCTACAATAGAAATATTCCTTCTGCACAGAACACTGCTTTCTGTCAGTCTTTCTGCTCTGACCAATCTGTCACACTGCTCTGATTATCTGCTGAGATCACTGGATCACTCTCTCACACTGCTCTAATTATCTGCTGACTGTATTTGCTTATGCCTCCATGTCCCCCACACAGCAGCAGCTAAGCTCTATGAGAGCTGAGGCTGTGAGGACTTGTTCATTATTTTAACGACAGTACTGAAGACAGTGTCCACAAATACATCATCAACATGATAGACATTCCAAGTAGTTAGATAACTGGATCGTGGGGACACCAGGGAATCAATATATTTCTAATTTCACAAATTCATTACAAACATGTACAAGGGTCTGTTTAAACTTGTCAACTTATCAAAGATGCATGCTGAGCTCCTCAAACATATTTTTTTTATTTTTATGTATTTATCTCCATTGTATTATTGCCTCAACTGTAATGACGGGGATGGGGAAATCAACATACAGAGAGATTTGGCAAGCAACAGGTAGGATTTGAATCCAGGCCAGATGACGCCAAAGGACATGGTCTTTTTTGCTTATTATTATTATTGCTTGTTTTTGACATGGGATCTCACTACATATAGTACATATAGTCTTGGATGTCCTAGAATTCACTATGTAAATCAGGCTGTCTTCTCCATCCTAAGTGCTGAAATTAAAGGCATGCACCACCACGAAAGGGCATAGTCTTAAATAACAACAAAAATACTTGGTTAAAAAAATATAACAGCCGGGCGTGGTGGCACACGCCTGTTATCCCAGCACTCAGAGACAAATCTCTGTGAGTTCAAGGCCAGCCTGGTTTACAAAGTGAGTCCAGGACAGTCAGTGCTGTCACACAGAGAAACTCTGGATCAAAAAGCAAAACAAACAAACAAACAATATATATATATAGTGAATTCTACATATACATATATATGTATAGCAAACGTGTGAATATATATAAATATATATATAGCAAATACGAATGTTACTTAGCAACTAATCTTTTTTATACTTTATTTTTTTATTTCTTCAAGTTACATATCAGTCACAATCCCTTCCCTACTCCCCCTTCCACCCTCTTCCCCCCAACAGCTCCCCCTTTCAGTTCAACAAATGGTTCCTTCTCTTATAACAGTAAATACTATACAAAACAACAGAAATAAATACGCCACATTTATGAGAGTTAAATGGCCCAGCATACATTCCCAACGTCCAGTTCATACATATTTGGCCCCTGACTTTAACATTCTACCATCTAACCATCTCCATGAGTTTAAAGTTCTATATCTGACTCAGCTTTCATACTAACTTGCATCACAATTTTAAAAACATCTTCTTAGATCCAGAACACCCTCTTGATTCCTAAACAACTCAAAATTTAACTATGAGACTCTAGCTATCTATTCTTCAACCACCTCAGAGACCTGAGAGGGATAAATATATCTGATTATGTAGGAAGTGCAGGGCCTGCATCATCCAAAACTAAGAAATGACATTATCAGTGGCTGCCTGGACAGTTCCCGTTTTCTCTCCATACGTTACAGCATCAATCTTCAGCCTTTTGGTCCCGTTTCTCTGACAGACATTGATTGTAGAGCAGGAATTATGAAGGACTTACCTACCCTGTCTTGGCAGAGCTAGGCTGTCGACTTCCCTGCTACCAAGTTTTGTCCTTTTTGGACATCAGTCTGTCTACAGTTGAAGCAAGGGGTTTTTCATGCCAAGAGATAGGCTTGCCACTAATTCAACCATCTCACACTGGAGATTCTTCAATGCTCATCTTCTACTTGGAGTAGAATAGGGGGTGCTGTCAGGAGTTGATATGTCTCGATATCAAAAAAATCTTAATTTAGCCGGTCGGAGGTGGCGCACGCCTTTAATCCCAGCACTTGGGAGGCAGAGGCAGGCGGATCTTTGTGAGTTCAAGGCCAGCCTGGTCTACAAAGTGAGTCCAGCACAGCCAGGGCTACACAGAGAAACCTTGTCTCGAAAAACCAAAAAAAAAAAAAAAATCTTAATTTAAGAAAACATTTTTGAATGCCATATTCTGCAGATCTCTTGGGGTTTTTGAAGATGCCCTATCTATCTCTTGTATTTAGATAAGCAAATGTTGCTTGTCTCTTAACAACTTGATTTCTGAGTAGCTTAGAGAATATCTGTGATAGACTGTCATAGTAGCTAACAAAATAACACGCTTGCATGACTAGGAGTTTGTATTTCTTAACTATCCTAAACAGTTTAAGACGGTTGGTATCAAGAGGCCAGAGCTTCACATTTCATTTTTAAGTATCACTAGGTACAATACCTTTAAGAAGCATTACCTTTAATTTTGTATCAATATACAAAGGTCAATACCTATGTAGCCCAATACAATCTTAATATTACGTCAATATACAAGGGTCAATACCACTGTGGCCAACTATAATGTTAATTTTGTATCAATATACTCAAACATTTTTTAAAGATTTATTTTATATATATATTAGTGTTTTGCCTGCATGTATGTGTATACACACCATGTGTGTGCCTGGAGCCTGTTGAGATCAGAAAAAGGTGTTGAATCCCCTGTAACTGGAGTTACTGGTGGCTGTGAACCACTAGGTGAGTGCTAGGAACCAAACCAGGGTCCTCTGCCAAAACAACAGGTGTTCTTAGTCTCTGAACCATCTCTCCAGCCCTCACACAGATTTTAACTGTATTAAAAGAAATTGAATTCTGCTGCTTTATATCAATGAAATAAACTTAAGTGTCTGGTTTACATAGCAACTATTTCAGTTTAAAACAGTTGTCCCAGGATTCTAGTATCTGGTTATGGGCTACACTACAGATTTATCACAGGCTCCAGACAGGAGAATAGTGAGCCATACACATTTAAATATTTAGTGTTTGTATGCCTGAGTACATGCATGTGTTCATGTGTATGCAGGAGCCTGTGGGGGCCAGAAGAGGGCACTGGATCCCCTGGACCTGTAGGTACAGGCAGTTGTGAGCTGCTCGACATGAGTGCTGAAAAACAAACCCAGATCAGAGCAGAAAGTGCGTATCTCTCTAGCCCCAAACCTGAGTCTTAAAAACCTCCAATAAACCAAAAGTTCTTAAGAAGGCAGTGACAACGCTTTCAAGAAGAGTAGCAAGTTTTTCTGTTTCAAACAGTGTGGATAAAGTTGGTAAAATGGAACAAAAATGCCAGACTTTGGAGCATTTATAAGAGCTGTGTCCCAAATTTCTAAACCGCTTTCACAGAAGCTTTTGGAAGAGATTTGTGGTTTGTTTGCCAGACAGAGGGCAGGAATAGAAAAGCCAAGAGCTTGTGGGGAGTGTGCAAGTTTCTTTCAGGACCTCTGACTGTGACAGTGAACTCTGGCTAAGCTTGGGACAGTAATTAAGTGGTGTGCTTATTATACCTTAAATCCCAATGGATTTTTAAGGTTTCTCCGGAGGCTCAAGAAGTACAACAGCACTTTGGCTTAATAAATAGAAGTAAATAAAGTTTTACGATATTAGATTCCTTCATCAACTGACACAAGCTTCCCTTTGCACAAAACACAAGGAAACTCAAATAAAATAATTATGCAGCAAGAAAGATGTAGTGCTGATTTCAAAAGTTACTAGAAAAGAAAGGGCTAATTTAGTTCCTTGCTTTGGGGCTTTGAAAATAGATTAGGCTCACTTTTAAGGGAATCACTGAACTGATTTCTTTCTTTCTTTTTTTTTTTTTTTTTGGTTTTTCAAGACAAGGTTTCTCCGTGTAGCCCTGGCTGTCCTGGACTCACTTTGTAGACCAGGCTGGCCTCGAACTCACAAAGATCCGCCTGCCTCTGCCTCCCAAGTGCTGGGATTAAAGGCGTGCGCCACCACCACCCGGCGCACTGAACTGATTTCTGATGAATGCCAGTGCTGAACTTCACATTCCTACGAAGTGCTGTCTTCCTGTTCTCCTGTATCCAGGTACCATAATCCCCTTGGGTATCTGTGCTTTGGCCCCTTGGAGGGGCCCAGCAGACTGTGAAGGAGGCTTCCATACAGCTCTATTAGTACGAGTGCCCATGTCCCCTGGCAAACCTATTGACACAAGATAGAGGATCCTAGCAAACTAGTGAGGCAGGGCACTGGCTGTCTCCCTCAGGTGCTAGCAGCCTGGCACCTCTCCAAAGTGACAGTGGGATGGTTGGATACCCCAGAGCATGTATGGACTCCCCACTGGTCCAAAGGCTGTATAAAAAGATGTGCTGCTGTGCAACACAGTAGATCTGCACTCGATGCTGGTCTCTGGAATCTGTTTCCCAGGTTGGTGACTCCTTCTCCCTTACCCACTCCTGGATCCTGGTTCCCACAGCTATCTTCTCAAACGTCTCACAAATGTGAACTCTGTTCATCTTAAAGGACATAATCACTGGCTTGAGAGTACTTTTTGTTGTTGTTTTTAGATTTAATGTGTTACTTTTAATTATGCATATATGGGGGCATGGGCATGTCAGTGTAGTTGCTTGTGAAGTTCAAACGAGGACATCAGATCCTCTGAAACTGGGTGCTGGGAGCAGAACTGAGGTCCTCCATAACAGCAGATACTATAGCGACTGAGCCATCTCTCGAGCCAGAGAATAACTTTCATAAGCAGCTAAACAGTGAAAGAAAGAGAAGTACAGGAAAATCCCAGCAGCCTAATCTTGCTTTATCACCACCAGTGGGAGGAGAACACATGTGACCCAGAACATCCCACCTCCTGATGAAGAGATCATCCAGGCTCTGACAGGGAGACAAGACTGGCCAGCATTGAGTGACGAGAATCCCACATTTCTGTTTCCTGACAAAGAGGCAAAGTGGACTTGAAATGCCTAATCGCATTTCTTCACCAGTTGGTTTCTAATATACCAGGAGCAGAGACAGTAATAAATGTCAAGACCTCTCACAGGAAGCCCCTAATCACAGCCAACAGTCCTAAAGCAACCTGAAGAGAGGTTTAAGTCTAGAGCTAGACAAAATATGAAGTTACAGGCTGGAGCTATGGCTCAGAGGTTAAGAGCACTGGCTGTTCTTCCAGAGGTCCTGTGTTCAAGTCTCCGCAACCACATGGTGGCTCACAACCATCTGTAATGGAATCTGATGCCATCTTCTGGCCTACCTGTCTGTACATACATGCATACAGAACATTGTATACATAATAAATGAAGTTACAGATATCATGACTATTGTAATAATTATTTTTCAGGGGCTTCACTATGTATTCTCCTTGCCCGTTTTAAAATATCTTTTATGAGTTTCTACCCTACTTCAGACCATTTGGTTTCTGAATAAAAGACACAGAAACCTTTAGAGTTATAATAAGCTTTAAAAGCACTAGGGCTGGGCAGATATCAACCCTCTAAGCTATCTTGCTATTTCCCAGCCTTGTACCACAATATTACTTGCCACGTGTTCTGTTTGTGCTGCTGCTGCTCCACCATGCCAGCCTCATGGCCATAGTGCCCCATGGTGACCTCCTTCTTCTTTCTCTCCCTCTCTCCCTCCTCTTGTCTCATGGTACCCCCTGAGACCCCAAGCCCAGGAACCTCAGCTCCACCTACCTCTTTTCTGCCCAGCTACAGACTGTCAGAAACTTTTATTAACCAATCAGAGATAATTGGGGAGCATTATTTACACCACATTGATACAGGCTCAATATTCATGACAATGCCCATTTCCAGACAGTAAGCAGATCTCAGGGCACAGAAATCAGCATCTGAATACACAGTGCACAACAGCTGCCTCATACACATGACTGTGGACACACAGACACATAGAAAGTGACTGCATTTAGCTAAGGCACAAAACTCATTTCTGAAGTGAACATTTATCATGTATTCTTCCTATTTCCAATGTACATTTATTATTTTCATAATTGTTGCTGGGCATGGTGGCATATACCTTTAATCTCAGGACTCAGAAGGCAGAGGCAGATGGATTTCTATAATTCCAAGCCAACCTGATCACACGGCAAGTTTCAGGCCTGCTAGGGCTTATATAAGGAGACCCTATCTTTAAGAAAAAAAAAGGTAGCCGGGCGGTGGTGGCGCACGCCTTTAATCCCAGCACTCGGGAGGCAGAGGCAGGCGGATCTCTGTGAGTTCGAGGCCAGCCTGGTCTACAAAGCGAGTCCAGGACAGCCAGAGCTACACAGAGAAACCCTGTCTCGAAAAAAAAAAAAAGAAAAGAAAAAAAAAGGTGTAGGTCAGGAAAAGAAAAGTGGCAATGTGCCCGCAAATAGTTCCCAGTTGCAATGGGTGATGCCAAGACTGAGAACAGGACCAGCCGGCTGCACTAATTATATTATTTCTACTTTATGGCCTAGTGGTGAAGAACCCGTAAGTCCAGGAAGGATAAAGATTTACATAAACTCAAATGGAATATGGTCTCACAGAGGCTCTAGCACTAGCTAATGAAATGACACTACCAACCACTGCAGAAGAAACAAGATTATGTTTGGCCTTACACTCTAGCTTTATGATCCCCAAATGATAAGTTTGTGGAGTACCAGGAGTCCTATACTTACTGAAAATAACTTCATGCACACCTCCTTCCCTCACAAGTGAGGCTCTATAAACAGATGTGTTCTTGGTTATCTATTTGTTTTAAGATTTTTTTTTTAGACAAGGTTTCACACTGACCTTGAACTCTATGCAGCTGAAGCTGGTCTTGAACTCCTGATCCTCCTCTAGCCCCACTGTCAGGATAACAGGCATGCACCACTATGCACAGCTTGCAAACACATGTTTAAAATGGGGGAGCTAAGAGATATAAGCATTAAGACCCTCTTCACTGGTGCTCTGGTGCCCTTTGAACCCTGTCTACTCACTGGCCATCTGGTCATGTGAGCCCCACATATAAGCTCTCAAGGCCACAATCTCAGGATGAAGTCTATGCACCTTAGCCAGGCTCACATAAGACTCCAAGGTCTCTGCTACTCTACTGGCTCGCCACTTGCTGTGTGCACCTTTGTTCAATGGGTCCTTCCCCCACCACAAAATAACTCCTCCATAAAGAGTTATGTACGATTGCTCTGTTATGTCCTGAGTGTCTAATGGGCACCTTGTATGAAGCAGTCACTCACAAAATGTAGCCTAATACCTGAGCGAGCAACTCAGAGGAGGGATGCTTTGTTGAGTGTAGAAAAAAAATGCCTAATTAAATTGTTTAACCAGTATTTATATTATATTTAATTGATTTGGCAGTGTTAATCCTTAACCCGCCATTATAAATGAATACACACAGACACCATGTGGATCTTAACAAGCCTAGGCCTGGGTTGTGCAATCCTAGCCCATCTAAGCTAGCTCATAATTCTAGCACCCAAATACAACCCCATATATACATATGTCCCTTTGGACTATTATTCTCCACACTAAACCGATGTTCCAGGCCACATGGAAGGATATTCTTTAATCTACCCCATGGCGTGTCTTCCTTGTTTACTCCTGGCTTCTTCTCCAGCAACCTTCCTCTTCTTCCAAGATGTTTTGTGTCTATCTCTCTAAAAGCCCCTAGTCCCACCCATATCTGTCTTTGCCCAATCTCCAGGCCTCAGCATTTATTTAACCAATCAGAGACAAAACAAGAAACATACAGCAAACAGGACCAATCAACATTTAGAATGCTTAACACCACCCTGTCAGTTGGCTCATGGTTCCAGTCCAGAGTTACCAGCTCTGTGTTCTTAGGTACAGCATGATTGAAAGTGCCTGTGGCAAAACAAGCTCTTCACTTCATGGCAGACAGGAAGCACAGCAGATGGGAACACAGGCAGGGCAAGACACAGCCCCAAAGACACATCCGGGTAACATCTTGCCCCAAAGCCTGTGTTCCTACCTGTTACCACCTCTTAGTGCAATCAAGGGTGTCTCCCACCAACCAGGACAAAGTGCATGATCTGTGGACCAACCACAGACACACACACCCACAGTGTGCTTTACTTACCTAGGAGGTTCCCAATCCACCTTAGCTGATGGGACTTGTGCAGGTGCCAAGTCCACCTGTACTTTGTTCTTGTTCAAAACCTGGTCCTTAGTAAATACACACAAGAAAATGCAAACTGAGCAAGCATTACCTTCCTCCACCTATATGTACTCTTCCCTTCGTAGTGATCTTATCAGGTCCTATTACTTTAAATATCATCTTTAAGCTGATGGCTGACTCCCTACATTATATTACTGGGCTGTACCTTGTAATGGGAGTTAGATTCTTTAGTTAATATGTGGGGGCTTCTGAAGCACAGTCTCTTAAGGACAATGCAGATCCTCCTGGCAGCTGGCAGCAGCTGTGGTCCTGGGCAACAGATGTACTTCAGGGGGACCAATGAGAAGACACTCTGTATAAAAAGGAAAGCCTGGGAAACTGGAAAGGGCTTTTGGCTTGGCATTGTTCAGCTTTGAAAGACTCTTTAAAAGACACACTTTGAAGATTGTGGTCTAGCTGGGTAGGGCCCAGTTTGGACTGAGGCAAGGTGATACCTCGTTTTGGTTCTGAGAGACATGGAGAGAGAGCACCTTTTACTGGCCTTGTGGGGGTTCAGGGGAGGGGCTGCAGACTAAAGAGGCAGTGTCCTCAGTGGGTGAGAGATGTGGGACAGTGCCCTGGGGAAGGGCGTGGTCAGGGTCAGAGAGAAAGCCTGTGAGCTGCCAATTACCCTACTTAAGGGAAGTGGTCGCAGAGCCAAGAGAAGCGTGAGAGACAGAGGTACAAGACACCAAGGACTAGGTTGCACGGCACAGCACTGGCTGACAGGGCTCGGCTAGCCACTGAAGCACATGCAGGTGCTTTACCCACTTCATTTAGTTTTTACAGTCTGGGCTGACTGAGGAGGACTGGAACCCAAGGTGGAGTAAGGCTGCCACAGCAACGCCAGAGCCAAGTTAGCATGGAGCAAGTGCTTAGTGAGGTGCTCCTGCAGACAAACCGCTGACCAGGTGCCCTCAATGCACCTGTGCTTGAGGACTGGTCTACAGTGTCGGGGTTGGTTGGGTGGTTTTTGTTTATAAATATTAATAAATATAGTTTATAATTTATAGTTACAGTACCTAGTCACACAACCTATATATGCCATGGAGCTCCTGCATTAGACCTTAAAAGGCCAGAATAAAAATGAAGATGTCGTTGCTCATAAAGAAGTTCTACCTTACCAAACTAAAATGATTTATGTGATTTTCCTAGAAGGTGACAGGATAGTAAGGTTTCCCAAACAAACCAGTTTCAATGGGCATAAAAACAAAGTTCCCTCTGCATCAAACTTCACCAAAAAAATAAAAATAAAATAAAAATCCAATGTTAACCAACCAGTTATTTTTCTGCTGTTCTGTCTCCTTGTCACCCACCTTCCAAAGAAAGGATCAACTCATTTTATTTTTTCCCTGTGTTTTTACTTCCTTCAGCCTCTATCAACCTATAAACTAACCTTCTCTGCTTAGCACATAAGAACACCCATTTTATGTGAAGAGAAGTATATATGACTGTACAACTGGACAACTGCAAGAAACACCAATTCAGATCTTCAAATCTGTCCTAATTGTACCCTTTGACAATATTTTTTTGATGCACAAGCCAACTCACAATAACAACAACAACAACACTTTCTAGTCCAAATGTTAATAGTATGAAGGCTGAGAAAGTTCTGGTTTTAGGGTAAGGCTAATTGGTTGGTAGCGTCTTTGATCAGGTGTCTAACACCATACTACATGCTTTAAAAATAGCACCTCACTTTGTCTCCAAACAGCCCCTAAGAAATAAGGACTATTACAGTCCTGTGCATAAATAAATAAGGAAACTGAGTTAAAAAAGGTAGGAGTTTGCCAAAATTAAACTATGCTGGGCACAATTAGGATGTATACCCAAGGCTGTTTTCATGATCCTCCTGCCTTGACCTACTTTTTTTGGTGTTTTGTTTTTCGAGACAGGGTTTCTCTGTGTAACAGCTCTGGCTGTCCTGGACTCACTTTGTAGACCAGGCTGGCCTTGAACTCAGAGCTCCACCTGCCCCTGCCTCTTGAGTGCTGGGATTATAGGTATGCACCACCACCGCCCGGCTTCCATCTGCCTTTTAACATCTACTCTGAATTGCTGTGCTTACTGGGAACTGAGAGGCTTATTAGACACTCTGTATGTGTCTAACACAGCAGGGTGTCATTTACTCAGGCAAAGCTTGGCCGGCCACAGGGGCCTTGAGTTATCTCACCCTGTCTGGCTTCACTTTGCCCACACTGCAGTACCATCCTTGGCTTCAAAGCTCAGCCCCCCACCCAACAGCCCCAGCTTTATTATGAGGTAGAAGATAGGGTTCAAGATCTAGATCTTACAATTTCTCCTTGGCAGGGGTGTTGAAGTCTCTCTGGAACCACAAGGTCACCTCATACTTCTTTTCAGATTAGGGAAGACTGAAGCTCTATTAGTATGACCACAAAACTCAGGACTCAATATAGGCCTCAAAGGCTGGTACAGGACCAAGTTTTGAGCATTTGTTGCTGAGAAAGCAATGCTTCACTGGTCAGAATTACTCAACACTGGGGGATGGAGAGCTGGCTCATCAGTTAAAAGGACTGACTGCTCTTCCAGAGGACCCAGGTTCAGTTCCCAAAATCCACACGGCAGCTAATAGTCATATGTAAATCCTGCCTCAGGGAATATGACACTCTCTTCTGGCTTCCACAGACAATACACACATGTAGTGCATAGATATGAATGCAATCAAAACACCCATACACTTAAAATAAAAATAAGGAAAGGAAAAGAAAGGGAAGGAGGAAGGGAGGGAGGGAATACCCAACATTTCTTCCATTCGTCCAGTTAGACACTCTTAGAAGGGTCTCACCAAGGGCCAAGAGTGCTGAGTCTCCACAGTCCCTACTCCCCAGAAGGAGCAGTCCTGATGTCTAGGAAGAAGAGGTCACCTCTCTGAACTCCAATGGAGCTGGAGTTAGAGGTAGCTGTGGGTCACTTAATGCGAGCACTGGTATGCAGTGATCTGAGCTGCTGAGCCACGCACCTCTGCAGTACCTTCTGTATGGTTATTTACAGTGGGCCCACAGGCTTTACTTTGGCGGCAGCAGCAGGTCCAGAGGACCCAGAAATGATGACATAAGCTCGGTCTATCTGTCTGACAGTGGAGCTCTAATTAACCCAGAAGACTTTTCAATGACCACTCTCTTTGTCCCTATGGAATCCCTCTACTGTTCACAGTGAAGGGAACCTTCCTGGATGCCAATCAAAACTGTACCAGGTTGTCTTTGTGCAGCTCTAAGTGCATACTGGTAGTACAGCCATTCATTTATTCAGGGTTCATTCAGTAAATATCATGTGCTGGGTAATATAATCCATTTGCTCCCAGAAAAGTATGAAGACCTTGGCACCCAAAAATAAGCTAGCCTGTCTGATGTCATAGACAAAGCCTTAGACCTGAGGTCAAGCTAAAGCAAGAGGAGGCAGGCAGGAAGCCCAGGCTATATTTAAACTGTAAAATGTGTTAATAAATGAAATTACATTTCAAAATGAGGATATGCCCATGAAAATAACTTAGATATCTAATCTTGTCTTAAAACTCAGAAATATTAGCTGGTTGGTGGTGGCACACACAGGTGGATCTCTGAGTTCACAGACAGCCTGGTCTACAAAAGCCAAGTCCAGAACAGCCAGGGCTGTTACATAGAGAAACCCTGTCTTTAAAAAAAAAAAAAAAAAACAAAAAACCCAAAACCAAAACCGAAAAATGGTCTTTTCAACTTACCAGTTCCCACTATTCCCCCATCATGCCACTTAGCACACACTCATCAGCCATCTTCACAGAACTCGTGAAGTTCTAAGATTCCTCAAGCCCCAAATCCTGTATCAGCAGGTAGTTTACTGTTCTCTAGAAGCTCCTTGAGGTGGGACTGTAACAGGTTCCACACATACTTCAAGCTTCTAAACACTGCACAGCACTGTTTTGCTAATGGGGACATCTGCAGGAAGCAGGAAGAGGACTCTTAATTTGAAGCATATTTGTTGCTTCCATGGAAGTTCTCATTATTATCACTAGATAGTGATAGTGATAGTGAAAATGCCCAAATGTTTTGGGCTTCTGTGGTGGCTTGAATCAAAAATGGCCCTCATAGGCTCATATATTTGAATGTTTGGTTCCTAGCTACTAAACTATTTAGGAAGGATTGGAGGTATGGTCTTGTTGGAAGAGCTGTGTCACTGGAGGTGGGCTTTGAAGTTTCAAAAGTCCATGACAGTTCCAATCTCTCTTTCTCTCTGCCTGAAACTTGTGGATCAGATGCGGGCTCTCAGCCACTGCTACAGCACCACACCTACCACCGTGCTTCATGCCATGAACCCTCTGAAACTATAAGCAAGCTTCCAATTACACACTTTCTTTCCTAAGTTGCCTTGGTTATGGTGTCTCTTCATAGCAATAGAGGGGCTGGAGAGATGGCTCAGTGGGTAAGAGCACTTCTGTTCTTCCAAAGGACCCAGGTTCAAATCCCAGCACCCACATGGCAGTTTGAAACTGTCTATAATAGCCAGGCTTGGTGGCACACGCCTTTAGTACCAGCACTTGGGAGGCAGAGGCAAGTGGATCTCTGTGAGTTCAAGGCCAGCCTGGTCTACAGAGTGAGTTCAGGACAGCCAGGGCTACACAGGGAAACCCTGTCTGCAAACCAAAAAGAGAAAAGAGAAAGAACGAAAGAAAGAAAGGTGACTAGGACAGTATATAGAACAGTATTCCCCCACAAGGAGTCGTCGCAGATGAAGTGCTTATTCAGCAGGAAACAGGGCCTGGGTTTGATCCCCAACACTGAAACAGAAACAAGTCAGCCTTCACTGGTCTAAGAAATAAATAAGAATAAAGAAATGGCCCTATGAAAGCTAATTTTCTAACCTGTAGACAAAGGACACTGGAAGCTTTAGGATCCAATGCTCAGGACGGCATGTTAACCAAGTAGCCAGGAGCAGATACCCTGAAAAAGCAAGTTAACACATGAAAGACGCCACTGAGAGCAATGGAGGCAATGAGTGTTGTGGAGAGTGACTGGGGGGCACAGTACAGGTAAGCTGGAGTCTAAATGAGGAGACAGCTTTGCCAAAAAGGAGAGGACAAAGTGGTCCCAGAACGACTTACATCTCAGTAACTGAGACAGTGGTTCCCAGTGCTCAATCTGACAGTACAGCTACTCAATGACCTTTCCTCGTTCTCCTTAAAAACTCTGTTCTTAGCCGGGCGTAGTGGCGCACGCCTTTAATCCCAGCACTCGGGAGGCAGAGGCAGGCGGATCTCTGTGAGTTCGAGGCCAGCTTGGTCTACAAAGCGAGTCCAGGACAGCCAGGGCTACACAGAGAAACCCTGTCTCGAAAAACCAAAAAAAAAAAAAAACAAACTCTGTTCTTCCATTCAAATGAAACAAAGCTGGCCAAGCCTTAGATCAAAGGGCAGTGAGTGAGTGAGTGTGAGTGTGTGCGCGCGCTGTACCATGTACAAATTTTGCATCACTCCTTGCACTTCCTCTTATGTTACCTTTGGTTGTTCCCTCCACAGCAACCATAGAAGTCAACACAGGTGGCCGGGCAGTGGTGGCACAGGCCTTTAATCCCAGCACTTGGGAGGCAGAGGCAGGTGGATCTCTGTGAGTTCGAGGCCAGCCTGGTCTACAAAGTGAGTCCAGGACAGCCAGGGGTACAAAGAGAAACCCTGACTCGAAAAAACAAACAAAACAAAACAACAGAAGTCAACACAGGTGTCCCAGAGCCCTCTGGAAAGAGTGAAGATTGATGGTCTCTGTAATTGGTAACCTGGGCACCAGGCAACAATGAGGGAGGGCTACTGAAATTCTAGAAAAGGGTAAAATGTAGCCAGCATCCAACATCTTTATAGAACAGTACAATACTTGTGTCTAGTCCCCTTAAATTTAAATTTTGGTAGCAGGCTGCTTTGCCATGTGGAAGTCCTGGTAAGTGGTATAGGAATGCAGTTAAGGTGTGGGGATGACTAGTGGGTGTGAATGGAGTACTGAATCAAAATTTTAGCATTTCCTTAAATTTGAGGTATACTGTAAATATACTCAGGAGAGCTGAGTACTGTTTGCACAGAAGAACATAAGCCCTGCCTGTTCATGTCACCTGCTCTCCTTGAAAACGGCTTAGAAAGGCAGGAAGGGTAATCCAATGATAAGAGAATGAATGTCCTTTGGCTGAGAATGTGGCTTAACAGGTAGAGTGCTTCTTTTTTTTTTTTTTTTTGGTTTTTCGAGACAGGGTTTCTCTGTGTAGCCCTGGATGTCCTGGACTCGCTTTGTAGACCAGGCTGGCCTCGAACTCACAGAGATCCGCCCGCCTCTGCCTCCCGAGTGCTGGGACTAAAGGCGTGCGCCACTACGCCCGGCTTGTAGAGCGCTTCTTATCATGCATTAAGTCTCGTTAGATCCAGCACCACATAAACAGAGCATGGTGACACTCCCAGCTGGAGCAGGAGAATCAGAAGCTCAACAACATGCAGAGTTTGAGGCCAGGGTGGGAGATAGGAGACCCTGTCTCAAAGAGAGGAAAGGAGTGGCTTTAAAGCTAACCTTTCTATCTTTTTTTTTAATAATTTATTTTTTATTTCTTCAAGTTACATCTCAATCACAATCCCCTCCCTACTCCCCCCTCCAGTCCCACCCTTCCACCCTCCTCCCCCTCAACACCCCCCATCCTCTTCCCTTCTTTTTTTTTTTTTTTTAGTTTAAGGTATTTATTTTTCCCCCCAACAGCTCTCCCTTTCAGTCCAAAAAATGGTTCTTTTTCTTATAACTATAAATACAATACAAAACAACAGAAATAAATAGGCCACGATTATAAGAGTTATATGGCTTAGCATACATTCCCAATGTCCAGTCCATATGTATTTGGTACATGACTTTAACATTCTACTATCTAACCATCTCCATGAGTTTAAAGTTCTATATCTAACTCAGCTTTCATACTAACTTGCCTCATAATTTTAAAAATATCTTCTTAGATCTATCTTTAACCTCCTTGGCACTCATTCCCACCTTAGCTCAGACCACAGACATGGCTGCATTGCTGCACTATACATACAGGCCACGGGAAACCAGTGAGCACTGTCACACTCTAACAATTTGCACAATTTAGCCTTTCTCTTTTCTGTCCTTGAAGGCAGTGGCTTACCCAGTGAGCAAACTTTTTTTTTTAACATTTATTTATTTTATATATATGAGTGCTCTATCTGAGTTGTTGAGCCACCATGAGGTTGCTGAGGACCTCTGGAAGAGCACTAATCAGTGCTTTTAACCACTGAGCCACCTCTCCAGCCCAAGTAAACTCTTATTGATGGTTTAGCAGTAAAATTCTAGAGTTTTCTTTTCCTTTTTTTTGGTTCCTTTCTCAGGATTATGACAAGAGATACAATAAAACCCTATCCATTACAGCAATTTGGCAAAGAAGTGACAAAAAATGATATATATATATATATATATATATATATATACACACACACACACACACATACAAACATACATACAGTTTTGTTTTGTTTTTCAAGACAGAGTTTCTCTGTGTAGCCTTTGTTGTCCTGGAACTGGCTCTGTAAATCAGGCTAGCCTCACCTGCCTGCCTCTGCCTCCCGAGTGCTGGGATTAAAGGTGTGCGCCACCATGACCCAGCAATAATAATTTTAATGCAAAAAAAAAAGTGGAGAGGAGCTTTAGTAGTAACAATGTATCTCTATTTATTTATTGATACAGGGTCTGTCTATCTATCTATCTATCTATCTATGTATCCATCCATCCAACATCCATCTATCCATCCATCTATCGAAACAGGGTTTCTCTGTAGCCCTGGCTGTCTTGGATCTCACTATGTAGACCAGGTCAGCCTCAAACTTACAAAAATTCACCTGCTTCTAACCTCCCAAGTGTTAGAATTAAAAGTGTGCAGCACCACACCTGGCTGACAATGGTATTTTAAAAAATAAAAGTGGTTGGGCTGGAGAGATGGCTCAGAGGTTAAGAGCACTGGCTGCTCTTCCAGAGGTCCTGAGTTCAATTCCCAGCAACCACATGGTGGCTCACAACCATCCATAGTGAAATCTGGTGCCCTCTTCTGGCCTGCAGGTATACCTGCAGACAGAACATTGTATACATAATAAAAATCTTTAAAAAAAAAAAAATAGAAGTGGTGAGGTGTGTGATGGGCTCACTGAAGGACTGGAGCACATGCAATAACACAACTCATAAAACCAGTCTTCTAAGACAAATGCTGTCAATCAGACACTAAAAACCATTCAGCACAATGTCTCCTTACGCCTTACAGGACACACTTCATGTCATCAAACTGCCACTGGTATTTGTTCTCACCTAAAATAAAACAAACAGGGAAACTAAGGCTCAAAGTGTACACACACACACACACACACACACACAGATAGCTGTTGGTGGCTGCACTATGTGGCAGCTGATACAGTGCTCTTATGATGTATTATGGCCACACTACTCTTAGCTTCCTTAAACACATCAATGATTCAATGCAGTCCTGTGTCCTGATTTTTACAGTCAACTGTCATGGTTTTACTGCACTCATGTGCAATTAAGCGCAAAAAATGATTCCTTCTTAGTAGGCAACAAATTCAGTCGGGGTAGCAGGGCTGGTCCAGAGGCACAGATGGAAAAGCACAGTGGCTAACAGTGACGCCGCTGCTTTCTGCTTCCATGTACAGACTTTCGCTTTATGAAAAAAAAAAAAAATTTAAAGTACTGTATAAAATTGTCTTCAGGGCCGGGTGTGGTGGTGCACGCCTTTAATCCCAGCACAGTGGCAGGTGGATCTCTGTGTGTTTGAGGCCAGCATGGTCTACACAGTGAGTCTAGGACAGCCAGGAATACACAGAAAAACTCGGTCTTGAAAAAAAAAAATCTTCAGGTTATGTGGGAGGCTGAAGGAACTGCGATAAATTCAATTCAAGTGAAACCCTATCTCAAAACAGAAAAGTAGGTCTGGTGTTGTGGCGCACGCCTTTAATCCCAGCACTCGGGAGGCAGTGGCAGGCAGATCTCTGTGAGTTCAAGGACAACTGGGGCCACACAGAAGAACCCTGTTTGAAAAAACTAAAACAAAAAATGAACAAACAATAAAATAGGAAGATAAACAAAACTAATTATAAAGGCCTAATTGAGCCGGGCGGTGGTGGCGCACGCCTTTAGTCCCAGCACTCGGGAGGCAGAGGCAGGCGGATCTCTGTGAGTTCGAGGCCAGCCTGGTCTACAAAGCGAGTCCAGGACAGCCAGGGCTGTTACACAGAGAAACCCTGTCTCGAAAAACCAAAAAATAAATAAATAAACAAACAAACAAACAAATAAATAGATAAATAAATAAATAAAGGCCTAATTGTAGCTAAACTGAAACAATATCCAGAGGAGCACTCGCATCAGACACCCGCGCATTAGACACCCACCCATTAGACACCCGCGCATCAGACACCCGCCCATCAGACACCCACGCATTAGACACTCGCCCATCAGACACCCAAGCATCAGACACCCGCCCATCAGACACCCAAGCATCAGACACCCGCCCATCAGACACCCGCGCATCAGACACCCGCGCATCAGACACCCGCGCATCAGACACCCGCCCATCAGACACCGCGCATCAGACACCCGCCCATCAGACACCCGCCCATCAGACACCCGCGCATCAGACACCCGCGCATCAGACACCCGCCCATCAGACACCCGCCCATCAGATACCCGCCATTCAGACACCCGCGCATCAGACACCCGCCCATCAGACACCCGCGCATTAGACACCCGCCCATCAGACACCCGCGCATTAGACACTCGCCCATCAGACACCCGCGCATCAGACACCCGCGCATTAGCGCATTAGACACCCGCCCATCAGACACCCGCGCATCAGACACCCGCCCATCAGACACCCGCGCATCAGACACCCGCGCATTAGACACTCGCGCAAGTGATGTGCCGTGGTTTTCCAAATACTACACTGTTGGCCAAACTCTAAATAAAAGTACAGTGTGCTCCAACATAAAGCAAGGGTACTCAGGGACAACGCGTCCATGTTAGACTTAAATGACCAAAGAGAGTCAAGCACCACAAGACACAACAGTCAGTCATTCTCTACAGGACGCTGTGCTCCACACCGCAAATGCGTAACAAACCTAACCCTGCCCACCACATGTCTGCACCAACCCCTGGTAAGATGGCAACCCAATATGCACTCAGATTTATGTCCTCCAAAGAGAGTCACTACAGGTGGATACCCGTCAACGGGTGAGACAGTGCACACGCTGTGGCACCTGCTGCTCACTTACTGAAGCAAGGATGCCTGGTACTACACAGCACTGTTCTGTAGTGAGGACACAGAGGAAGCTGTGAATGCAGAAACACTGTAAACACACACTGTAAGTATGTGCGTAATCCAACACAACTCAAATACAACTGAGAAGTGAAATATACACATAATTATAAAGGAATTTCAAATATGCAGTTGAGAGAAGAAAAAAAAAACAAGAATACCTGGAAATTGTGTTTACTGGAACAGCAAGCCACTCACCATCAGTACACTGTCTAATATGAAAATCTGTCACAAAGCAATAAAAAGAAAACACTGAAGCTATCACACTGTTTCAGAATACAAGCAAAGTTGTTTAAGTTTAAAATTTGTAAAAAAACAATTCTTCAAAAAGGTAATAAACTATTGTTAACTTTAAAAAAATGTGTCAGTTCTTACAGACTAGACCATAAAAAATCCTGTTTGTTGGATTAACAAAACCATCTTTTTATATACTGATTTTTTTAAAAAGGCAAATATAAATATAAAACTTAAAGCAGAAAGAATTAAAAGAAAGGCAAGAACATTGTATCGGAAGGTCTCAGAGAACTTAGAAGACAATGAGTTGGGCTGGAGAGGTGGCTCAGAGGTTAAGAGCACTGGATGTTCCTCCCAAGGTCCTGAGTTCAATTCCCAGCAACCACATGGTGGCTCACAGCCACCTACATTGAGATCTGCCTGGGCATATATGTAGAGCAAATACTGTATACATAATAAACAAACAAACAAACAAATAAATAAATAAATGTTAAAAAAAAGACAATGAGTTTAGGAAAAGGAAACATCTAGATTTGTGGGAAAGGAGAGTGGACAGGAAGGCGCTGCATACACAGAAAGCCTGCAGCCTGCAGGAATCCCTTAAGTCTCAAGCTGACTTGCAAGCATTCACAAAGGGCTGGGCACAGTGTGTGGTCAGAAAAGAGAGACCACCACCATGAGGCGCAACACCAAAGTCTCTAAGAACCTCTGCAAGGAACCCTTCCTGGTGGGAGTTCAACCAGTCCATGCACAGTAACTTCTGTGAACATAAAAGCCAACACACTAATCTACACACTAAACACACTAAACTACAGCAAGTAGCACACTAACCCAAAAGTTACATACAGCATAATGCCATCTGACAGGAATATAGCAGAAGTCAGGATCCAGTAAAATAAAATTCCAGAGTCTAGGCATGCAAAGAAGCAGGAAAAGATGAACTAACCAAAAAAAAAAAAAAAAAAAAAAAAAAAAAAAGAATTGGGGGGATGGGGACATTAGAAAGATGGCTCAGTGAGTTAGAGCATATGATGCTCTTTAGAGGACCTACCTGAGTTCGTATGAGGACCTATGAACAAACATGCTGGGCAGCTCACAACCCTATATAACTCCAGCTCCAGGGACAGAACACTCTCTTCTGGCCTCTACATACACAGGACACATTCCTATATACACACATTCACATGCACTTAAAAAAATTAAAAAATAATTTTTTTAAAAAAGCATGTTATGTGAGTATACAAACCTTCAGAGCGAAGTGCAGCACACACCTATCAGGGATCTGAGGCAGGAGGAACCTAGGCTTGTACAATGACACACCATCTTAAAGATAAAAGCACTCTCCAAAATACACCTTCAGACAGTTCCAGTCAGCTGAGCTCCCTCAGCAGAGGCTACAAGCATCCTGGAGTAGGGGCAAACCTTTCTATTGTGCACCATTTGACACTCAAAACACAAACCAAGCTATTTTAGGGCTGAATTACCAATAACCTCTGGCTTACTGGCGATTCTTGAATCACTAAAGTAACCAAAACTAGAAGATTCTTTAAAAAGTGAGTTATACCAATTGTTAAGTCAGTTATACTTCTAAGTTACAGGTGGAAGCGGTGTAAACTCCAGCATCACACACCACTGTAAGAGATCTGTACTGGGCTGGAGAGATGGCTCAGCGGTTAAGAGCACTGGCTGCTCTTCCAGAGGTCCTGAGTTCAATTCCCAGCAACCACATGGTGGCTCACAACCATCCATAATGAAATCTGGTGCCCTCTTCTGGCCTGTAGATATACCTGCAGACAGAACACTGTATACATAATAAATAAATCTTAAAAAAAAAAAAAAAAAGAGATCTGTACTAATCACCAAGATAGGTAGGTAGGTGGGTGGACAGATGGATGGATGGACATATGGATGGACATATGTATGGACGGACAGACGGATGATAGATGGATGGGCAGGCAGACAGAAAAGTAAAAACTGAAGGTGGTTAAGTATATAAACTGGGGGAGTTGGAGAGATGGCTCAGCAGTTAAGAGCACTGGCTGCTCTTCCAAAGGACCTGGGTTCAAATCCCAGCATCCACATGGCAGCTGACTGTAATGGCCAGGCATGGTTAATCCCAGTACTCAGGAGGCAAAGGCAGGAAGATCTCTGTAAATTCAAGGCCAGCCTGGTCTACAGAGAGAGAGTTCTAGGACACCCAGGGCTACACAGAGAAACCCT
The DNA here is from genome assembly GCA_907164525.1 of Lophiomys imhausi. Taxonomy (NCBI): domain Eukaryota; kingdom Metazoa; phylum Chordata; class Mammalia; order Rodentia; family Muridae; genus Lophiomys; species Lophiomys imhausi. Next base: position 4,968,623 of record CAJQZJ010018538.1, on the reverse strand, counting down.
GTTTTGAACACAGAAACAACAGCAAAGAGAAGAATGTAACATATGAAATCATAAAAACTAACTCCACTCTAGAGAGACACTTAGAAGTTAAATTCAAGTGCTGCTCTTGTAGTGGATCCAAGTTAGGTTCCCAACACCCATGTCAGGAGATTCACAGCTACTGTAACTCCAGTTCCAGAGGATTCAACACTCCTCTCTGGCTTCTGCAGGTACCTGCACTCATGTGCATACAACCTCAAACAAGTACACACACACACAAATGTAATTCTAAGAAAAAAGAGATGCTCAACTCATGTTAAGGGAAAAGAGAAGGAAAGATAGAAAAGAAAGGGAAAGAAGACATGGAAAATTTTAAGGAAAAAAATCAAATCTAAGTGTTTTAAATAATTAACGAAATGTAAGCTAACTTCTTCAATTAGAAGGTAATGAAACTGTAGGGTATGTTAACAGATGCTCAGTATTGGTTAAGACCAAAGAGGAGGGGTAAAGACTGCCAAATCAGACAAGCCGGAGCCAACCGAGAAATATTTAAATGTAGAGACACAGATTAGCAATAAATGCATGGCTGGGCATGTTGACATGTGCCTATAATCTCAACAGTGGGAAGGCAAAAGGTCTTGAGTTCAAGACCAGCCTGGGATACAAGGAGAATTCTAAGTCATTCATAAGCAACTACAAACAAGAAGAAGAAAACCTCTCCATTAAGACAGAAACAAAACGATAGAACACGAGGTAATTAATGTAGTGAATATAATTTGTCAGGAATCTAACATAGAAACACTTTGACAGCTGTAGAGAAAGGCAATACTCCATCATGAAGACTAACTGAGTGAAATAACAAGTACAACGAACTTCCAAATAAAACATTAAGATACTTTACACAGCTTGGAAAGCTGGAAAAATAAATGGGCAAAATACCAAAGATCATTCTATAAAAACTAAGAGCTGAGCGAGAAGGCTCACACCTGCAGTCCCCACACGTGAGAGGCTGAGACAGAAGATCTCCATGAATCCGAGGCTACACCTGGATACAGTGAGCTCCAGGTCAGCCAGTGTGAGCTCCAGGATAACATCCTGTCTACAAGCAAACCCCCCAAGGATGAAGTTAGCCCTCAGAAACACCAAAGCAATGCCTAATCACATAGATGTGGGAGTGCTCACCTGTAATCCCAACACTCAGGAAGTACAAAGGATCACGAGCCTAAGGACACCTCAGTGGCACAGCAACATTTAAGGCCAGCTTAGATTACAAGATTCTGTCTCCAAAACCAAACTACTTCCCCCCCAACTTCTCCTCACAAAACAAAACACCCAATCAAGAGACTGGGTCTCAACACAGCTAATAAAGGACTCATAAAATACAAAGTGGCTACTGGTCATTCATTTGCTTATAATCTCTTGACACTACTTTCTGTTCAATATTTAAATACTATATGTCCAACAAAGACAACCTTTCTTTTCTTAAATCAGTTTATCTGTGGCATAGCCGAAATAAGCAACCGTGATTGTTCTGTTATGACCAAGACAGAGAGAGCTTCTGCTCACACTAGAGAGAGGCACCACTGGCCCAGGGCTAGCATCCAGAAATGACTCTAAATGAGTCTCATATCCTGCCGTAGTATAATGTTCACATGCTATATGCTCTAAAATAAGATACAGCTTAGTATTTGTCACATGAACAGGTAAAATTGTACAGGTAAAAAAGGTAAATTGCAATTTACCTTTGGGAGAAAAAAAATTTTTTTTCTTTTCAGTTACCCTTCAGTACAGTTTAGGGAGGGGGAGTGACGGCCTGTCCCCTTCCCTACCTCCAAGAGCTACATGGCTAGTCTGAGTCAGAGAAGCCACGCCTATAAACTCGTTCTTTCTCACCAATTTAGGTTTAATTTTGTGTACTAAGATTTGATGCAAGAAGAGAATACAAGAGCAAGGTGTGTGTGGTGGTACAGACCTATAATCTTAGCACAAGGAAGGCTGAGACAGGAGGATTCCATTTTTTCATTTTCTTTTTCTTTTTTTTTTTTTTTTTGGTTTTGGTTTTTCAAGACAGGATTTCTCTGAGTATCCCTGGCTGTCCTTGAACTCACAGAGATCCACCTGCCTCCGCCTCCCGAGTGCTGGGATTAAAGGCGTGCGCCACCATGCCTGGCCTGGAAGATCTCATTTTGGGCGAAAAGTACAGACTAACTTAGTGGCTCATTCTTGTAATCCCATCATGTGAAAGGCTGAGGCAATAAGATTACCCAGAGTCCGAGTCCTGGGCTACAGAGCAAATTCTAGGCTAGCCTGAGCTACAGTGAGTTCCTGTCTCAAACAAAATAACTTTTTGTTGTTATTTTGTTTTGTTTTTCGAGACAAGGTTTCTCTGTGTAACCCTGGCTATCCTGGAACTCACTCTGTAGACCAGTATGGCCTTGAACTAACAGAGATCTGACTGCCTCTGCCTCCCGAGTGCTGGGATTAAAGGGATTCACCACCAAGTCCAGCCATTACAGACAGTTTCAAACTGCCATGTGAGTGCTGGGATTTGAACCTAGGTCCTTTGGAATGACAGCCAGTGGCTCTTAACCACTGAGCCATCTCTCCAGCCCAACAAAAGAACTTCATAAGAACATCAACAACAACAAACAAAACAATTCTTGCAAGAGGCAAATACAGGAAAAGGGCATTCTCTCTTTGAGGAAATGAGGACAGTGACAGGAGGCAAAACTTAAAAAAAAAAAAAGCTACCGTGTAAAAGACAGAGAGAAGCCAATAGGACTTAATTATGACCTATGATTGAGGCCCTGCTAAGTATAGTAAGGTTTAAGTACACACACCATACCAAGGCATGCTTTAAATTGCCCTTTCTGAATGATGATCGAAGAAGAATACGTTAAAAAACTTTGCGGTGGCTCAGCAGGTAAAGTGACCTGGATTCAGTCCTTGGAACCCACATGATGGAGAGAACCCACTCTACAAAGTTATCATCTAAACTCCACACATACACTGTGGCGAGTTCCTGTACACACACACACACACACACACACACACACACACACAAAATATAGAAAACAACTTTATTTTTTTTAGACAGTATCTCACACTATGTAGTTCTGGATGTCTTGGATCTCTATATAGTCTACATTGGGAGTTCCAGTAATAGTCAAAAAAAAAAAAAAACCAAAACAAACAAACAAAAAAACCTCTCCCGGTCTCCATAAGCACCAGAAACTCATGTAGTACATGTATATGCACATAAGCGAAACACTCATTCACATAAAATAAAAACAAAGACTTTAAAAAGCATATGGACTGAAGATGTCCCTCAGTTGGCATTTGCCCAACTCGTGGTTTAGTCCCTGGCTCATACTACACTGGGAGGCACGAAGAACAGAAGTTCAAGACCAGCACAAACAAACAGAGGAGGAGGGTGGGGGTAGCAGCGTGGGTCAGTTCTAGGAGACTGGACTAAGCTCCCTGAGTAAAGGCACTGTGGTGCTGAGTGTCCCTTAGGTGCTCAGTGCTCAGTTCCTGGGCTCAGTGCTGCCAAGACAGCAGGAAGAAGACACCTGTCAGAAACACAGCAGCCAGTCTGACAGGAGTAACTTTTCTCCTGCATTTGCTTCAAATAGCAGCATCCTGCTAACCATTTCTCTTTTCTATGTGCTCTGCCATCAGAGTTTGAAGGAATATTCTCTAAAATGCCAATGTTTGGCAAAGTTTATATCTAAAATACTTTTTAAAAATCTGAGTACCAGCCAGGTAGTGGTGGGGCAAGCCTTTACAGACATCAGCACTTGAGAGACAGAGGCAGATGGATCTGAGTTTGAAGAGAGCCTGTTCTACAGACTGTGATCTTGGACAGCCAGGGCTATACAGAGAAACATTGTCTCAAAAAACCAAACAATAAAAAGTAAAAATTAAACAGCAGATTCTGAGCACCTACTATGTGCAGGCCTTTATACCACTAAATAAATAGCCTTGATCCTAGTCTGTTACAGAGTTTTACTGTCACAAGGTGGAAAAACAACATTAAACACTACAAATCAATACAAAGTCAAAGATCCATAGGTGCCACCCATATGGTGCAGCAAATAAACAGCTACAGGTTTCAAAGGGCCTTGGAACAACAGGACAACGTCTGGGTTAGAAGGCTGCTCAGTGGGTAACACTGGCTGACCTATGTAAAAGCTGAGTAAGCAAAAAGACCACTTTCCAAAGTTGTTCTCTGATCCCCACACAAACCCACAGCACACTTGCCAATGAGTGGAGGACAACATTTCAGCTGGACCCTGAAAGGACAGATGGGACCTACATATCTAGAGATGGAATGTGGGCCACCTACAGAGTCTCTGTAACTGCACAAACAAGTGATCTAGTTCAGCTGAAGTGACAAATACTTTAAGGGAAAGGGGGCTGTAAAGCCATATTGTTCAAAAGTCAGACATAAAGAGGCTGAATTTTATATTCCATCAATTGAAAAAGATCATCTATATACCACCAAATCTCATGGCAACAAAGTAAACACCCTGTGACAAAGGCTAAACGCACACACAAGACATTCTCCACTAATTTCTCTGCACAGCTCTTGGATAACAGCTAGAATAATTTAAAGAAAAATAAACTCTGAGCTTACACTACAGGAAAAAGAAAAAAAAACGAAGCCTTTTCTCTTTCCAATCAATTTCTTCCTCCCGTTTTCACACAATAGATTAAGTGAACACAAGCCCTTTATGAGCAGCTGGTCCTCAACCACCCTCTGTCCTTTCTCCCCTCAGGGTCTCAAGAGGCCTGTACACCATCACTGCCCAGCCCTGAGGCGGCTTTACCTCCACTGCTCTGATCTGTCCTAGCACTCACTTTCAGTAATGACTTGCTTTACAAAGTCAATGGTCTGGTTTTTTTCACCCCCTCTGAATTCCAGACACTTTTAGTCCTGCCCCTGAAACTCTTTTCGTGCCTTTCACTTTCCTAATCACTCCACCTCACACAGGTCTCTGATTTCCCTCCCTCCGGTTTGGTTTGTCTGTGTGTTTCTCAAGGGTTCTGAGTATCTGCTCTTCTATTCTTTGCCCTCACTCAGTTATGACCTTATCTCCCTAGTCTTCAGCTAACTGGCTAGCTGGGCTTGTGGTACCAGACAGCATTTCTAAATATGTTTGGACTAACCAAGGCAAAGACAAGAGAATTTGTTCTTTACAATTCTTATTTCTAAGACTTCTAAGATTTTTATAAGCATTTCTGATAAATGGGTTTAAATGTATAGATGTTTATAACATCATAAAAGAGTTGTGGATCCCAGTAAAATATTTTTAAGTAAAAGCAAGTCTGATAAATGGGTTTAATGTGTAGATGTTTATATCATAAAAGAGTTGTGGATCCCAGTAAAATATTTTTAAGCAAAAGCGAGTCCTCAAGATTTAATCAAGTTTTGGAGGTAAAATTAGACAATGCAGAGGACAAACTAAGACAAACAAAAGTTGGACACAATGTTCACAAAGTCTATGCAGCCAAGCTGAAGAAACAATGGACGACAAAATAAAATTTCGCCCTGCATGTCCTATCAGGTCAAGGGTGACGTCCAAGGCCTGCTGCTATGGGGAGTGGGGGCAGTGGGCGTGCCTGTCAAACCCACTGTGGCTAAGGAAACACATGAGAAGCCTTTCCCTGGCCATTAGAAGAGTGGAAAACTTTCCTGCTCACCACAGAGAAATCCAGGGAACAGCCACTTGCCTCTCAAAGGACCCAAATAATTATTACCCTGTGAACTGCAGAGGTAGACAATGAAAGTTGGAAAAGGTTGGGACCTGACCACCCAGACCTGTAAGTCAACAGCACATTGCAAGCTATTCTACTTTTTACATAGCATCACTTGGCATTCCTGATGAAGTAAACATCTAAGAGCTTCACTGCTGGTTAGACTGTCAACAGAAAAAAGCATCCCTACACTAAAGAGCTCTGTCTGGAACCTACCAGAATCTAAGAAATAACTGTAGAAAACAGGCAGCTGCCCTTCATTCAGAGCACTGAGTAATTTAGGAAGCATTTCTACACAGCTTCTCACAGAAGCTCTGCAGCCTGTGGAGGATTCACAGAAGCACTGTTTACACAACACTAGTATGTGGGTATGGGGGTGCTCAGTGGTGACACTAGGCCTAAGATACAGCAAGGTCACAGTAAATCAGAGGTAAAAGTCATTGTCCAACTAGAAAATTCTCAATCCAGGAGCAGAATTCGGTCTTGGGTTTCAACTTTAAATGTAGTAAGAGGTGAACACCTCTGGGTGGTCACTCACATTCAGTGTAAGTCACAGTGAAAATAACTAGGGTGGTCTAGATGGCAACTATCAACACTCAAAACTCCAAAAAAGAGTTTAGCTATATCTTCTCTACAAGTTAGAATAAACCCTACAAGTAAGCAAACATGAAGATTTTCTAAAGGTCTCCAGAAGGCTACTGCGGTGTTTTAGAGCTGCAACATTTTTATAGGGCTCCATCAGTGTGACTATTTTTTAAGATACAAATCTAGTGAGAGTGATTATTAAAATATGAAAGGTGACAACTCTTTCCAAAGGTCATCGGAACTAACTGTAGAATTTTTTTTTTTTTTTTTGGTTTTTCGAGACAGGGTTTCTCTGTGTAACCCTGGCTGTCCTGGACTCACTTTGTGGACCAGGCTGGCCTCGAACTCACAGAGATCCGCCTGCCTCTGCCTAACTGTACAATTTTTTTCCCTACAAAATTGATTTGATTACTTGGAGTCTCTTGAGACATGGTTAAAAGGTGAAAACTCTAAGGTATTCTGCTTCTAACTCCTTAAGATTAGAAAATATAATACAGAAACTCAGCCGGGCGTGGTGGCGCACGCCTTTAATCCCAGCACTTGGGAGGCAGAGGCAGGCGGATCACGGTGAGTTCGAGGCCAGCCTGGTCTACAAAGTGAGTCCAGGACAGCCAGGGCTGTTACACAGAGAAACCTTGTCTCGAAGAAACAAAAAAACAAAAACAAAAAAGAAAATATAATACAGAAACTCAAAGTTACAGGCACTTCTCAGTTTACAGAATCACATAAAACCAGTATTTTAACTTCTAAGAAAGAATCATTAAGCTTTAAAATATAGCCAGGCAGTGGTGGTACACACCTTTGAAAAATCCCAGCACTGGGGAAAGGAGCAGATGAATCTCTGAATTCAAGGCCAGTGTGATCTACAGAGCAAGTTCCAGAACAGCCAAGGATACACAGAGAAACCCTGTCTAGAAAAACAAAAAAGTAACCACCCCCCCCCAAAAAAAAAAACTTTTAAAATATTAAATTACAGCGCACTCTGAAAATCAAATTGTACTGATGGCTTATTATCAGGGAAATACATTACATTAAGTGTTTAGCTGTCAGTACCCAACTAAAGCCACTTGGTCAGTTACTCTTCAAACATTCGTCCATCCCAAAAGCAGTGGTACAAGCTTCCAATTCACATTCTGGAGGCAGAGACAGGTGAACCTCTGAGCTCCAGACCAGCCTGGCACACCAAGCAAACCATCTTTTCATTTGGCATGAAATGGTTGGATCAAACAGGTAAGAACAATGAAACTTAGTGATCTGTCCATGTTATTGACGTTACAATCATAAAGAGCTGGGTGACAGCTCACTTCGATGGCATCTGCCATTTGTAAAGAGAGTACTCACATAAAAATGTCTCCAGTTCCTTTTCCCCTCACAGACTTCATAATAAAACTGAGAAATTATTTAAAAGCAATTTTATGGTGCTGACTTTGGCTAACTTTAGCTTAAATTTCCCATCACCCAAGTCACATTGTCATAGCTAGCACTTTAACCTACAGGCAAAACACGCTGAGTAAGTCTTGTGACGTCTACGATTCTTACATTTTAAACCACACTGCTAAAATCATGATCAGAGCGAAGACGATGATACCTAACCGTCACCCAAGTCAGAGCTGACCTCTGACCTCCTCTAGCTCTGGAGACCTGTGTTCTTTTCATGCTCTGACAGTTATGCTCACCCACTCATCACCACCTTAATGGAATGCAGCTTTAAAATCTCATCTGATCTTAGAGAGCAGTACAGGCAACGCATTCCCATTCATCTGCTCAGTAAAATTCTACAAACTACCTACAGGGCAAGAACTCAACAGAGCACAAAACTTACCCTTGTGTAAGGTATTTTGTTTATCTGTCATCTCTCAGAGATAAACATAAAACTAGACCTTGAAGAACTGTACTAAGGAATTTGAACTTTATTTTTTTTATTTTTTTGGTTTTTCAAGACAGGGTTTCCCTGTGTATCATGTGTATCCCTGGCTGTCCTGGACTCACTTTATAGACCAGATTGGCCTTGAACTCACAAAGATCCACCTGCCTCTGTCTCCGAGTGCTCAAATTAAAGGTGTACGCCACCACGGCCAGCCATTACAGGCAGCTGTGAACTGCCATATGGTGCTGGGATTTGAACCCGGGTCCTTTGGAAGAACAGCCAGTGCTCTTAAATGCTGAGCCATCTCTCCAGTCCCTTGAACTTTATTCTAACTGTGGCCAAAACCCACGAGCATAGGACTACTATAATCTAACATAATCATTAAGCCCACTCATAAAAATGGCCATCCAAAGAAGAGACTAATACAGGAATTAGATGACAAGAGTCTGCAAAATGACTGTGGAAACATATGACAGACTTTTTAAAAATCATTAACCAGGGGCAGCACTCGGGAGGCAGAGGCAGGCGGATTTCTGAAAATTCAAGGCCAAAGTGAGTCCAGGACAGTCAGGGCTACACAGAGAAACCCTGTCTCAAAAAAAGAAATCATTAACCGGTCCTCAGATTCTTTGGTTTGGTTTTTGTTTTTTGGAGACAGGGTTTCTCTGTGTAACAGAGCCCTGGTTGTCCTTGACTCATTATGTAGACCAGACTGACTGGCTTGAACTCAGAGACCCACCTGCTTCTGACTCTCTGGGATTAAAGGCGTGAGCCACCAGATTCTTTAGTAAGGCCTTATTTTATCTCTAAACACAACAGCCTGGCAAACACCTCCCATCTTCCAAAAAACATAAACACAAGCTCCTCATGCCTTCTCCCTGAGCTCCTAAGTGCTATGTTTACAAGCTTGCTTTTCTTTTTCTCTTTTCTTCAATCAGGGTCTCTATGTGACCCTGGCTGTCTTGGAACTGGCTGTGCAGACCAGGCTGGCCTCCAGCTCACAGAGATCCCCTGCCTCTGCCTGAGCTGCTGAGATCCATATATCACTGTCAAACAGTCTTAACCCTGAGCCTTTTTTCTGTTTGTGTCCATGGGTGAGTTACTTCCATTCTTTTACACTTCTTCATTTTGTTCATATGTGGAACATGTGCACATGTGTGATGTGCATCTGAGTATGGCACATCACTGCTCTGCGGAGCTGTTCTCTTCTTCCGTATTCATGTTGCTTCCAGTAACGGAGCTCAGGTCACTGGGCTTGTGAAGCAGTCAGTTTCTCCTGCTCCTCCCTCTCGTCTCATCAGCCCTACCTTACACTCTTCTGAGTCCCAGTTCCTTACTTTGGAATCCTCAAAACATGAGCACACAGAAGATACAAAATAAATTACAGCGGGCATGGTGGCACACGCCTTTAATCCCAGCACTGAGGAGGTAGAGGCAGGTGGATCTCTGTGAGTTCAAGGCTAGCCTGGTCTACAAAGTGATTTCCTGGATAGCCAGGACCACACAGAGAAACCCTGTCTCAAAAAAAAAAAAAATTACAATGATAGTTCTCTGGTAATGAGACTCGAATGTTTCAGGAAAATGGCCTTCTCCCTACAGAAACAGCAAGCCAAGCACAACCAGCTATTAGCAGGTCGAGTGCAATCCTCCACAAAGATCGCATTGATTTCAAGTGCCAAGTTCAGGCTTCCCACAGTACTTACACTGAAACAACTACTCATAAGTACACACTGCACGAGTGTTTTCCTTCAACCTTAAATTTGTGTTTTTGCATGCATTCTTTTACTTCCTCAGTGTGAGTAAAATAGACAGAATCAGAACCTTGCTGTTAATTCATGATGAGGCTCCTTGCGAGGCTAGGATGTACTTAATAACTACTTGCAAAGCATTGTGAGTGAGCAAAAATGTTTGTCTAATCCCCAGCACTAGGTGAACCAATGTGGCAGCATATGCCCATAATCCCAGCACTGAAGAGAAAGAGGTAGGAAAATCAGGCATTCAAAGCCAGTCTCAGGCCAGCCTTAAACTTGAAGGAACCTGTGTCCAAAAACACCCCTCCAAAACCTAATACAAATAAATAAACAAACAACAAAGACCAACCAAAACAAATAGAAAAAAGATCCTGGCATTCTACCAACTTTTTTTTTTTTTTTTTTTTGGTTTTTCAAGACTTTCTCTGTGTGTATTCTTGGCTGTCCTGAATTCACATTGTAGACCAGGCTATCCTTGAACTCAGAGATCTGCCTGACTGCCTCCCAAGTGCTGGGATTTGCGACTAAAGGCATGCTCTACCACACCCGGCTATTCTATCAACTATTTTAACTTTTCCTGTTAACAGCTTTTATTTCAAACTTCAAAAGTGAGTAGTGCTGAAGGACTGCAGTCCCAGCATCCAGAAGATAGTCAGGAAAACAGTGAGTTCAAGGTCAACCTGAATCATACTGTATTCCAGCTTGGATGCTACAGTGAGATCTTATATTGTAAACACAATGGGACATCAGGAACGCTGGTAGACACGAATCCTGCAGGAGCCCCTCCTCCTACTCAGCATTCTTACAACACAAGATAAACACATCAACCACACAGTGTTCACTGAGGAAAAGCTGTATGCCAGACAGTGTGTCAGGCACTGGAGGAGACAAAGGTTAGTGTTACATGGTCCCTCTCTAAAACTTTAGTGACCAGGCTCAGTATTTACACAAGAAATGGTAGACAAGACCACAAGTATTCTGACCCCACCATCAGGAGTAGGCAGAAATGCTTTACAGCTAGATAGAGCTTGAGCTAGACCCTTGGGTGGTAGGATCTTCTAGGAAACAAACAAGTACAAGAAATCAGAACCAAAAAAAAAAAAGAAAGAAAAAGAAAAAAGAAATCAGAACCGTATGACCTTAATTTAGAGTTTAACTTTTTTAATGTTATTCCAAAAAAGTTGAAGATGCACAAGTCAACAAAATAAAATAACAAACTTGTGAGCTCATCACATTATTTACCAATCCTAGCAATCTTTTTTATATATAACTTACATGTCACAGGCTATATCATAAGCCCATTTTTAAATACTACATTGCTCCTGGGGTCCATTCTCAGACAAATATTCAGCGTCAAAGTAGACTTTTCCTAAATGCACAATACAAATAAACATAACTGTGTTTTTAAAAAATCATTTTTGTGTGTATCTGTACAAGCCAAGTGAAGAATGAAAAAAAATCCAAAATTCAGCTTACATATACTTTCCAAATAGCTCTTCACCACTGACATTTCTGTGAGAATGGGCACAGGTGGTAAGAGAACTCAGAAAGCATCATGGGTCTCTTTTTCTCCTCTGAAAATAGGGAAGATTTCCCATTACACAGACAAGAATTAAAGGACTACATGTTAAACACTGTGTGTTTAGTTTTTTGTCCCCTGGCTGACTTGGAAGAACCAGGAACCAGGTAGGAGCCCCGCTTCCCAGTGCTCCTCTGTGCACCATCCTCTCTCCAGACACTGTGGACTCTCTGCACCTGAAAACAAGCTAGAGAGGAGTGTCCTGGTGGCAAGGCGCTGCCCTGACAGTAAATCAAACAAAGCTGGCACTCAAGGACATATTTTAAGAGAACATATCCTATAAGTGATCAGCCTTCAAAGTAGTCTCTCCTTAACTAGTAGGCTCATGAGCATCACAGAGAAGCGGTGTGTGGCCTGCCTGTCCACCCAGTAAGAAGTGGTGTGTGGCCCGTCCACCCAGTAAGACACTTTAGCTTCCCACATTTATAGACAGGGCATCACTCTGTAGCCCAGGCCAAACTCAAATTGGGATTGCAAATGTGTGCCACCTTGTACACCACCTTTCCCATTTCCTGACCACTATGTTATTTATTTTTCAACCAATCCATAGCTCTTTTACAGTACAGCAAAAAAACCCCAAAACATCAAGACAGTCGTGAGGACTCATCTGGGAGTCCTCATGCTGCAAGACTAGGTCTAGGTGTGCTGCCGTCATCGCTACCGTCACTTCCTATTCTATCTGCAGGAAAGCTCCACACCACTTCCACTGAGATATCCCTCACTTCTCTTCAAAACTATCAAATTAGTTTGTCCTTTTAATACACAACTGTAGCCACCAAAACCTAACTGTTCTTTTAGTTACTTCCTCCCAATTTCTCAGTTATCTTTTTCAGACTGTGTATACATCGCTCAAGTTTGTGTTATTATTTTCAATCACCAACCCTCTGCCGGGACACAAGAGTTCCCGACTTACCAAAACCATTCCTTGTCTTCATTTAGAATCCACTTCTTTTATTGTCTCCCTGTGATAGTTATACCTCCATTATATTTTTGACACTTAGCCGGGCGTGGTGGCGCACGCCTTTAACCCAGCACTCAAGAGGCAGAGGCAGAGGGATCTCTATGAGTTTGAGGCCAGCCTGGTCTACAGAGAGAGTTCCAGGAAAGCCAGAACTGTTATATAGTGAAACCCTGTCTCGTAAAAACAAAAAAATAATAAAAATTAAAAAAAATTGACACTTGACAGTTTGCCCGATGCTCTCTGTCAAGGTAACCAGTTATGCCATACGGGCTGTGAGAAAGGCAATACTTGTACTTTATAGTTTAGAGACAAGGAATGAAGACCTAACTCAACTCACTTTTCCAATTAGAAAACAAAGTGGACCTTCAACCCTACTCTAGGGAAAAGTCTACAGTTCCGTAGGAAACGGCAAGCGCTTCTAACCATCTCCAACCTCTCTAGACTGCAGCAGGTTCTCCGCCCCATCCCGACAGCCAACCATCCACCTCCTGTTTTCTCACCCTCAAGCCATTACTTTCTCTCAACTACACCATCACCACCAGTCCTCCACTGCAAGCGCTCCACACCTCTGCGCTTCTCACCTCCCTTTCCCCCCAAACTTGGCGCTCCGTCATCAGGACGCATTTGTCACTCCGCTGGAAACTACAAGCGTGTGCCTACCTAAGCCCCTCTAACAGCCAGACCCACAGAGAGGGACTCAACCTGCGCGCACACACACACACGCACACACGCACGCACGCACGCACGCACACACACAGCCTCCATCTCCGCAATCGACCCCAGAACGCGAGCACTCTTCGAATCCCTACAGCAGAGTACCAGCCCTGACGGAGACTGCCCATGCATGCCCCACTGCTACCGACGACTTCCTTTCCAGAATGTGGTCATCCCAACAGAGTCCCCTCGGCCGTGCGAGGCTCGCTCTCCCGGCGCAGGGCCTCTGCCCACCGAGGAGGCGGACGCTCCTCCCTCGCCACTTGCAAGTTGCGCCTCTTACCACCTGTTCTCGCCAGAAGTGGGGTACACCTTGGCCCGGGCCCGCCTCTGCCCACCCTCCCCCGGCCCTCCGGCTCGCCAACACCCGCGCCGCTCGGTTCCGCCGTGCCGCTCCGGTGCCCGCCCCTCCCCCGGGCTCCGAGGCCGCCCGCCGCCCGGCCCCGCGAGTCCCTGCGGCCCGGCCCCCCCAAGCCCGCACTCACCACGAATAGGTCTGCTCCGCCATGGCGCTGCCTCTCGGGGCTCCGCGGCTCGCTCGGCCGGCGGCAGAGGGCGCGGCCGGGGGCCGGCGGCTCGCTCGCACGGCGGACGGGCACTCGGGTTCCGACGGACTCCGACGGGCCCCGCTCCCTGGGCCCCGGCGCGGCCTGGGCTCCGCGCTCGGCCTCGTCAGCCGCGGCGGCGGCGGCGGCTCCGCTGCGGCTCCAAACCCAACATGGCGGCGGCGGCGGGGAGAACAAGGGCCCGGGGCGGGCGAACGGCAGCTCGGGCCCGCGCTC
>CAJQZJ010018538.1:4925145-4954245 GCA_907164525.1 Lophiomys imhausi | reverse complement strand
GGGGACATGGCCGGCGGCGGCGGCGGCGGCGGCTGAGGGGGGCGCTAGGCGGTGAGGCGAGGCTGCTCGGAGCACACCCGCCGAGGGAGGAGGGAGCGGGCGGGCGGGCGGGGGCGAGCCGGGGCCGCGCGTCACGTGCCCAAAACACGCTCACGTGACCCGTGCGCCCCGCCCCTCGCGCGCGGCACTTGCGCGGAGCGCTCGGCCCGGGCAGGAGGCTCCGGTTGGCGGCCGCCGCGTGCTAGGCCCCTTCCGCGCCGAGCGGCCCCGGTGCGCGTCTGTTGACTGCCACTCAGCTGTCAACCTTCCATCAACAACCGGCTGGCCCGGGCCCTCAACTGCCAGTCAACTGTCATCTGACGTTCTGGTTCCCGCCTTGCGAGGTCCCCGCATTGCCTTCAGCAAATGGCCCTCGCGGCTCCCGGTGCCAAGTCAAATGCTGCATGCTGGTCTTCCTAAAACCGATCCGCGGATCCTTGTGGCGTGCGGGCCAGGCGACAGCTCCTTCGACTGGGCCCTTGACCTTGCATGCACATTCTCAGGGAAGAGAGGTGTGTGGGTTGTTCAAGCTGGCCAAAGCGCGAAGATTATTTCAGGGTTATGAAGCTGCTAATAAGAGCAGTGGGGCAGAGAATAAAGGAAGGTTTCAGGCTATTTTAGATAGGGCGGATGGGTGTAGCTCAGTTGGTAGAGTGCTATGTGAAATTGTTTTAGAAGGGAAAAATATATATACCCGGAATTAATGGTGCATGCTTTTAATCTCAGCAGAGACAGGCAGATCTCTATGAGTTCGAGGACAGCCTGCGCTACATAGTGAGCCTCGGGCACACATAGAGGATTTTTAAAACAACAAAACTAGACTACATACATGACACTGTAATCTCAGAACTGCAGAAGGGGGGTGAGCGGAACAGCATAGAGCAAGGTCGTCCTCAGCATACAGGGAATTTGACATATGGACGTTGACAAAGAGTTTAAGGCTAGCCTGAGCGAAAGAAACCTTGTTGAAAGAGAACAAAAGGAAAGGAAAGAAAAGCAAGTTCCACAGATGTAAAAGTAATAGACCAGAAACCAACCTCAGGAACCTAGGCCTTAGGTAAAGATGGGATGGTACAATGAATTAAACCCACCCTAGGGGAGGGCGGAGAACATTTTTTTCCAGAGTGAGACAACCTAAAACCACAAGAGCCTTAATAACAGAAAACCCATTTTGATAACAGAGTGACACAGAGCGAGACACAGGGCTGAGCTTGAAACCAGGCAGGGGATGGACGATTTGTGCTACAAGCTGTTGAGCAAAGACACTAAAATGGTGGGTGGAGGCCTGGCTTTGAAGGGCCTCCCTCGGCATCCCCTCTCAGCTGCTATGCTTGTGAATGAAATGACCAGGTTTCAGAACCAGGCGTGGCTAATAAACATACTACTATTCCCGGAAGTCCCATTTCCCCCTCCCTTCACAGAAAGCAAGGCTCATACACCTGCACCTGCACATCCAGCATCCTCTGTGGCTTGGCCATCATCAGGCCACGTTCTTACTCTGACCTATCTCCAAATAGATCAGTTGGCCTCTACCCATACCGCTGCTGCTTGCCTGCTCTCCAAGAGGAAGACTCATGGGAGTGCCAAGTACATGTTCCTGCAAACTTTCCCCCTTCTTTCCGCCAATGCCAGAGACTAGGACCAGCCAGGTTCTAGGTGTCCCCTCCTGAGCATTACCAGAGAGCCCAAGAAAAAGTATCAGGGAGGGTTTAATCCAAGTTCTCAATAAAACCACCTTTCTCAGCCGGGCGGTGGTGGCGCACGCCTTTAATCCCAGCACTTGGGAGGCAGAGGCAGGTGGATCTTTGTGAGTTCGAGGCCAGCCTGGTCTATAAAGTGAGTCCAGGACAGCCAGGGCTACACAGAGAAACCTTGTCTCGAAAAACCAAAAAAAAAAAAAAAACCACCTTTCTCTAACCAGAAAGTTATCAGCTTTCAAGTGTCTACCCAGCGACAAACCCCACAGGTGTCCTGGGGAGTTGAAATGGCAGAGAACCCAAATTCTTGACATTCACGGAACTCTTACAATTCTCCCGAGTACTTCTACTGAAAACCAATTGTGACCTTAAGCGTGAGACAGTCATTCTGAGTCTCCAAACGGAGTGAGGTTTCAGATCCCATGGGAAAGGCCCGAAGCCATAAGCAGGAGTGGCTGTGGGAGGTGCCAAAACTCTTTCTCAAGAGAGTTAGGAACAAAACGGACCAGACATGTCACTAATGAAACAGAAATGACAACCAGGTGCCTCTGGGCAATTCTCCTAGGCTTTGATTCCCAGTGAGTCACAGAGATTAAGTGAGAAGTTCGAACAGGTGAATGGAACAGGAGTGGCTGAGAAAACAGTCAAAGCCTTAGTAGAAGGGAAGACTCTACACCACCCAAGAGGAGAAATTTTTGTTGTAAGAAAGGAGGGAAGGGGGTTGAAGAAGATATGGGATAAAGATCTAAACCAGCGGCTCCCAAAGTGTTTCTCAGGAAAGCCCATGAAGTCGATAACAAGAACCAAATAGCCCTTGGTGGGGCTGAGAGGTCCTCCAGGCCCCAGAAACCCTATGTGCATGGTCCCTGGAGATGAGGAGCCCAGAGCCTATGACTTGACCATCTAAGGCTAATACTTTCAGGACATAGCAGGTACCTCCTTGTCACCATCTGCAAGCTTGTGTCCTCTGGGAAGGTCAGGCTGGAACAAACTAGAGGACAGAGCATTGGCTGGAAGCTGCCCAGCCTGTGGCTCTCAAGGAGTGACTGTCAGTGCAGTGCCAGAGGCCCTGGGCTCCAAGCTGGAGCCACCCCAGGTGTATCTGTGCATCTCTGAGCCTCAGCCGGAGTCAGGTGTGTTTGGCAAGGGTTCAGGTGCTGGCTATCCCCAGGACGGGTGCTTTGCTCTCCTCCAACCCCACGCCCAAGATGAGAGGGCCATAGCTTGTGTAATATTTGTTGAAAGAAACCATGAAAGTGCCTCTCATTATCCCCATAGTAATTATAGGATGGTTCTATCCACTGAGTGTGTTCAAAGGAGACTTGGAGAGCCTCCCGGGACACATCATCAGCCTCAGGCACAGACTCTGGGGAGCAAGCTTTGCCAGGCCTGACTTAGACATGCTTCTGTGAGGATCAAGGTCCCAGTCTGTCATGAACACTATCTGTCCTCCCAGCCTATCTCTCACTTCTGTTCTCCCTCTTCCACTGCACCAACAAGCAGGGAACCCTTGATCTTCCCCAGAGACCCGCCTGTCAGTCCCCAATGGCCTATGTTCTCTTTTGCTTCCATTTTTTTTCTGTGCTAAAGCCCAGACAGCTTCCTCACTGTACCCCCTTGCAACTTGTTGAAGTTGGTTCTCTCATTCCATACATGTGGGTCCTGGGGCCCTGCCTCAAATACCAACACAGGCTGTCAAGTGTCAATAGCAGGTATTTTTACCCACTGAAGCATCTCGCTGACCCTACATCAAGTGAAGGACGTAGTTCTGCAGTAGAACTTGTGTTTTGCACACACAAGGCCCTGGGTCCAATTCCCCAGTACCAAACAAAAAACAAACAAGCAAGCACACACAAACAGAAAGAGGGAGATAGAATAGTTTCAAACTACAGGAAAAATTATGGGAAAGACACAGCTTCCTCTAATAGATCCCCCAGTAACAATATACAACTTCCCTCTATTTTAAGTTCTGTGGGCTTGAACATGCATGTTATGGTATGTATCTGCCTTTACAGTGTCATATGGACTAGTGTTGTCTTAAAAAATCCCCAAGTTGTGCCTATTCATCTGTCTGCTCAGCCTTTGAGGATCAGTGACCCATTTACTGTTTCCATAGTTTTAATTTTTCCAGATTGTCGTGTGATTAGAAGAGTACATGATGAAGCTCCCTCAGAGAGACCCCACCTTTAGCTTTTCTCTGTGTCTCATGTAACCTAGGCAGGATTGAATTTATGATCCTCCTGCTGACATCTTCCTGCCAACATACCCAGGGTATTTGGTATTGGAGACCTAACCCGGGTCTGAAGGAATGGTATGCAAGGATATGGTGAGCGCTCTCCAACTCTTGTCATGGCTTCTTCATAGATTTAAAAACAAAACGTTTTTTAGGTTTATTGTATGTATGAATGCTTTGCTTGAATGTATAAGTGAACCATGTGCATACCCCAGTGCCCACAGAGCAGCGGTTCTTAACCTAAGAGTTGTGACCCCCTTGGGATCAGATACACAATCATCAGATACATAAATATCCTGTGTATCTGATCGATATTTATAATACAACTCAAAACAGTAGCAAAGTTATAGTTATGGGATAGTAATGAAATAATTTTATGGTTGAGGTCCCCACAACGTGAGGTACTGTATTGAAGGGTCGCAGCGTTAGGAAAGTTGAAAGCCACTTCCCTGGTGGTGAAATTATGTGTTGGTACTGAGAAATGATCCTGAGACATGCATTCTTCACTGCTGAGTCAACTCTCCATCCCAGATTCTTCCTAATTCGAGATGGATTTTTTTTTTCTGTATAATCCAGGTGAGGACTGGGAATGTGGCTCAGGCGGTAAAGTGTGTTTGCGCATCATGAACAAAGCCCTGGATTTGATCCCTATCATGTCATAAAATGCTGCAGTGTAGTCCCGGTGTTTGAGAGGCAGAAGCAAGAGGATCCATAGTTCAATGTCATCCCCGAACACACAGAAAATTGGAGGCCAGCCTGAGCTACACAGTCCCTGTCAAAAATCAAGCAAGGCCCATGAGATGGCTCAGCAGGAAAAGGCTGCTCAGCCTGGCACTCTGAGTTCTATCCCTGAAACTCACCTTCCTCCAGAGAGATGTCCTCTGACTTCCATATCTGCATATGAACCCGGGCAAGCCACAAGCATGCAATCAAAATACCCAGCCACGTATCCTCTTTAGAAACCAAGTGATAGGGCTGGAGAGATGGCTCAGCGGTTAAGAACACTGGCTGTTCTTCCAAAGGACCAGGGTTCAAATCCCAGCACCCACATGGCAGTTCACAGCTGTCTGTAATGGCTGGGTGTGGTGGCACACGGCTTTAAGGCTTTAATTCCAGCACTCAGGAGGCAGAGGCAGGTGGATCTCTGTGAGTTCAAGGCCAGCCTGGTCCACAAAGTGAGTCCAGGACAGACAAGGATACACAGAGAAACCTTGTCTTGAAAAAACAAACAAAAATAATAAAATAAAAGAAACCAAGTGATAGTCTGTTATCTGAAGGTCCCAGGGTTTGTTTATACACTTGCTTACTGAAGGACAGCTTGGCCACTTCCAAGTGTTGGAAACTAAAAATGATGATAAACATTCACATGCAGACTTTGTTTGGGCACACATGCCATTTATTTGGGTTTTTTGAGAACATATAGTTTAATTTCCCCAAACACTTAGGGCTTTCCCAGATATCTTATTGTTGGATCTTTCTTTTTTCTTTTTCTTTTTTTCTTTCTTTTTTGTTTGTTTGTTTTTGAAACAGGGTTTCTCTGTGTAATAGCCCTGGCTGTCCGAGACTTGCTGGGTACACCAGGCTGGCCTCGAACACACAGAGGTCCACCTGCCTCTGCCTCCCAAGTGCTGGGATTAAAGGCATGCACCACCATCTCGTTTAAGTTTTATTTATTTTTATCTTTTTTTGTTTTTTAGGGGGGAGTTTGTTATTTTGTTTTGTCTTTCGAGGCAGGGTTTCTCTGCGTAGCCCTGGCTGTCCTGGAACTCACTCTGTAGATCAGGCTGGCCTCGAACTCATAGAGATCCACCTGCCTCTGTCTACCAAGTGCTGGGATTAGAGGCGTGTGCCACCATGCCCGGCTTAAGTTTTATTTTTAAATTCCTTCCTGCAGATTTGATTTTCAGCTACTCCCATCCCCTTCCTACAGGTGCTTCCGTGTTTCCTATAACACGGGTCTGTGGTGACAGGGTGACAGACTCCGTTTCAATCCTCTGACGTTTCACTCCTTGAAGTGTTACTAGACGCAGAAACCTCACTCGGAAGCCCCGCCCCCGCCCCCGAGCCTGCGCCCTGCTGCGGGCGCTGGAACTCCTCGTGGAACCCAGATGGCTTCACACTCACTGTCCTCGCTCCTTAGCGTCCCAGTGCTGGCGTCCCAGTCTCACACTCACTGAACATTTGGGCAGCTGCCTACCATTTCTCAGCTCAGGAAACTGAGGCTCTGAAACATGAAACCGTGAAACCGTTTATCCAAGGCCACACAGCTAAACCCAGGACTGAGCCTCAGGACAGAGCCAGGGCTTGAAACCAGTCAGACGCCATGTCTATGCTTGTCCCCACTTCCCCACCACGCCTTCAGAGTGGTTTGGGTGGTAGCCTAGACTCCTCCAGAAGATCCTTGGGGACAAGAGGAGGTGAGAGCTCTCCAAACCCCTTTTTAGGTAGGGCTCGGTGAGCTGTCAATCACCAGCGTTGTTTGACGAACTGTGCAAGGCAGAGAGGGCATGCTTCATCTACCCAGGTAATCACTGCACAGTAGGGAGAGGAACCAGCGTTTTATTCCGCTTCGCTGAAGCCAGGCCTGGCAGAAACCCCCTCCGGCAAAGGCAGCTCCTCCCACTCTACGCCGCTGCTGACTTAGCTTTCCTACCACGCTTCACCTAGTAGGTGACATGAGTGTTAAGGCGGTAGTGTCACTCCAGGGGCCGTCAAGTCCTGTCTCCTGGTTGTGAGGCCTCAGGAAAGTATGCCTATCTTTCTGAGTTCCTTCCTCCTCTCTTAAAAAGTTGAAGGTTAAAAAGTAGCGCCGACCTCATGGGGCTGCGGTGAAGCAATACGAGGGATGAGGCTCCACCCGACACCCCCTATGTATGCATTTACCCTTCTAAGAGATTGATTACCTGTGATTGTGTGTATGTGGGGGAGGGGCGTGGTCGTGCACGTGAGTTCAGGGCCTGTGAAGGCCAGAAGAGGACATCAGATATCCCTGGAATTTTAGTTACAGGCACTTGTAAGTCACATGGCATGGGTATTAGAAACTCAACTCTGGTTTTCCAGCCTCTAGGCTGTAATCCTTCCCGCCGCCCCCCCCCCCCACCTCGGAGATAGTGTTTCTCTGTGTAGCCCTGGCTGTCCTGGACTCACTTTGTAGACCAGGCTGGCCTCGAACTCACAGAGATCCCTCCAGTGCTGGGATTGAAGGTAAGCACCACCATGCCCGGCAATTACAGACAGCTATGAACTGCCATGTGGGTGCTGGCATTTGAACCAGGGTCCTTTGGAAGGGCAGTCAGTGCTCTAAACCGCTGACCCATCTCTCCAGCCCCTCTTTCTTTCTCTCTCTTTCCTTCCTTCCTTCTTTTTTTTAAACATTTATTTATTTATTTATTTATTTATTATACAGTATTTGCTCTACATATATGCCCCAGCAGATCTCAATGTAGATGGTTGTGAGCCACCATGTGGTTGCTGGGAATTGAACTCAGGACCTTTGGAAGAACAGCCAGTGCTCTTAACCTCTGAGCCACCTCTCCACCTCTCCAGCCCTCTTTTTTTTTTTTTTTTAAGGCAAGTTCTCACTAAGTAGTCCTGGCTATCCAGGAACTTGCTCTGTAGAACAGGCTGGCCTTGAACTCTAAGAGATCTGCTTCCCTCCGCCTCCTGAGTGAGGGATTACACGTGTCATCGTGCCTGGACTAGGTTGTAATCTTTGAGATTTATTTTCATTTTTATGTGTACGAGTGGTTTGCCTGCATGTATGTCCGTGTACCATGTGGATGCTGGGTTCCCAAGGAAACCAAAAGAGAATGTTGGGTTGCCTGAAATTGGAGTTGTGAATGGTTGTGAGCCACCATGTGGGTGCTGGGAACAGAACTCAGTGTCTTTACAAAAAACGCGAGTGCTCTTCACCAACAATCAATCTCTCCAGCCCTGTGATGTAATCTTTTTTTTTTTTTTTGAGACAAGGTATCTCTGGGTAGCCCTGGCTGTCCTGGACTAGCTTTGTAGCCTCGAACTCTCAGAGATCCGCCTGCCTCTGCCTCCCAAGTGCTGGGATAAAAGGCATGAACCATCATGCCAGGCATAATGTAATTCTTTTGTTTGTTTATTTTTGAGACAAGGTTTTTCTGTGTAGCCCTTGCTGTCCTGGACTCACTCTGTAGACCAGGCTGGCCTTGAACTCACAGAGATCCACCTGTCTCTGCCTCCTGAGTGCTGGAATTAAAGGCATGTGCCACCATGCTCGAGCTTTGTAAAAAATTATTGGTGTTTTATATGTTGTGTGAGGGTGTTGGATCCTGAATTTACAGAAAGTTGTGAACTGTCATGTAGGTGCTGGGAATTGAACCTGGGTCCTATGGAAAAGCAATCATTGTTCTTAACTGCTGAATCATCTCTCCAGCCCCAGAGTGATGTAATTCTTAACATCTCCCTCCCATTTCCTTCTGTCTTGACCTCTGACATATTATCTGAGGTCTCTAGAATCAGATTACACCCATGTTCTCTAAGTAACTTCAGAATCCCTTCCACTGTATCCTTTATCCCCCAGCCTCTACCCTTTCAACCAACTGTTCCACTTCTGGGCTTCTTTCTCAGAGGAGCGAGCCCTTTCATTATCTATTTATTTTGGCAGCAGCAGGGATGGAATCCCAGACCTTAAACATGCTAGGGAAATACTCTCCCTGTCAAGCCACACTCTCAAAACAAGAAGCATTTAAACTTATCCCAAAGCCCAAAAGAACTTCTTAGCCATGTTCAGAAGCTCCCAGCCTCAGATTACAGCCCTTCCTGTTTGTTAGAGACCTATGAAGCCCGAGGAGGCAACTCTGAACAGGGCATGAAAACTGTAAAGCCAGCTGCAAATGGCTGACACTTTCCACTTCTGTCTCAGAGATTTAAGCCTGGATCAGGGTACTCTGTGGAAACCCAGGACTGACCCAAGACCAGGGAAGGAAAACCCTTGCTGTTCCATTTTTAGATGCCAGCTGAACATGTCAGTCAGCAGAGGTTAGAAGAAAGGACTCGGCTGCCACCATTAGAGCTTGCCCATCTCAAAAGCCCCAGAGAAACTTCTTGGTTGGCACATTCCAAGGTGACTAGATTGCCTCATTTCATCTTCCCGCTTCAGTGAGTCAGGTCCATAGGTTTCAGCAAACATTGGGGCTTTCTCAGAGCCAGGCATGACCCTGGGAAGGAAGGAGGACCCACTGTTTACTGAGCACCCTGTTCGTGCCAGGTGCTGTGTACTCTTTACCTAAACTCATGCATTTTCTTTTTTTTTTTTGGTTTTTCGAGACAAGGTTTCTCTGTTTAACAGCTCTGGCTGTCCTGGACTCGCTTTGTAGACCAGGCTGGCCTCGAACTCGCAAAGATCGGCCTGCCTCTGCCTCCCAAGTGCTGGGATTAAAGGCGTGCGCCACCACCGCCCGGCTAAACTCATGCATTTTCAAGTGTCTACTTTCATCTTCTCTGAATTCCCAACGCTTGGCAGAATACTCCCTAAATAGTTTATCTGGGTATCAGTTAAATCACTCCCATTCACTAGCTACATATATCGTAGGCTCTCTTCGAGCTTCTCGTGTCTTTAATTTGTGGAACACTTGAAGGATGAGGACTTTCAATACAATGCTGCGGAGATGGCTGAGTGGATGCAGACAGCAGGGCTGGAATTCAGATCTGCACCACCCACATAAATCTCAGTGTTCAGGAAACACACATGCAGCACATACATATGTGTTCTTGAAAAAAAAAAGATACTCAATCCTGTAACAACACTTTTAGCTACTTTATTGGGCTCCTATATCTGCTACCCTTCTAACCCTGATTCCACCCTAATCCCTTCCAACCCCCCAACACTAGGTAGGAAAGAATGAAAGTTAGAGGGAAAAGGAGGCATAGACCTCTTTAGACTACTTCCTGCTGACTAGGGGCATCACATTCCCTGGGTCAAGTCCAATCTTCTTCAGAATATCCAGCAGTCCAGCAAGAGCAAATGCAGCAGCAGGAACCAGCAGGAACCAGCAGTAGCACCTGCTGCTGCCACAGGCCCATTTGGGGCTCTCCCGTTTACACCTTCTCCAGAGTCCCCGGAATTCCAAACATAAAATATCTGCAGCTGGTAAAAGCCTTGCCCCTTGTACAGCACAAAACAATCATAGTTAGCAGCTGTGGACAATCTGAAGCAACCATATCACACATCTGGGATCAAAACAAAAACATAGTCACATACTCACATAACTGGGTTTTTTAAGAAACCAAACTTGTCACCACACCATCCCTAGATGAATAGCTATAGGCCATTAACAGTAACTGAGGCAGGGAAAATGAATCTTCCCAGGGAATGAGTCCCCTGATTGGTTTTTCAATACCAAGTGGTACATGCTGGTAACACTGAACAGACCCAGCAGGTTGTATTTTTATCTCTCTTTGTTTATATGTTTATCTAACAACATGGCTAAAAAAGAGGAGGCTGTGGATTTGAGAGGGGCAGGAAAAGGGTAGGAGAGAAGGGAGGAGAAATGATGTAATTATATTTTAGTTAAAAAAAAAAGCGGGTAAGCCGGGGCGTAGTAGTGCACACCTTTATTCCCAGCACGCGGAAGGGAGAGGCAGGCAGATCTCTGTGTGTTTGAGGCCAGCCTGGTCTACAAAGTGAGTCGAGAACAGCCAAGGCTATTAGAAGCCCTGTCTCAGGAAAAAAAAAAACAAAAAAACACAAAAGAGAAAATGTTAACAATCCTGCAACACTAGATTTTTCTTCTTATTTTTCTATCATAGGAAACTAAAATACAGAGACATAATAGCCAAAGGACAGACAAGAGGTAGGTAGCTAGTCCAAGTTTTAAATCCAACAACACATGGCCATTCTGGAAAGATCCAGGGGGTTTAAATGGAGAAAACTAGGCATCAAAGGAGGTATTTTTAGGTAGGAAAGGGCAAAGGCAGTGAGTGTGTATCCTGGGATTGCTGTCAAGCAGCCACCTGCTAGGACAAGTGTCTTAGATGCTGCCAAATGGCTTCAGGTCACTGCCTCCAAGAAAGATTGACATCAGGCATGTTCTCAGGACCACACCCCCTTTCCCATATGAAGTGGCAGAATCGAACTTCCAATTCCACCAGAGCCACTTAGGGGCATGCGGTGTGGAAAGGGCTGGGGGCTCCCCTGAGAATACAGAACTCTGCTTCCACAGCCTATTCCTGGGAGCTTTGAGCTAGGGCTAGGGCAGAAGGTTGGCTCACCTCACGCTCCTGAGTCCCAAGTGATGCTCAGGAGCCAGGCTTCCCCGGGCAGGTAGGAGCACATCCCAAATGTTCTTGGCCCTTGTCAGTGCTTTAGAGAACAGCCACCCACTCAGCCTCATTTTGTGGTGAGACTCTCCCTGGAATTGTCTCCCCGGAGGAACCACACAAATGACCTGGGTAATCTGTTCTACAGATCTGATTTCTCAGGGGGCACAGATACCCCCAAGAAGACAAGGCCTGAGAGTAGTGGCCCCAGAGTCAAAGCCATTGATGTGACCCTTCTCCCTCTATCCCAGTTCATCTCACCGTGCCACCAACAATCATGGCTGGCTGCCTGGCCCGCCACCCCAGCCACTTGCCTACCATTGTGAAGTTAAGCTTGACTAAGTGATTACTTGCTTGTACTCATATGCGTACTGTCCCTGAAGCTCTTGCTCCTTGTTCCTTACTGATTTTTTGGGTGTGTGTGGGGGGGTGTTTTTTGGTGGGGAATAGGGTTGAGACAGGGTCTTTTTAGCCCTGGCTGGCCTGGAACTCTCTATGTAGACCAAGATGGTCTCTAACTTACCTTTGGCCACCTCACAGGGCTCGGACCACTGTTGTTTGCTTGCTTGTTTTTGTTTTGTTTTGTGACAAAGTCTCACACTGTAGGCTGACTTGGAGTTCACTGGGTAATACAGGTTGACTTTAAACAGGGGCGATCCTCCTGCCTCAGCTTCATGAGTGCTGGGATTACAGCACTACCACATGCAGATCCAAAGCGCTTCTTGAACTCCATTCAGAAGCCCCAGCCCCAGGGTCCAGACCTCATTCAGGCTGTCTCAGGCAGTTGCCCTCCTGAGACTTTTCTTCATAAGCCCCTTGCTTTTTTCCATCCAGCTTTTGCCAGCTTCTGCCAAGCCTGCGGGGCTGGTTTAGACCTGTCTGAATCCCTAGTTCACATACCTGTATAACGTGTCTTTCCTGTCCCCAGAAAAGGCCTGTGGATCCCATGCAAATCAGAGGGTGTGGCTGGACATGAGTCACAAGGGGTCCTACCCAGTCAGCTACTCCAAACTTCACAGTTATTTGGGGACCAGGCTGATCCTAGACTGTGGGGCCCTTTCTCAAGTACACTGTGGTTGGATTGCTCAGCTCTGACCCAGACACAAATCAAGCCTGACAAACGCTCCTCAGCATTTAGGAAACAGGGCTGGAGAGACGCGTAAACCTGAGTCCTATTCCTGGGACCCATATGGTAAAACGAGAGAAACAACTTCTGAAAGTTGTGCCGACTTCCACACGTGCATGGTGGCGCATACACCCACACATGCACAATAAATATAAATAATCAAAAAATATGAACATTTTCCAAGGCCCTGACATGAGCCAAACATCTTGATGAGTCCTCCAGCTTAAGCTCTCAGAATTCCTTAAGTCTTCAACAAACTTCATGAATGTCTATAATGTATCTTGCTGTACTGACCTCGTCTTAATGAATTTTTGTAGTCTGAGGATTGCTTTCTCCAGAGTTTTCTCTTTCCACCTTTACTGGGGCTCGGGAGGATCAAACTCAGGTTGGCAAGCTTGTAAGGCAAGCACTTTTACCTGATGAGCTATCCCACCATCCTCCTGCTTTATGTTTTGAGAAAGGGTCTCTCTGTCTCTCGCTGAACCTGGAGTTTGCTGTCTCTGCTAGACTGGGTGGCCTGAAAGTGTGAGGGCTTCCTGTCCCTACCACCTCAGTGCTAAGGTTAGAAACATACCACTAAGTCGCCTGGTTGGTTGGTTAGTTGGTGTTTGTCTTAAAGACAAGGTGTTGCTGAAATTCCAAATTCCATCCCTGGGAAAGAACACAACCATGACAACAACAAACCAAGGTAGTAGTACACAAAGTTCATTCTGGGAAGCCAATACGTTTATGAGGCTTCCTTATAGAGCAGTGAGGTCATGGGCAGAAATGTGGATGAACTTAAGGCAGCTACAATGAAAGATCTCTACCCCAGCAGGGATGATGACTCCCCATGGCTGGCTAGATAAAGTCCCCTCTCTACTAAACCCTCCCTAACTCCTGAGTCTGAAGCTTGCAATAGTTTTTTTGTGAACTGCCACATCCATTCACAGTTAAGTAAAACCAATGTGTATGGAGGTTAAAGGTTAAAGGGCGCACCCAGGTCACACAGCTAGGAGATGACTGTAAAGCTAGTGTAGCTTTGTCACTTTTTGTTCTCAATTAAAGGATTAAAAACCAGATAGGGAAGCCGGGCGGTGGTGGCGCACGCCTTTAATCCCAGCACTTGGGAGGCAGAGGCAGGCGGATCTTTGTGAGTTCGAGGCCAGCCCGGTCTACAAAGTGAGTCCAGGACAGCCAAGGATACACAGAGAAACCCTGTCTCGAAAAAAAAAAAAAAAAACAGATAGGGAGCCAGGCGTGGTGGTGCACACCTTTAAAATCCCAGCACTCAGAAGGCCAGAGGCAGGTGGATTGCTGAGTTTGAGGTCAGCCTGGTCGACAGAGTGAGTTCCAGGGCAGCCAGGACTACACGTAGAAACCCTGTCTCAAAAAAAAAAAAGAAAGGAAGGAAAGAGAGAGAGAGAGAGAGAAACCAAACAGGGACTGAAGAGATGGCTCAACATGTGAGCCCTGACTGCTTTTCCAGAGGACTCAGATTTGATTCCTATCACCCACATGATGGCTCACAACAGTCGACAACTTAATTTCCTGGTCTTGGTGGGCACCAGGCATGAGAGTGGTGTACAGCATATGTGCAGGCAAAATACTCGTACACTTGAAAATAAAGACTCAAGGAAATAAGGAAAGCACCAGAACTTTCCACTCACCTAAACAAGGGGATGCAAACTCAAGTGCCTCCCAGACATACAGAGATGGAGACGATGAGCCAGGTGAGCCAGTGGAGGCCCCGGCCAACTGGACAGCTCACAGCCTACGAGGGTCTGCCTCACTCCGCTCCAGATGAGCACTGTCACGTGGGACCGTGTGTAGTGTGGTCAGACCTGATTTGTTCTGTTTTCACAAAAATTTGGAAACCTGAAACTTTCATATGAGATTTTCAGGCAAAGCATAGCTGGTGTTGGACTCAGGCAAACACATTCATCCTGGACAAAAGACGCCACAAACCCTGAAAGGATTCTGCTTACAACTCTCATAGGGTTTGGCTTGGGGTTTTTGTTCTTTTGTTTGCTTTGGTTTTGGCTGTTTTGTTTTTCTAGGGCAAGTGAGGTTTAAAAAAAAAAAAAAGAAAGTAACAAATTCTTGTAGAAGGGAGAAGTCCAGAAAATGGATTGGCCTGTTGAAGATTGATTTTATTTTTATTATTTGTGTGTGTGTGTGTGTGCATGTGTTTACATATACACAGTACCTGTAAAGGCCAGAATAGAGCATCACACCCCCCTGGAGCTGGACGAATAGGCAGTTGTGAGCCAGCTGACATGGGGCTGGCAACTGAACTCGTGTCCTCTAAGAGCAGCAAGCACTGTGACCACTGAGTCAGTCACCCCTCCAGCTCTGACCTGTTATGTTTTGTTTTGTTTTGAATCCCTGTACTGTGTGTAGGCTCTTCTAACAGACCCTCCTCCTGGGGCGGGATGATCAAGAACAGGGAGATAGAAGACACACATAATGGAAAGGTGTACCATACTTAAGAAAATATTCATAGCCGCATATTACCATGTGAGGCTGCAGGCCCGCTACACTCTGCACTTGCCGATGACAGAATGATTTGGGAACTTAGGCAGAAAGGGATTAGCTAGGAGAATAGCTGTGATCTTAGGGAATTGGTCATTTAGGATCAGAACATTTGAAGAAGCTGAGCAGAGCTGGGTGGCTGGAGCCAGAGTTAAGTCTATACCACCACTGCTGGGGCTGGAGTTCTTCGACGGCGTTCCTGAGCAGCCAGACTCAGGTAAGACCTGTCAGATAGCTTTGTTCCACAAGACGGAGCAAAATCTGATATTGTGATTCAAAGCGCGGATTCTCCTGTTTCAATAATCCCTTCCCTAGGAAGGCATAAACAACATCTGTCCATGAGGTCCCAGCCACAGTTCACCCTGGAGACCCAGAGAGCTTGTGAGGGTTACAGAGCATAGTGAGATCAGGGGCATGGGTGACCCCACACACACCCAGCATAGATGACGTATGCTCAGTTGCATAGTTGTTGCAATAGCGTAGTTGCGTAGGTAAAGGTCCCTTCTGTTCACCTTCCTGCATCTATATACTCCAGCCCCTCTCTGAGACCTTAGGGCAAACTACATGTAAAAAGCTGGGAGTGAGTCTGGCAGTAGTGGTGCACGCTGTTAATCCCAGCACTCGGGAGGCAGACACAGGAGGATCTCTGTGAGTTCAAGGCTAGCCTGGTCTACAAAGTGAGTCCTAGACATCCAGATATATACACCCAGAAACCCTGTCTCAAAAAAAAAAAAACCCAAAATAAGTAAATAAATAAATTAAATTAAAAACAAGAAACTCCCCAAATCCCCAAATAAGCAAAAAAAAAAACAAAACAAAACAAACAAAAAAAAAAACAAGCTCCTGCCTTATAGGGGCTAGGAAGATGCCTTAGGGCCTAGAAACACTTGCTGAGTAAGCAAGAAGACCTAAGGCCAAATCCCTAGCACACACATTAAAAAGCATGGCGTGGTCAGGTGCCTGTAACCCAAGCACTGAGCCGGGATCTCACTAATTCAGCTGGATGGACGCCAGCCAGCCCCAGGCATCTCCCTGACCCGACCTCCCTCCCTGGCGCTGTCTTACAGGTGTTTGCTCCTATGCACAGTTTTTGTTTTCCCATGGGAGCTGAGGATCGAAACTCACCGCCCCCCCCCAGCTTAATTACTAAACAAATATGACCCTTGAACCTGTCTCCTGCTAGGAGCTAAAATGACCATTCCTGAAACTGCAGATCTGGGTTTTTGCTTCACTTCCTATTTTCT
The DNA here is from genome assembly GCA_907164525.1 of Lophiomys imhausi. Taxonomy (NCBI): domain Eukaryota; kingdom Metazoa; phylum Chordata; class Mammalia; order Rodentia; family Muridae; genus Lophiomys; species Lophiomys imhausi. Next base: position 4,938,102 of record CAJQZJ010018538.1, on the reverse strand, counting down.
CCCATTTTGATTAAAACACCAGTTCTGGGTGTGCTTGAGGTCTGGGGTCTTGTCAACACCCAGGGAGGTGGATATTTCAAACAGGGTCTCAGTACATAGCCCAGGCTGGCCTGGGACTTCCAGTGATCCTCCTGCTTCTGCCTCCAAGTGCTGGAATTACAAGTCTGAGCCACCACTTTGGACTCCAGTGTGTGTATGGCTTGTGTGGCTTGTGTGTGGGAAGGAGGTATGTGTGTAGTGTGTGTGTGTGTGTGTGTGTGTGTGTGTGTGTGTGTGTGTGATGTATGTGGGGGAGGTGTATGTGGTGTGTGTGTGTGTGGTGTGTGTGCATGCGTGTGAATGTGTGCATGGGTGATGAGCACATGTGTGTAGGTTAACACAGTCAGCCCCATGGCAGCCAGAGAGGGAAGTCAAGTGTCTTCCCCTCTCTCTCTCGTCAGGTCTCTCACTGAACCCAAAGCTAACTAGTGAGCTCCTGGGATCTGCCTGTTAACGTCTCTTCAGGGCCAGGCTTACAGACACAAACCGCCATGTGCCCCTCTTTGGACCAGGGCTTTGGGAGGCCGAGCACTCACTCACTGAGCTGGCTGCCCACCTGCCAGTGGATTTTGTGAATACACTGTTTAAATTGTCCCTGTCACTGCTTTCCCTTTATGACTTCCCTAGACAATTTTTCCCCCTGGAACATTTGTTACTATCTGACAGATGAAAAATATCAGAATTTTAACATATGAGGTCATTTCTCCCTGTATCAAGCAGTTTGTGAGAACACAGGTGTGATTTGTGTTAGTCCCGACTCCTCTATGTCTTGGAATAGACATATTATTATATGATATGTGTCAGCTATTCTATAGTAAAATGATCATTTATTGTTGTGGTTTTGAAAGAGAGTCTTGCTATGTTTGCCCAGATGGCCTGGAATTCACTTTGTAGACCAGACTGGCCTTAAACTTACAGCAACCCCCCTTGCCTCCAACCCATGAATTCTGAGATTATAGGCATTCATTGCCACACCCACTTTAAATTTTTTAAATTTATTGGTTTTATCTTACGTATGTTGAACTAGTATATATGTATGTGCACCACCATGTACGCTTTAGTCCCTGGAACTGGATTGATGGCTGTGAACCAGCATTTGAGTTCTGGGACTCGAACCTGAGTCCTCTGCAAGAGCAACAAGTGTTTTTTTGCCACTTACATCTCTCCAGCCCCCACCACACCCATTATAATAACAGCTTGAGGTTTTTGGTTTTTGGGGGGGAGAGGGGGCATTTTCGAGACAGGGTCTCTCTGTGTAACAGCCTGGCTGTCCTGGACTTGCTTCATAGACCAGGCTGGCCTCGAACTCACAGAGATCCACCTGCCTATGCCTCCCAAGTGCTGGGATTAAAGGCGTGCACCACCATGCCCAGCCCCCAGCTTAAGGTTTTTTTCTTAGATTTATTACTTGTTTATATGTATGTGGGTTTGTGCACATATGTCCAGGTACCTGAGGGGACCAGAAGAGGGCGTTAGAGCCCTGTGCTGGAGTTACAAGCAGTTGTGAGCCACCTGATGTGGGTGCTGGAGGACTGAACTCAGGTCCTCTGCAAGCACATGCTCTTAAACTTAGTCATCTCTCTAACCCAATGTGACTCTTTTTTATTTTTTCTGGACAGGGTCTCTTTGTACCATGGGCTGACCTGGAACTCACAGAGATCTACCTATCTCTGCCGGTTAAGTGCTAGAACTGAAGGACTACACCTGAAATAGCCTGTATGTCAAAACGACTTAAAAAACCTCCTAGGGGGGAGCTGGAGAGATGGTTCAGTGGTTAAGAGCACTGGCTGCTCTTCCAAAGGACTGGGGTTCAAATCCCAGCACCCACATGGCAATTCAAAACTGTAATGACCAGGTGTGGTGGCACACTCCTTTAATCCCAGTACTCAGGAGGCAGAGGCAGACAGATCTCCAAGTTTGAGGTCTACAGAGTAAATTCCAGGATAGCCAGGGCTACACAGAGAAACCCTGTCTTGAAAAACCAAGAAAAAAAATCACCTAATTAGATGGTGGCAAATGCCTTCAATTCCAGCACTTGAGAGGCAGAGGCAGGCAGATCTCTTCAAGTTTGAGGCCAGACTGGTCTATAGAGCAAGTTTCAGGACAGCCAGACCTACACAGAGAAACCCTGTCTCAAAACAAAACCAACCCCCCCCCCCACAAAACCCCTCCAATAATTGTTGGGGTTTCCATGTGCCAAGCCCTCAGCTCTGTTCTTTATGAGTCTTAATGTCACTGAGTCCTCACTCTGAAACAGAGGCTCAGGGAACATCTGTCATCTGCTTGGATATGACAAGCAGGATTTGAACTCGGCAAAGACAAAAGACTAGAGTGTCCTAGAGGTGTCTTGGGACAAGGGTGGGCTGTGGAGATTGTTCAGTGGATAAAGCACATACTATGCAAATATGAGGACCTGAGTCCAGATCCTGCATAGACATGGCAGGCTTCCCTAAATCCTTCAGAAGGTAGAGACACATGGTGGAGGGCATAACTGGGTCCTGAAAGTTGTTCTCTGACCTCCACATGCACACTATGGCATATGTGTCCCCATACATGCACATTAGATAAATGAATATAAATAAAAATAAAATGCCTTCTTGGACCCTCCACAAGGACCCCTTGCTTCCCTTTTCCACTCCTCAAGAAATCCTCTCTCAGATTCCTCCAGGGAACTCAGCCTAAAATAGTATTTCACACAAGACTGCAGAAGCAACCAGCACTCTTCTCTCTCACTCCTGATAATGAAAATGATGGGACTCTCCCTCAGGCCCATCTGTTTGTCCGTGTGGATGGATGGATGGACACCCTGAGAGTGCATAATGCAATTCCCTTTGTGCTTCCACATACTCCACTATCTAGTTGGCCATTTTCAGTTGCTATAAGAAAATACTCGCCGGGCGGTGGTGGCGCACGCCTTTAATCCCAGCACTTGGGAGGCAGAGGCAGGCGGATCACTGTGAGTTCGAGGCCAGCCTGGTCTACAAAGTGAGTCCAGGACAGCCAAGGATACACAGAGAAACCCTGTCTCGAAAAAACCAAAAAAAAAAAAAAGAAAATACTCAGGCTGGAGAGATGGCTCAGCAGTTAAGAGCACTGGCTGTTCTTCCAAAGGACCCAAGTTCAAATTCGAGCAACCACATGGCAGTTCACAGCTGTCTAATTGCTGGGCGTGGTGGCACACACCTTTAATCCAAGTACTTGGAAAGCAGAAGCAGGTGGATCTCTGTGAATTCAAGGCCAGCCTGGTCTACAGAGTGAGTTCCAGAACAGCCAGGGCTGTTACACAGAGAAGGCTGTTACATAGAGAAACGCTGTCCTGAAAAACTTAAAAAAAAAAAAGACTCAGGAAGTCCCTGAAACTGAACTATATTTACTAGGCCCCTCCAACCAGAGGTGCAAAACAGTAAGGACTGCTGAAAGTCACCCTTAGACCAGCCTAGGTACCTAGAAGAGGCAGAGGCAATTCAAACTATCTGAAGAGGATACACCCACCTGTCAAGTTGCCTGCAAGTTGTGCAGTGAGCTCCAGGGCTCCAGCTTCTTTGAGCCACGCTGCTAAGCCGAAGGTGCAGCTTCAATTCCAACAGTTTTCAGTATATTGGAGATGCCAGGACTGTGGGATGGAGCTCTTGAGTCATTTCTGCTTCTGTAGTAACCCCTCATCCACACTCCTGTAAGAAACTCCAATAAACTCAGGGGATGACCTAAGTTGGGCTTTGAAGGGATCCTTTCTTTAGTGTGCTGTTGGTTCCCTATCTGGGATGAGAAGACATTCATTCACAAGTCCCGAAGAACAGTGTCGCACAACAGGATGTGCATGAGCCTTTTGGGCACAAAGTATGTCCAAACCGCAGCAACTTGTCTGTGTGGCCTTGATGGACTGTCTCTCTTCCACCTGATGTCAAGTTCTTCAAAGGTAGAAACCACATCTGTCTGCCTTTCCCTTCTCACCTGCACTTGACGGAGCCTAATAAATACTTGGGGAGGGATCGTCCTTGCTGCATCATTTATAATACCAACTGGCTGCAAGTAAACCTAATGTCTCTCAAAAAGAAACTGTTAATCAAGTTACGGCCTCCCTCTTATATTTTTGGTTGTGACTCTAGCCTTTTAATGCCTGAACTGCCTCTTTAGCCCAATGGTTTTCTTCTTAATTTTCTCATAACTTAATGGACTATTTCTTACATACTCAGTAAAATGAGACAAACAGATTTAGAGACTGGTGTAAAATAGTCTCCAAAAGGTAGACATGAGAAAAGCTATATGTGGTGGTTTGAATAAGAATGGTACCCACAGGCTCATGTATTTGAATGCTTAGTCATCAGGGAGTGGCTCTATTAAGAAGCATGTCCTTGTTGGAGAAGGTGTGGCATTGTCGGAAGAAGTGTATCACTCGAGTGGGTTTTGAGGTTTCAAGGGCCCAAAACAGGGCCTGTGTTTCTGGCTCTTCCTGCTGTCTGTGGATCAAAATGTAGAACTCTTAGCTCTTCTTCAGCACTATGTCTGCCTGGGCACCACCATGCTTCTCTCCACAATGAAAAGGGACTAAATCTCTCAAACTGTTGTTAATGTTTCTCTTTGCTGGCGGTGGTGGCACACGTCTTTCTTTAATCCCAGCACTCGGGAGGCAGAGGCAGGCGGATCACTGTGAGTTTGAGGTCAGCCTGGTCTACAAAGTAAGTCCAGGACAGCCAAGGATACCCAGAGAAACCTTGTCTCAAAAAACCAAAAAAAAAAAAAAAAAAGCTTTCCTTTATAAGAGTTGCTGTGAGACACTGCATGTTAAACAAAACAAAACAAATGGCTCAGCAGTTAAGAGTGCTTGATGCTCTTGCAGTGGACCTGGGTTCCATTCCCAGCATCCATGCTGGAGAGCTCACAAATGCCTGTAACTTTAGCTCCAGGGGCTCCATCGCCCTCTGCTGGCCTCCAGAGTCACTGCACACATCTGCATGGTGCACATCCCCAGTCAGGCACACACACACACAAAATAATACATATATATTTTTTTTTGGTTTTTTGAGACAGGGTTTCTTTTTGTGTATTTCTGGCTGCCCTGGACTCGTTTTCCAAAACGAGTAGAATTTCTGGCTTCAAATTCACAGAGATCTGCCTGCCTCTGCCTCCCAAGTGCTGGGTTTAAAGGCGTACACCAGCAGTGCATGTTCTAACTGCTGAGCCAGCAACAGAAAAGTAACTAAGACACCATGAGAGAGTCTTTGTATGGACGAAGGCTTTCCCCAGCTGTAGGATAGTGTAAACATTTGGAACATGTTTGAAGCAGGGTAGGCTAAGCTTTGCTATTCAGTATGCCTGGGGCATACTTTTGACTTAAGAGATCCTCAATTTATTGTTGGTTTACAAGGATACAACCCCATTATTCCAAGTGGAGGAAAGTAAATATTAAACGGTCAAATGCAGCTAATCCTTCAAAGAGATGGAGAGGAAAATTCAGCTAGTGTTTAAGAGTCCCATTGGGAAATAGCTGATCTAGACTAGCTTCTTGTGCACTCATAAAACCACTGCTGGAGGCAACCACAAAAACATGTGTTTAACAAAACGAAGGCTTCGCAGTGCCGGATGCTCTGACTGGAAGAGACAGGTTCATCGTAGAACCTCAACTAGAGCAGCAGGGCAGTGTGTGTCTGCACACACACACACACACACACACACACACACACACACACACACACACTACAGGAATGAATGGCTTGCTCACCTGCAGAAGAGTGGAGTCCTGAAGCCATGCGACTATGTGAGAGAAAATGCTTTTCTCTATGGCTTTCTATCTTTTGAACATCACGCTCTGTTCACATAATCTATTAACTGTTTTGTGGACAGGAGGGCAATGGGCCACAGCCTGCGTGCATGTCTGTGGCAGTCAAGGGACAACTTTCAGGAGTTGGCTCTTTCCTTCCACCATGTTGGTTCAAGGGGCAGGATTCAGGTTATCAGGCTTGGCAGCAGGTACCTTTACTCACAGAGTGCCCGCCAGCCTGGGGATAGAGTCTTGGGTAAATGAATAAACAAATGAGTAAGTAAGGCCACTGTTAAGAGCAAAACTCTGTGAATCAATTAAATTCAGTAGCGTTTATCTGAGCCAAACCAAACAATGTGGAAAGGACTTAACCCTAGGGAGTTCCCCCGAACCAGAGCTAGCTCTGACCCTCCAACCACGATGATCTGATGTCATTTGGAGACTAATAGGAAGGAGGCATAGAAAACAACTTAACTGAACACACCCAACTTAACCAAGCAGCAAATTGATTAAGGCTTGCATGACGGCTGGTACGGCCCAGCTAGCTAGCTAGCACACTGGCTGCAGAGTGCTCTGGGGTTAGCCTGAGATCACTTCCCGTGATTAAGCTCTCCCGAGTGGGTCTGTTTGGCCCAGTGCAGGTCTCAAACCCAAGTCCAAATTCTACGCCCTTGCCTTCATCCTCAAACTCATGATACGGCTGAGGATGGTCTTGAACCTTCTGGTCCTCCTGACTCCACCTCCCCAAACTGGGATTACAGATGCTCCAGCTCCACAACATGCCTGGTTTAATGTCATGCTGGTGTGTGGGGGTCCAACTCAGAGTCTCAGGCACCCTAGGAAAGAAATCTCCCAGCTGGACCACATCCTCAAATCTCTGCCAGAAGTTTTATTTAACAAAATTAATGTGACTGAATAAAACCCGCCAGTCCAAGGCCTGACTTATCCGGAAGGTTTCTGCCTGCTTGACTTTATCAGCTGGCATTTAGACAACTGTGCTGGCACCTGTTCCCCTGAGGTCAGGGAAATCACGGAAACCCCATCTAGCCATCAGCAACTGCTTGGGAACCAGGATAGGGCACTAGGAGGAGCGTGGGACTTGCTTGACTGTGTATTTATGGTCTCTTAAAAGGAAAAAAAAGCACACAAACACTTTGACCCAGAAATCCTGTGTCTCTAAGAACTTATCCTAAAGAAACACTGAAGCTTGGGAAGTTGAAGTAATAAATAAATATTAAAAAAAAAATTAGCGGGCTGGAGAGATGGCTCAGAGGTTAAGAGCACTGGCTGCTCTTCCAAAGGTCCTGAGTTCAATTCCCAGCAACCACATGGTGGCTGACAACCATCTATAATGAGATCTGGTGCCCTCTTCTGACCTGCAGGTGTACATGCAGACAGAACATTGTATATATAATAAATAAATAAAATCTTTTTTAAAAATTAGCTTGGATGGACATTCACTGAAGGACTGCCTAGGGCAGTGAGAAAAAGATGGGAACGGCCTCATTAAAATTACAGGCATCAGTCAACGTTAGTATGGGCCCCTGCACACATTCTTTTTTAAAAAGGCATTTGTCTGTTCGTTTGCTGTTTATTTGTGTGTGCACGCACATGCATACATGCCACAGCAGATGAGTTGGTTCTTTCTCTCCACCATGTTGTTTTGGGAATCCAGCTCAGGCCATCAGTTGGTGCCAAGCACCCTCACCTCCTGAGGTGTTTACTTCTTCATGTAGTTTTATTTTTGCAATTCTGGAGAAGGAATCTGTGGCCTCAAATATGCCGGGACATGTGCTCTACCACTGACCTAGTTTCCCATCTCTGCGCTATTTTCCTTCGAGATGGTCTCTCTCTATAGTCCGGGGGGCTGGCTTTGAACTTGAGATCCTCCTGCCTCTGCTCTGAACTGGTGGGATTAAGGGCTAGTGCCATGGTGTTGGTTTGGAGTTCCCTTGCCTGACTCCCTTCCACCCAGAGTTGAGGTTACATCAGACTCTTCTGCCCACATTTTATCGTCTCTACTGTTTCTCCATGCTGATATTTATCCTCTGCATTGTGACTCTCTTCTGTCCCCAGCAGTAAGCTTTCGAGGTGGTGGCCATGAGTGCCGGCCACTCTGTTGCTTTATTTCCACCTGTGAGATGGGGGAAGGGCTGGCTTTGATGTCTTGTGACCAAATATCCTAGCAGAACAATGGGAAGGGAATATTTATTTTGGTTCACAGTTTCAGAGGGTTTGTTCCGCAGTGAGGGTAGGGTATGGTGGGTAAGGTGGGTGAGGGAGGGCAGGGTGGAACCCGGCAGCTCAGCTGGGGTCATGGTGGCCTGGAAGCACCCTGATGACAGAAAGGACTAGAGTAAGCTTGCCTAACATACCTCAAGTTCAGTCCCCAGGGCTGGTAAACAAAACAAACAAATGATGCCCTTCAAGGGGCATGCCCCTAGTCACCAATATTATCCCACTAGGTCCCATTTCCACATTTCACTGTCTCTTAATGGTCTACTCAAACTGTGAATTTATCTATGAATCAGACTACTCATTAAACCAGAAAGAAGCCTCAAGATGTAAATCTAACAGTCACTGAAAATGCCCTCAGATACACCCAGAGGTGTGCCTTACAAATTGCCTAAACTGCTCTCTATCAAGATTTACCATCACAGAGATAAATTAGCTGTTGTGGACTGAGTAGGTCCCCCGTGAGGGTCTTCCAATTCCTATGCTGAAGTTCAAACCCCGAAATGTTTGATGGAGATATGGTTTGCAAGAAAACACTCAAGGTTAATGTTTTTTTTCCCGGTTTTTTGAGACAGGGTTCCTCTATGTAGTTCTCACTGCTCTGGAACTCAATCTGTAAACCAGGCTGGCCTTGAACCCAGAGATTTACCTGCCTCTGCCTCCCGGTGCGCCACCACAGCCTGGCTTCTTTTTAATTCTTTAAGGTGTTTTTATTTTATTTTATGTGCATGAGTGTTCTGCCTGAATGTGCATGCTTGGTGCCCATGGAGGTCAGAAGAGGGTGTTGCACTTTCTGGAACTGGAGTTACAGATGGTTGTGAGTCACCATGTGGGTGCTGAGCATCGAACCCAGGTCTTGTGCATGAGTGTCCAGTGTAGGGGCTAAGGCAACTCTCAAGCCCTGTGGGCTAGCACCTCTCTAAGGAGAGTCTTGGAGAGGTCGTGTGTATGACTCACAAGCCAAGAGGCTTCAGAACCAAGCTTGCTTCAAGGACATCTTGACCTTGAACTTCTCAGCATCTAGCATGATGAGAGAAAAAGTTCTCCATCTATGGCACTGTGTTCTGTCAGCCCACAGAGCCTGAGACGTAAGAGAAGCTGCCTTGCATATTTGTTTTCTAAAGATGAATTGTTCACATGCCTGTCAAATACTTGGGCACATGCCTGGAACACACACAGTGAGCCCTACTCACTGTTTATTAGGGTTCTCTCATATTACATTTGTTTGTAGAGTGAATAAACAGATTCATCTTGCAAGTTAAGTCTCATACATAATTAGCTCCCTTAAAACAATTTAGCTGGGCTCCGGGGGCAGGGGACTCCAGCTTTAGTCCCAGCACTGGAGAGGCAGGGGAAGGTAGGTCTCAGTGAGTCTGAGCCAGTCTGTTCTACATAGTCAAACCCTGTCTCAAGAGAACAAACAAATAATGTTGCTGGGCGTGTTGACCTAGAACGCCTGTACTCAGGAGGTGGAGGCAGAAAGAGCTTTGTTGGTTTATGGCCACCCTGGTCTATGTAGGGAGAACTTGCCTTAAAAATAAATTAATTAAATGGGGGGGGGAAGGAAAGAAAGATACATTTTTACCTGTATTATAATCAGGGTACATTTACACAGAGAAACGGCGGATGGATTTACAAAGACAAAAGTATCAAGTTGAGATGAGCAGGTGGGTGGGAGAGTGTGTGGATTCTCTTGCTCTTTTGTTTCTAGACTGTTCCTCAGAGGCTTCTTGGAATCACTCTCCTTATTCCAAAACACCACTCATGGGCTGAGTTTATAGAGCTCTCGCCTTGCAAGCTCGAGGACTTGATTCGATATTCACAACTCACATGAGAAAGCCGGGCATGGGAATGTGTACATGTAGGTCCAGCAATGGGGAGGCACAGCCCGAGGGCTTGCTAGCCTGGACAGTTGGTAATTTCCAGGTGTCAGTGAGACACCCTGTCTCAATAAAACCAGTCAGTGGCTTGAGGAGAGAGCTCAGTGGATAAAGTGTTTTCCATGCAACCTTGCCTCTGGTCCCCAGGACCCATGTAAGATGCTGCTGTGGTTGTGTGTACCTGGGTAGGAGAGACAGAAGGACACTCGGGGCTGTCTGGCCAGTCAGGCTAGCTGAGAGGACGGGCACCAAGTTCAGAGAGAGACCCTGTCTCAAAAAAAATAAAGCAGACAGCAATAGAGGAAGACACCCAGACATTAACTCATGGCCTCCACGTGTGCGTGTGCTATTTGGAGGAGTGTACCCCCCCCCCAACAAAGATGTGGCAGATGGTTCCTCAGGCTGCCCACGGGCCTCCACTCAAACGCTCATACACGTGCACCTGTGCACACTCAGGCATACACACGCAAATGCCTTGTGTTAGTGTGTGATGGCACATATCTGGAGTTCTAGCTCTCAGCAGGCTGATGCAGGAAGATTTCTAATTCAAGGCTTCCTGGCCCCCATAGACAGACCCTGTCTCAAAAGAACTCTAAACCAAGCCAAACCAACGCATCACTGGCTCCTGGAATGGGAATGACCTTCTGGGAAGGAGGAGAGTGGAGTTTTACACAGTGGAACTAAACAAAGAAAGCCTATTTGATCCAGTTGTGTGGGTGGGGGGTAGAAGAAACTCAGGTCATGTGACAGGAAAGCTTGGGCATTCTGCTGGGCGAGGAGGTGCACCTCTTTAATTTTAATCCCACCACCTGGGAGGCAGAGGCAAGTGGGTCTCTGTGAGTTCAAGGCCAGCCTGGTCTACAGAGTGAGTTGGAGGGCAGTTGTGGCTCCAAGAGTGGGTCTTAGAGTCTCTGGCCATGAGCCTCAGTATTGTCACCTGGAGAATGAACCAGTTGTTACCTAGAACACAGAGAAATGGGAACGCCAAAGAAAAGCTTGCAAAATTATCTGTTGTAATTACCCAGGCTGCTGGGGGATCTCCTTAACATGTAGTCACAGGCTGCTGCTGCAGCCCCTGAGACTTGCCCAGTCCCCGCTTACTACTGCAGACTGTTTAGCATCCCACATTTACATGACTGGACATAAATTCCTTTTTGCCAAAGTCCCTGGCGATGCTGAGAGCCACAGCTACTCTTTCTTTGCTTTACTTCACCTGTCCCTCAGGCTCCCGAGCTTCCGCTTCTAGCCTAGAGTCCTCCTCTTTGCCTGTCAGATGGTATCTGGAAGGGCCACCCTAATCATCCCAGCCAGGGCTATTTATTGTGACAGACACCAAGCTCTATGTAATATATAATAATATATGTAAGCCAGATATAGCCAAGGCTTCTCATTGCCTCATCTTTGTGTGGTGACTTATTTGGCTGAAAAAAATGTAATTGGAAGTAATTAAAATCTTTTCCCAGTCTCTCTGAAAATGGCAGACCAAGCAGTTTCTTTTTTATTTTTTGGTGGGACTGGGGATTAAACCAAGAGCATTGTGCAAGCTACCACTGAGCCAGGTCCTCATTGCCAAGAGTGAGCACATTTTTTTTCTTAAAGGCTGAGTTTCTCGTAGCCTAGTCTAGCCTCAAATTCACTATGTAACTGAGGATGACCTTGAATTCTTGATCCTCCTGCCTCTGCCTTCCAGGTGTTGGGATGACAGGAGTGAGCCATCATGTTGGGCTTTATGCAGTGTTGAGAATCAAAGCCAGGGTTTCACAGTTGCCAGACATCAAGGTACCTACTGAACCACAGCGTTAGCTCTAGAGAGAGACATCTGTAAAAAGACCTCTGGGGCTGGCACAGTGCCTCAGTGGGTAAACGTGATTGCCACCCAAACTTTGTAACCAGAGTTTCATCCTGAAATCCATGGTGGGAGGTGGGAACCGGCTCCTGCAGATTATACCCTGGAGTGCATTTGTAACCACAGGATACATCCTATATTCACGTGAGTGCACACACACACCACACAAATTAATAATAATAATGATAATAAAAGTAAATAAAATGCAAACTTCTTTGTTGAGGTATAATGGACCAACAATCCATTGTGTGCAGTTTCAAGGTGCTATTTGATAAGCTTCAACAGAGGTGGACACCTGTCATGCCCTCATCACAATCAAGGTTATTAATATGCACAGGAATCACAATACCTCCAGTCTGGACACAGTGCAAATGCAACAGTGGGCCTGTGAGACTACATAACATCAGAGCCACCTTGGTTTGTGTAAGCACCTCATACAACTTTTGAGCCTTCTACGACCTTCTACGACATTTGGATGTTCTCCGACATTTGGACACTCTAAGACATTTTCATGTTCTACAACATTTGCCCAATAACAATGTCTCGAGGTAATGTATACTCCAGAACATACCCAGTTGTTAAGTGGAATGGAACTGTATAACTCTCAGAACTTCCCTCCAGGCTCCTTCCTGCCTGTTCTAATCCCGAGGGGCCTCTCAACTGCTCTCCGTGGCTTTCCATGAAGCATAGTTCTATTTTCAACAACTAAACTTTCGCTGTAGCTGAAGATGTTTTCATTCCTAGAACATTCTCTAAATAGGACCTTATGTGCATGTTGTGCTTTTATTTTATTTATTCATTTGTTTTGGTTTTGCCAGACAGGGCTTCTCTGTGTAGCCTTGGCTGTCCTGGAACTCACTCTGTAGACCAGGCTGCCCTCCAATTCACAGAGATCTGCCTGCCTCTGCCTCAGGAGTGCTGGGATTAAAGGCGTGCGCCACCACGCCTGGTCAACCATAGGGTTTTTTTTTTTTTTATTGACAGGTAGGTGCATCCATACAATACACAAGATACTCTCTCTGCACCATGCCAACGTGACAGCAGCATATTCATGTCAATAAATTGTCCATTCTTTTTGTTGCAAAGTAGTACTCCATTGTGTCAACAAGTCAACTGTGTGTGTTGTGTATGAGTGGGTATTGTAAGAGTGTATGTGTGTGCATGGTGTGAATGTATGTGATGTGAGTCTAAGAGTGTGT
>CAJQZJ010018538.1:4893102-4925135 GCA_907164525.1 Lophiomys imhausi | reverse complement strand
GGTGTGAATGTATGTGATGTGAGTCTAAGAGTGTGTATGAGTGTGTGAACACTGCACATGTACTAGGTAAGTGGCCTGTCATTGAGCTACATGGCCATTCTTGATGACATTTTCTTCTATTTAAGTTGTTTCTATTTTTAGCTGTTATGAATCTTTGTGTGGAACTGTTGTCTGGATATGTTCTCTCACTTCTTAGTACATCCTACAAATGGGATAGTCAGATCCCATGATCAGTGTGGATTTGACCTGATTTGGAGACAGGATCTTCTTATATATCTCAACCTGGCGCTGGAGAGATGGCTCAGAAGTTAAGAGCACTCGCTGCTCTTCCAGAGGTCCTGAGTTCAATTCCCAGTAACCATGTGGTGGCTCACAACCATCTATAATGGGATCTGGTGCCTTCTTTTGGCCTGCAGGCATACATACAGACAGAATACTGTATACATAAATAAATAAAATCTTAAAAAAAAAAAAAAAGATAGCCGGGCGGTGGTGGCGCACGCCTTTAATCCCAGCACTTGGGAGGCAGAGGCAGGAGGATCTTTGCGAGTTCGAGGCCAGCCTGGTCTACAAAGCGAGTCCAGGACAGCCAAGGATACACAGAGAAACCCTGTCTCGAAAAAAAACCAAAAAAAAAAAAAAAAAGATGTCTCAAGCTGGCCTCAAGTCTCAAATCCTCCCACTTCAACCTTCCAGGAGCTGGAGTCACAGTGATGAGCTTCCTGCATCACTGAATCCAGTTCTATTTGCTGCTGAGGATTGAACCCAGGGCTTCGACCATGCTACACACGGACTCCTAACTGAGTCCCCAAATAAGACTTCTTTAAAATACTTCAGTGGGGGCATGATGGCAAACAGCTGCTGGAGTCCCAGCACCCCAAAGACTGAGGGGAGGAAGGCTGTCAGTTTGAAGTCAGTCTGGGTTATACAGTGAAGACATTTCCCAAAAGACAAAAGTCTAAAGTAACAAAATAGCCTCAAACCAAACCAAACTCCACTCTTTCTCTGGAAGAAGGTCCTGGAGGAAGCCGGATGCTTAGCTTTGTAAACTAGCTCCCTTGTCCAAGGATGCAACCCATTGCCATGGACAACAGGTGTATGTGTGTGTGTGTGTGTGTGTGTGTGTGTGTGTGTGTGTGTATGTGTGTGTGTGTGTATGAAGCAGAGTCAGCAAGAATCCTGCTCCTTCCAAACGTGGGAAGGAGAGACTAGAAATAACCACTAACCATGCCCAGGTAACGATGGCTTCGCTCATCTAGTCCCCATAGTAACCCTGCAAGGTTACAAGCGTCCTTACACAATTGGAGACTGAGCAACTAAGTTCAGAGAGTTGCTGAGCCAAGATCTCACTTTGGGCTTGAATGCTGGTCCAACTTGTTCTCCGCCTTGGGCTTAGTCCTCTCTCTCAGATCTTTGAAGGTCCCCACAGGCTCTAGAGGCCACAGAGGGTGCTAATGAAACTGTCTGAAACATGACGGCAGATGACTGAGCAAAGGAAATGATTCATTGAGTTGGGAAGACTGAGCTCAAAGCGCAGGTGTGAGAATGACCTCCCAGCCTCCTGGTGTCCATGGACTCCTCTTGACTTGGGGCACATTTTCATATGTTTCATTTTAATTTTTAACTTTTTTGGAGAAAAAGTCTCTTTTTGTTTGTTTGTTTGTTGTTTCGAGACAGGGTTTCTCTATGCAGCGCTGGCTGTCCTGGAACTCACTCTGTAGACCAGGCTGGCTTTGAACTAAGAGATCCACCTGCCTCTGCCTCATTAAAGGTGTGGACCACTGACACCCAGCTCATAGTCAGCCTCAACATTGGGGAAAGATCAGCACTCGGGAGGCAGAGGCAGGCGGATCACTGTGAGTTCAAGGCCAGCCTGGTCTACAAAGTGAGTCCAGGACAGCCAGAGCTGTTACAGAGAATAGCTTTTTTTTTTTTTTTTTTTTGAAAAAAAAAAAACAAAACAACAACAACAAAAAAACAAACATTGGGGAAAGATGATATCAGCTACCAACTTCCAGCTTAAGAACTGTGTAATGAGTTACAGAAAATGAAACACACACACACACACACACACACACCCCTCCTAATATTTAATTAAGTTGGGTCCAAGTCATAGCTATCCAGGGCACATGCAGCCCTAAGGTCTCAGGTTTAGACACACCTATAACCTGTAAGCAGATAAAGATATTTGGGGAATTACACATGGAGTGATCAGTAATGGTTTTCATTTTCTTGATTCTTTCATTTAAAAACAATTCCCATGGGGGTGGGAGAAGGAGGGAAGAGACTATGATTGAGATGTAACTTAAGTAAATGAATAAATGTTTTTAAAAAAAGCAAAAACAAACAAACAACAAAACAATTCCCAGTTGTAGTGTCACACGCCTTTAATCCCAGCACTCGGAGGCAGAGACAGGCAGATCTCTGTGAGTTCAAGGCCAGTCAGGTCTACAAAGTGAGTTCCAGAACAGCCAGGGCTGCACAGAGAAACTGTGTCTTGGGGGAAAATAATATCATCATCAACAACAACAAAAACCAATTCCCAGTTTACAAAGAGAAATGTTTCCAATTTAAAGTTATTTAAATTCAGCAAGCTAGTTCATTCCTGAACTTTACCAGGTGAAAGTATTATTCTGGCCAGGTGTGGCAGCACACGCTGGTCAAATCAGCACCAAAGAGGCTAAGGCAGGGGGATCCTGAGTTCAAGGCCAACCTGGACTCCATAGAGTTCCAGGCCTGCATGGGCCACAGGGTGAGATATTCTCTCAAACAATAAACAATACCCCTAAAAATAAAATCAACTCTGATAGATCTTGCTGGCCTCAATTTCACTGCTTTATATTTTAAATATTTATTTTGTGAGGGTCCAAGAATCACTGGAGAAAGACCCCAGACTCAAATAGTATGCAAAAGCAACAAGCATTTATTCTGCAGAAACAACCAGCGTGCTGGGGTTGACCATTCATGCAAAATGGTGACCCAGAACAAAGGCATGCAGTCCTTTTTAAAGCTAAAAGGGAATTCCAGCAAGGGTTAGGTAACCTTTAATCTGATTAGGGGGCAGCTAGGCAGCTACATGGGTCATAATCTCCTGACTGGCTGCCCTTAGGGTGGAGAATTTTATGGTCAGTTCCTGGAACTGGTGCCTGGAACTGATTTCTCAGGGTCACTAGGTCAGGGCTGGTCCCAGCCTGTGAAGGAAATGGAATCGAAGTTTTTCCTTCCAATGTGATTATTTTGAATTATGTGTATGTACACACAGATGCAGGTGTGTGAGGAGGACACAGGTCTCAGATATTCTGGAGCTGGCGTTACAGACAGTTGTGAGCCACCATGTGGGTGCTGGGAACCAAATTCAGGTCTGCAGCAAGAGCAGCGTGTGCTTTTACTCAAGGAACCATCATCTCTCCAGCCTTCTGTTTTACATTGTTTTTTTTTTTAAAGATTGATTTATTAGCCGGGCAGTGGTGGCGCACGCCTTTAATCCCAGCACTTGGGAGGCAGAGGCAGGCGGATCTTTGTGAGTTCGAGGCCAGCCTGGTCTACAAAGTGAGTCCAGGACAGCCAGGGCTACACAGAGAAACCCTGTCTCGAAAAACCAAAAAAAAAAAAAATAAATAAATAAAAGATTGATTTATTTATTATGTATACAGTGTTCAGTCTGCAGCCCAGGAGAGGGCACCAGATCTCATTATGGATGGTTGGGAGCCACCATGTGGTTGGCTGGGAACTGAACTCATAACCTCTGGAAGATCAGCCAGTGTTCTTAACCGCTGAGCCATCTCTCCAGCCCTTGTTTTGCATTTTAAACACAAATGGAAACCCCAAATGGTCATGGGGAGGGCTAAGTCTGAAACAGGCTAGGTTTCTTCATCTTTGTGGCTACTCTACTGTCATACCTTTACATCTCTAGGGTCACAGCTTAGAGACTCCCCTAAGAGGCTGACCTGATTCACACAGAATGGGCACACACCCCTTCCTTCCCCCCTCCTTCCCCAGCCCCTTTCTTGCTCAGGTTTAAACCCAGGGCCTCATACACACTAGGCAAGCATTCTTCCACTAAGACCCACCACCAGCATAAAACCAAACAAATCTTTGATTGTTGTGACAGGGTCTCACTAAGTTGTCCATGCTGGTTTTGAACTCACTCTGTAGCCCAGGCAGACTTGTCACCCTCCAGCCTGGTGTCCTCTTGCCTCTGCTTTCCAAGTGGCTGGCATTATAGGTGGGTGGCATGAGGCCTGGCCCCCAACATACTTCCAGTCAGTGTAAATAAGATCTGAGCAGCTCCTCTACCGTATTGCTTGCAGTATAATGACAAGGAATTCTGCACATACTCAGCACAGATGCCATTTTTAAAACAATAATTCTTGACCAATGATTGTTTGAATTAAGTCATGGGCCCACAGACTCAGGGGTAGGGGAATAGCAACCTAACTATCAGCTAAAGAGAAGTCTATAGCTTAAATGCAGGTATATCCAGACAGGGACCTGACTCCTATACTGTGCCCAGCAATTTTGCAATATAGAGAGAATTGTTTATAATTGATTCCACCTGGGGCAGGGAAACAGCACAAAAGGGAATTCCTTACATCAACTTCCATGCAGACTGAAGCTAAACATGAGAGGTGAACAAGGGCTGATTTCATTGGCTCAGCTCACTGCTTTCAGAGAGCTGGAGTTCAGTTCTCTGCACCCATATCAGATGACCACAACTACCTCTGAGTCCAGCTCAGGTGGCCCGATACCCTCTTTGGCAGCCGTAGGCACCCACACACGTGTGCACACAGAGTAACACAGAGGTACACATGCACATGAGTGAGACAAATGAATTTTTTAAAAAAGGGACCTAGTTTTAGCCAGGAGAGTGGCTCACACTTGTACTTAGGAGTCCGGAGAATTACCTTGAGCTTGAGGCCAATCTGAACAAATGGGAATTGTGAGATTCTGTCTCAGAGAAGGGAAAATAAGATGAATAAGGGCCCTGGGGCTGTAGCTCGGTTGGTGGAGTGTTATCCTGACTATCTCTTGCACCACAGAACTGGATAAGGTGGCACGCGCCTGTGATGTTAACACCTAAGTAGAAGGCTCAGAAACTCAAGGTCATCTTCAGCCTGAGCCATGTGAGATCCGGTCTCAAAAAAAAAAAAAAAAAAGAGTGGGTGCTTCCACTCATGGCTGCCTCTGCCCCCTCTGCTCCTGCCCTCTGTGACGAGCCTGCTGCAGTGGCAGGCTGGGTCTCCTGGGTTCCTTTCTGTGGGCCCTGTACCCTGAACGCCTCAGACTGGCCCAGACTGCAGAATTACTCTCAGGCAGCTTCCATTCTTCCCTGTAACCCCAAAGTGGATTACTCCCACCCACAAAAGCCAATCCCAGCCCCAGCCAGGTGACCCTTCAGTCACTCTGCCCTGGAAAAAATTCTTTATAGCTTCATCCTGTACCATGTCTACAAATTTGCCCTCAAAAGCTTGCCCCACTGAACAAGACCCATGGCTTAGTAAAAACAATACTTACTGGACAAGGCGAGCACATCAGATTGGTGTGCTTCTGAACCTGGAATCAATTAGGCCAAGTGGATGAAAAGGTGACTTTCATTTCTGTTGGTAATTATTGTGCATCTGTTAAAACAAACAGAGAACTGCAGAGATCGCTCATCGGTTAAGAGCAATGGCTGCTCTTCCAGAGGACCCAGGTTCAATTCCCATCACCGACAACTGTTGGTGGACCATCAGAGCCTGTTCCCACAGTCTGTTCTCTGACTTTTACATGCACTCCCTCCCCAAAATCTATACTAAGTTTTTTAAATTAAACCAAAAACAAAACAAAGGAAGTCATAGACCTTCATAAGGTGGGCATATCCCACAGGAACCCTTGGAGGTTTTGAAAACTCTGCTGGGCCAACTCCAGGGTTTCTTTTCTTTTCTTTCTTTTTTGTTTTTGTTTGTTTGCTTTTTGGGACAGAGTTTTTCTGTGTAACAGTGCAGGCTGTCCTGGAACTCGCTTTGTAGACCAGGATCTGCCTGCCTCTGCCTCCTGAATCCTGGGACTAAAGGTGTGTGCCACCATGCCTGGCAACCTCCAGGGTTTCTGATCTGGCAATCTGGAGTTGAGGCTAGAGGATTTGCTTGTTTAACAAGCTGCAGCGGGGAGGGGGGCAGAATGGGCTGATCCAACTCCACCAGGAGAACAACTAACTTGTCAATCATCCTCTTGCCAGGTGGTGGTTCAGAGTCAGACCAATAGAGGCAGTGGGTACTTGTTCTTTGGTGGCCTCTAGGAGTGGTGGCAGTCTCTTCGTGACCATGAGTGGAACTGACTCCAATGAAACTGACCCTGGGAGCCATATCCTCAGTCTCCCTTGATGTGCTGAGATGTCCCCCATAAGTCTAGGGCTTTTGAATACAAGGTCCCCAGTTAGTGGCTACTTGGGAGGATTAGATGGCATGTCTTTGCTGGAGGAGGTGTGGCACCAGGGGCAGACTTTGAGGTTTCAAAAGACCATTCCCTCAGCCTTCTCTTTGTCCTGTCTTGAGTCCCGGATGTGAGCTCTCGGTTGCTGCTCGAACCGCCTGCTGCCTCCACTCCAGAGCCATCAACAACTCTGGAACCGCAAACCCCAAATCAACTTTCTTCTACAAGTGGCCTTGATGATGGTGTTTCATCACAGTAAGAGAAAAGCAACGACCACACCTCACGTTGGGACTGTTTTTGTTTATGATTCTTGGGAAACTGGCATTGAGCTCAAGACACACTGACTATGAGAGATGTGAGAGAGTGATGTGTTAAGTTACAGTACTGGGGAGGCTGAGGCAGGAGGATTTCTAGGGCCACAGAGCCTGAAAAAAGAAAAAAAAGGCCAATGAATTTATCCCAAAGAACATAGCATGCCTGTCTTCAGAGAGGAGAGCACTGAGAATTCTTTTGGTTTTACACACAGGGTCTTATGTATCCCAGGTACAGGATGACCCTCAGTAACAGTGATCCTTCTGCCTCTACCTCCTGAGTGTTGGCTTCGCAGGATTGCATCACCATGGCCAGTTTATAGCCTTCTGGGAATTGAACCCTGGGCTCTGTGCATCCCAGGCAGGCATTCTGCCAAATGAGCTACACCCTCAGCCTGAAGACTGAGGATTCTGATTCAGACTAAAAACTTCCCTCTATTCACAACTCGAACTTCTGTTCTTTCAAGAGCTACATCTCCCTTCATTTTGTCGCCCCCCACCACCTTTGAGACAAACTCTTGCTTATATAGATCCAGGCTGCCTTGGAAATTGCTCCAACTTTTGCCTCCAACTTGCAATCCTCCTGCCTCGGCCTCCTGGGTAGCTGGGATTCTAGGCATTTACTATTGCACCTGGCTTAGTGTATGTATATATTAAGCAGAGTGGAGGGAAATGCAAATAAGCGAGCTCAGACCCTTGGCAGGCAGGTGGCAGCCCCACAGGTCTCATGGGATCTAGAGCCTGGCAAAGACAGTAGGGTAAAAGGTGACATCACGGGGGCTGAAATTTCTGAAAGAAATTAGACTGTATTTGGAATACCACCATGACTTTGAGTTTTCTGCTCTACACATCTAAGTAAATACTTGATATTAAATTATTGTTACTTAGCCGGGCAGTGGTGGCGCACGCCTTTAATCCCAGCACTTGGGAGGCAGAGGCAGGTGGATCTTTGTGAGTTCGAGGCCAGCCTGGTCTACAAAGTGAGTCCAGGACAGCCAAGGATACACAGAGAAACCCTGTCTCGAAAAACCAAAAAAAAAAAAAAAAAAAATTATTGTTACTTTCTGAGCTGACTTGGCCTAGTGGCATCCATGAACTCACTGGCCCTCTAACGGATGAGTCCTCTCTCCAGTACAGATGGAGCTTTCTTGATGTCTCTTCACATGACAAGAGGAGCAAACAAGCTTCCTTGGGCCTTTTGAAGGTCACTAACCTCTCTTCCACTGGCCCCACCTCTTACATTACTATACTGGGAATTAGGTTTTTTTTTTTTTTTTTTTGGTTTTTCGAGACAGGGTTTCTCTGTTTAACAGCTCTGGCTGTCCTGGACTCGCTTTGTAGACCAGGCTGGCCTCGAACTCGCAAAGATCCGCCTGCCTCTGCCTCCCAAGTGCTGGGATTAAAGGCGTGCGCCACCACCGCCCGGCTGGGAATTAGGTTTTAATATACTACTGAGGAACTGAGGAGGGTCCAAACATCCGCCTGTAATGGAGGGAAAGGATGGGAAGGAGCTGCTGGGACAGGCGTTTGGAGGTCGGCTGCTGTAGACAGGCTCAAGGTCTTGAGGCATGGAGGAACTTCACATAGGGCAAGAGCCAAAGGCTCAACCCTGGTGGTGAGTGAAGGAGGAGATCGATCCACCGGTTCCTGTGCCCCAGCTCCCGAAGGCATTGGATGGTGGTGGGAGGTTTCATGTAGTGGGCAATCCCGATGCCAGGCTTTCACATCAGCCGGGCCCTGGAAGTTTCTGTCCTCTGCTAGGCAAGGGTCTGGATTGCTGGTGGTAGAAATTCTGCAACGACCTCCGTGTATAAGGCACACTTTTCCTCCTGAACAGATAAGGAAACTGAGGCTCAGAGAAGCCACAGGGTCTGCAGGGCCTGCAGTTGTCTACCCAGTAGAGGGCGCTTTCAACTAGGGGGTGCCTTCAACAGGTCCCAAGTCCGAGGTTCTCTCTCTCTTTCTGTGTGTGTGTGTGTGTGTGTGTGTGTGTGTGTGTACATGCACGAGTCCATGTGTTCCCGTGCCATGAGGCAGCCAGAGGTTCGTGGGTATCCTCTATCAAGCTCGCCAGTATTTTTTGAGGCAGGGTCTCTCCCTAAACCTGGAGCTCACTATTTCCAATAGACTGCCTGGCCAGTGAGCCCCGGGATCCTTCAGCCCCTGACAGCTCCCAAAGCCTCGCCCAGGGGTTTGCCTGCGTGCTAGGAATCCAGCACAGGCCTTTACCCAGCAAGCCATCTCCCTAGCCCGTGTTCCCACCTTGCGGTTCACGTTTTTGTTTTTGTTTTTGTTTTTTTTTTGTTCACTTTGATTGGCATCTTTGTATTGTAGATGTCCTCGGGCTTTTGTGTGTGGGAACCAGATTGTCTCCTAAAAGCACCTGGAGAACGAAGAAAGCGGGTGAGATCCTGGCAAGACTGCCTGAAGTGTTTGCTCAGACAAGGGATTCTCTGCCGTTTGGACTGGGAAGTCTGACCCAGGAACAAAGTTGGTGGATCCGAAATAAATTTCCCCCGGACTGGGAATTCTTAGGCAAAGGAAGGGCAGGAAGCTTCGGCGCATGGAGGTCGAGCGCCCTCTGCTGCTGGAGGATTGCACCAACGCGGAGGGACTCAGGACTTGCTCTACCACCTTCTGTTTTTCCTGCCCCAGGTTCACCAGTGTCCAGGTCAGAGCGGCATACCGGGAGTGAAAGGAAGGCCGAGTTGTCCTTCTCTCCCCGAGTTTACGTCTAATGGGACTGAAAACACACCTTCGGGAAATCCGAGAAAGAAAAAGATACAGACGACTCTGCAAGTTGTCCTCCCACCTCCAAATGCTCACCCCACAACACACAACAATAAAAAAACAATAGTTTTCAAGGGCCAGGCACACCTCAATTCTCTTTCCATCTCTTGATCTGCACCTAGTTGTGAGGCCAGAAGTCAAGAACCGCGCTGCCAAGATGCGCTCAGAACGAACAGACTCCACTTAGAAAACACTGCAAGCCCGGTGTGGTGACGCACGCCTTTAATCCCAGCACTCGGGAGGCAGAGGCAGGCGGATCTCTGAGTTCAAGGGCAGCTTGGTCTACAGAGTGAGTCCAGGAGAGCCGAGGCTGTTACACACCGAGAAACCATATCTCGAAAATAAATAAATAAATAAATGAATGAATGAATGAATGAGTGAGTGAGTGAGTGAGTGAGTGAATGAATGAATGAATGAATGAACGAACGAACGAACAAATATAGATAGATAGATAGATAGATAGATAGATAGATAGATAGATAGATAAATAAATAAATAAATAAATAAATAAGGGAAAACACTCTAGTCGTGTAATCAGCATTGATGGGCATCTGGGAATAGGCAGACCTTTATTCTTGTCATCTGTACTCATAGCCAGGTGCAGATACAAAGGAGGGTGAGTTAAAGCCGAGACAGCTCCGGGATTGGCCGACCCAGCATCGCTCTTACTAGGTGAAAGGAAAGCTAACCTGGTGTGTTCGCTGCTAGTTTTTGAACACTTACTGTGTCAGTGCAGACCTGCAGTTTCCAAACCTGCACGCCCTGTAGGACACAACAATGATCTTAGAGAAATCTAGAAGGTAACTTGAAGAGACACCTACTGGGTATCTTGGGAACTACTAACTCCTGGTCCTTTGGTCTGATCAAGGAAGCAACTCCCATTCCTTGTTTACACTGTAATCACTCCTCCCTGGGACCAGTTTTATGACCCTTTTGAGACAAAGTGAACAGCAAAAAATGTTCACAGGGCCGGAAGTGAAGGTGGTAGATTCTATTCTAATGCCAAGGTTCCCTCAGCAGTTGAGGCAACAGGAACACACATGCTGCTAGGACATCATTACAGGTGTTAAGAAAACAAACAAAACCCCAAAACAGGCCATATCTTTTTTTTTCTTTTTCTTTTTCTTTTTTTGGTTTTTCGAGACAGGGTCTCTCTGTGTAACAGCTCTGGCTGTCCTGGACTCACTTTGTAGACCAGGCTGGCCTTGAACTCACAGAGATCCACCTGCCTCTGCCTCCCGAGTGCTGGGATTAAAGACGTGCGCCACCACGCCTGGCCAGGCCATGTCTTTAATCCCAGCACTCAGAGGCAGAGGCAGGTGGATCTCTGTGAGTTCAAGGACAGCCTGGTCTACAAGATGAGATCCTGTCTCAATAAAACAAGACAAAACATTTGGGGAGGTTTAGGTGGTGCCGTCTCGCTGGAGGAAGTATGTCACTGGAGGTTGTAAGATTGAAAACCTCGCCGGGCGTGGTGGCGCACGCCTTTAATCCCAGCACTTGGGAGGCAGAGGCAGGCAGATCTCTGTGAGTTCGAGGCCAGCCTGGTCTACAAAGCAAGTCCAGGACAGCCAGGGCTGTTACACAGAGAAACCCTGTCTCGAAAAACCAAAAAAAAAAAAAAAAAAGATTGAAAACCTCCACTACTTATAGCTTGTGGTTGAGGACATGAGCTCTCGAATTATTGCTCCAGCCACCAGGCAGACACTGGTCAGCTGTGCAAGCCACAAAGGGAGAGCACCTCCCTGGTCACTACCACAGACATGGGGACAGTGTCTGACACTGGAGGTAAGGGGCCCCACCCTCCCAAAGGGAGCTTCCCAATCATCCTATGTGGTTGGATTTAGATCCAGCTCTGAGGGACTCTGATCCTCACTGAACCCCTCTGCCCCTTTTCTTTCTCCTCTGCGGAATGGAACTATAACAGAATTTGGAGGTGTTCCCTTCCAAGACCAAAGTGTGCAGCAGAGCCTAGCCAGGTGTGGTGTCTTCACCTGTATCCACGGCTACAGAAACAGGCAGGGATGGGTGATTTACAACAACCAGAAAGCAGTTGTGGTCATGATTCTAGGGGCTGGAAAATCCAGGAGGGAGGATCTAGCATCTAGCCAAGAAGTGTTCTTACTAAACCGTTCATGGAAGAAGGCAGAAGGGCAAGAGAGGGCCATTGCTCCCAGCAAATTCACTCAGGACAACTAATCCACTCTTGAAAGTAAGACATGACGCTCTTGATGAGACTGGAGACCCAGAACCACTGCTGAAGTGGAGGTGGTTTTCCAAACTTTGAGGAAAACATTCAAACCAAAGAGTTTTGGACTGAACCTCACTAGCACACACACACATACACACACCACAAAACCCCATCAAACACGGTTAGTTGTAATGACATTTATTTAATAAATATTTATTGAGCATCTAGTGTTTACGTGCTCTATACTGTATTCCCAGGCTCTCTACTAGGCTCTGGGACTACACCCACAAACAAGGCAGGGAAGACTCCTACCCTCATGGGGCTCACATTCTAGAAAATGAACAACCAGTCAACATAACAATGTTCGTTATTTTTCCTGTCATTGTGCTTTGATATCTGGCAAAAACAACCTGAGAAAGAAAGGCTCATAGTTGGGGCTGGGGGTTACCCATCTCAGTGGAGGCATGGCAGCAGGGACCTGAGAGAGCAGCTCACGTCGTAGAAGAGAAAACCAAAAATAAACAGCGAGAGAGAACAGAAATGAGTGAAGCTTATTTTTTACTTTTATTCCTTTGTTGAAGATTTTTCTTTGTTTGTTTGTTTTGAGACAAGGTCACACCTAGGTCAGGCTAGCCTCAACTTCACTGTGTAGCTGTTTACCTTAGACTCATGATCCTCCTGGTTCCTTCTGATTAAAAAAAAATTTTTTTTTGAGACAGGGTTTCTCTGAATATCTCTGGCTGTCCTGGACTCGCTTTGTAGACCAGGCTGGCCTCGAACTCACAAAGATCCGCCTGCCTCTGCCTCCCAAGTGCTGGGATTAAAGGCGTGCGCCACCACCGCCCGGCTTGATTAAAAATTTTTTAATTAAAAATTGTCAAGCAGGCTGGGCAGTGGTGGCACATGCCTTTAATCCCAGCACTAGGGAGGCAGAGGCAGGCAGATCTCTGTGAGTTCAAGACCACCCTGGTCTACAGAGTGCGTTCCAGGACAGCCAGGGCTACACTGAGAAAAACCTGTCTCGAAAAACCAAACCAAACCAAACAAAACCAGGGTTATGTAGAGTGACCTTATCTCAAACAAATAAACAAATAAATAATAGAATACAATTTAAAATGTCAAATCTCAAAGTAGTGGGCGTAGTGATTCATATCCTTAATCCCAGTACTCCAGGGACAGAGGCAGGTGGATCTCTGTGAGTTTAGGGCCAGCCTGGTCTACAGAGTGAGTTTCAGGACAGCCAGGGCTCACAGTGAGACCCTACCTCAAAACCAAGCTGAGCCAAAGTAGAGTCATAAAACGGTTCAGGGCTCGCCCCTGAGCAACACAAGTCTGACAAAGTCAGTTCAGTCCCCGCAGCCCGAGTTTGGACCCAGAAGCCAGGGAAAGTGGAAGGACCGGGTGTGGTCAGATTGTCCCCTGACTCCACATGTGCACCCCTACCCATATCTAAAAAAACAAAAACAAACAAAACCAGAAAGGAAATAAGTAAGTGTCTTAGTTAAGGTTTCTATTGCTGTGATAAGACATTATGGCCAAAAGCACCTTGGGGAGGAAAGGGTTTACTTCAGCTTACAACTCTCAGCTCCCACTCCATCAGTGAGGGAAGTCAGGGCCATGGAGGGGTGCTGCTCACTGTGGTCCTCGTGGCTTGCTCAGCCTGCTTTCCTGTATCATCTCAGACCACCTGTCCATGAACATGCCAGCCCAAGTGAGCTGGACCCTCCTACGTCAATCACCAACCAAGAAGACTGGTCACAGGCTCACCCACAGGCCAACCTAGTGGGCACATTTTCTCAGTTGAGGTTCCCTCTTTTCTTTTTTTTTTTTTTTTGGTTTTTCGAGACAGGGTTTCTCTGTGTAGCCCTGACTGTCCTGGACTCACTTTGTAGACCAGGCTGGCCTCGAACTCTCAAAGATCCGCCTGCCTCTGCCTCCCAAGTGCTGGGATTAAAGGCGTGCGTCACCACCGCCCGGCTCAGAGGTTCCCTCTTTTCAAATGACTCTAGCTGTGTCAAGTTGACATAAAACCAGCCAGCTCAATAAATAAATACAACACAATACACTACTTTAAAATTAATTATAATTAGGTGCAATATAATATCATAATAATGAATTTCATTTTAATGAAAAACAATATTTAAATTACTTTAAATTTTAACTTAATTATTTTTTAAATGCATGTGCTGAGGACAGAAGTCAGGGCTCACACATGCCAGGGATGTGCTTTACCACTGAGCTACATCTCCAGTCCTTTTATTTATTTTTATTTATTTTTTTAAACATTTATTTATTTATTTAATTTTTTGTTGTTGTTTTGAGACAGAGTTTCTCTGTGTATCGTTGGCTGTCCTGGACTCACTTTGTAGACCAGGCTGGCCTCGAACTCACAAAGATCCTCCTGCCTCTGCCTCCCAAGTGCTGGGATTAAAGGCGTGCGCCACCACCGCCCGGCTACATTTATTTATTTATTATGTATACAGTATTTGCTCTACATATATGCCCGGGCAGCAGATCTCAATGTAGATGGCTGTGAGCCACCATGTGGTTGCTGGGAATTGAACTCAGGACCTTTGGAAGAACAGCCAGTGCTCTTAACCTCTGAGCCACCTCTCCAGCCCTCCAGTCCTTTTAATACTTCATCTAATTTTTGTTTTAAAACTTGAGCTGAGTGTGGTGGCGCACGGCTTTAATCCCAGAACTCAGGGGGCAGAGGCAGGCAGATCTCTGTGAGTTCAAGGCCAGCCTGGTCTACAAAATGAGTGCTGGACAGCCCGATATACACAGAGAAACTTTGTCTTGAAAACAAAACAAAAAAGACAACCCTCCCCCGAGTTTATCAAAAATAACACCATTTCAACAAGGGGTCTCACCCACCATTCAAGTTCTTCGTGCCATGTGTGACTGGTGGCGTGATTGCTGACGGTGAATGTTGTGTAGGGCACCAGACATGGGAAGGGCCTCATGGGAGGGTGATAAGGTTGACAATTGTCACGGGGTGTTTGGGTCACCTTGGCTCACCAAAGGTGTTCTTGCTGGCTGATGGCCTGAAGGCTTTCTGGCTATTGCCTCCTCCCCACTCCTCCACTGCAAAACTTGATCCTGGCTCCAAAGACCCTTAAAGTTCTGGAAACAGCCTAGTTGAGAGGCAGCTCTCTGCACCAGGAAAAAGACATGGGGGAACGTGAGGGGTAAGCTCCCTGGGGCCCTGCTAGGATAAAGTGAGGGAGGGATGAGCCTGTTTCTAATGAATAGTGTGGTATTTAATGCACAGATTAAAAAAATTAATTTATAGTATATAGCTCTGGCTGGTCCAGAACTCCTTGTCCATGTGGTATATTTTTTAAATGAATGAAAACTGAAAAGGGTGAAAAACACACATGCACTAAATAAACACTTAGATGTGGATGTCCTAAGCAGTATTGCTCACCGTAGCTAAAATTCGGGAGACCGCAATTAGCCATCTGTGAATGCACGGGGAAGGGTCAGGTCTCCTTGCAACAACAGCCCTTCATTCACTCACTATAGAAGGGAGAAATGGGGTCCGTGCTCTGAAAGAGTGAGCTTTGTCATCATAGGCTGTGTGCCACTTACAGGAAATGCCCAGCCTAAGGAGGGAGGGAGCAAGGGAGGGAAGGAAGGAAGGAGGGTCCTCCATGGCTGCCCCAGGCTGGGCTAGATTTCTGGATGGGTAGTGGCTACTCAGTAGATGTAGAGTTTCTTTTGGGATGATGAAAATGTCCTGAATTGATCGGATGATGTGGTGCAGTGCTAGACTAGACTAAAAACTGCTAGTGAGCTGTTCAAAAGGCAGCAAGACAGCTCAGCAGGTAACTATGCTGTGGCCAAGTCCGACCACCTGAGTTCCCCACGGTCGAAGAGGAGAGCTGATTCCTCCAACTGTCCTCTGACCTCCACACCTGAGATACGCACAGACACACACACAGACACATACAAAAAGATAAAAAAAAATTTAAGTGATTTCCTCAAGTAGAAAATTATACTTGAGGAAAATTAAAAGGGTGCATTTGGGGCTGGGGGTTGTGGCTCTTGGTGGAGTCCTTGCACAGCACATATAGGCCCTGGGGTTTGATCCTCAGCACTTCACAAAACTGGCTGTGGTACAGGCCTATAATCCAGTAGAGGCAGGAGAATCAGAAGTTCAAAGTCAACCTGAACTGCACAGTGAGATTGTCTGGAAAAACAATACACGAGCAAGCACACATACACAGACATACACAGAGACACAGACACACAGACAGACATATACACACAGAGAGACATGCACACACTGATACACACATATAGACACACAGAGAGACATACAGAGATACACATACACACACGTCCTGGTTGGGATCATACAGTGAGAAGGGACCCAGCAGCACCCAGAATAGTCCTCAACGCAGATGTTTGAAGTGCTAAGATACAAGTCTTGAGTTGCTCCCACTGGGAAGTCTGGTGTTGGGCTGGGATTAAGGTGACCTGATCCACTCCAGGGGATGAGACCTAACTTGCCCTTGAAAACTGGCCTAGTGGCCCAGAGAAACATGTCTCTGAAGTTCTTCTTCACCAGACTGAAAACAATATGGGCGTTGGGACCCAGTGCTTTCTCTCTGAGGCCTCCTGGCTCCTGGTGCCTCTATCCCTGAGCCCCTGGCCCCCCATGCTTCACCTCCCCCACCCACCCTTATGCTCACTCCCAGTTGCAGGCCGTGGCTCCTGGTCCGGTCCCTCTCACTGCCATGAGGCCTGTACTTTGCAAGGCTGAAGTCCAAAGTTCAGTCCCTTCGCTAAGCACACGGATAAATATGAACCTTGGAGAATTTCCCCAGCTCCAATGTAAACAGAGCAGGCAGGGGCCCTGATTCACTGGCCACTGGGGCCAGGGTTGGGGGTTGGGGGTGCCCACAGGGCTTGACTAGTGGGATTTGGGGGGGCAGTGGGTGCAGCAAGCCCGGTTCGTTGACTGCCAGCCTGCCGGCAAGTAGACACCGGCGGTGGGTGGGGGAAGCGGCTAGCTCAGTGGCCTTGGGCCGCGTGGCCTGGTGGCAGGGGAGCCATGGTTTCTAAGCTGAGCCAGCTGCAGACGGAGCTCCTGGCCGCCCTGCTTGAGTCCGGCCTGAGCAAAGAGGCTCTGATCCAGGCCTTGGGGGAGCCAGGACCCTACCTGATGGTTGGAGATGGTCCGCTGGACAAAGGGGAGTCCTGCGGTGGGAGCCGAGGGGACCTGGCCGAGCTGCCCAATGGCCTGGGGGAGACGCGTGGTTCTGAAGATGACACGGATGAGGATGGGGAAGACTTCGCACCACCCATTCTGAAAGAGTTGGAGAACCTCAGCCCAGAGGAGGCAGCCCACCAGAAAGCCGTGGTGGAGACACTTCTGCAGTAAGGACCCCACCCTGTCCCCGGCACCCAGAAAGGAACTCATAGCGGCCCATTTTCTGCTCCTGGCAAGCTCTGCTTCCCACCTAGAGTCCTTGGAAGCCTTCAGGCTGGTGGTCAAGAGGGAGAGAGCTCAAGGGGTTCTTCATGAACCTACCTCTCTGTTAATGTCCCACATGTCCTATATCTGTGGGCTACTGTCTGCAGCCCGGTCCTTAGGAAGTAGAGACAGGCCCGAGGTCACTTTGAGACGGAGGACAAAGGAAGCAAGCCCCAACAAAATGCTTGGAGAACCAGCAGGTAGTAGAAATCTTCAGTCAGTGTGGTCATTTGTGCTCCCTCAAAGTCCACCTTCTTTGCTAGGGGGCCAGATCCCAGGTTTGGGGGCTCAAAAGCCTCTGAGGCTGGGCTGATGTTGGGGTTTTAGGGGATTTCCTGATACGCTGGATACACCGGGGCTTTAAGCATCTGGCTGGATTTCTTACCTGAGGCAGATGGAGCTTAGGGGTGGTGGCAGCTTCCTTGCGTGGCCAGGTGACCCCCCTCCCACATGACCGGATAGCAGGTTTACAGGCCTCCCCACACCAGATCCCCTCATCTGTTGTCTGGCTCCCCAACTTCTGAAGCTCTGGGTGGGTCCCAATCTTGATGCCTCCCCTCTCCTCAGCAAAGCCGATCTGGTTACTAATTACCCACGCATGTTATTATTTCTTTTGTTTTACAAATTTATAAATAGCAAAAGGTTCTGATAAGGCCTGTGATCATTAACTTGTAGGGATGGTGGCTGGGAGATACCCAGTAAGGGGGGGGGTGGAGAGTGGGAGGGGAAGGGTGACCTGGGTGGGTGCTGTGGGAACCCCCCCCCCATTCTCAAAGCCTCCACAATTTCCTTGCGATTATCTCCCTGCTAGGCACTTTCTGGTGGGGTTTCATGGTGCCTAAATTCCCATAATATAGAGATGAGCTCCCAGAAGGAAGCTATTAATAAATCAGCTTTACAGATAGGGAAACTGAGGCTTAGACTGGGGCAGGAGCTGTGAAGGAGGGGTGTGAGGGCTAGCTGAGGACTTTGAGGATCCTCTCCCAAGAACGTATAGGAGGCAGTTTCTTTTCTGTCCAAGGTCCTGATCCTGACTTGGGGTGGGGGAGGGCTCTGGAATCCCAGCATTTCTGAAAGTATCAGGGAGCCTCCCTGGGCCTTGGGCAAGGGGCAGGGAAGAAGTCAGGCCCCTGACTCGGCAGGAAGAGGAGGGCAAAGGGCAGCCTCGCTGCAGGGGAGGGACAAAGGGCCAGGTATTGCCAGAACCAGGGCACAAGAAACCTGGATAGGGTGGGGCTAGGCCTGACCTGTTCAGGGGCCCCAGGTGGGACCAGGGGCTTAGGTCTGCAGCTAAGGGGCCAGGGATGCCAAGGGTGTTCTTACCTGGCTAGGTGGGACCTCTTGGTCATCAGCCCCCGTTGTGGGGGCAGTGGGGGCTGGAGGGGGGCTTGAGCAGCTGAGCAGAGGTCAAAGTGCTCCCTGAAAGACCAGCAGAGTCCTGGGAGCAGAGGGAGCGAGGGACCGCAGGGAGGACGAGATGGCTGGAGGAACTGGAGAGAGAGGAGTGGAGAGGGCTGGAGGAACTGGAGAGAGAGGAGGCAGGAAAGGAGAGGAGGGTCTCTGAGCAGCTGGGAGAAGGGGCAGGGGAGAGAGGCTGAGCTGGGTGGAGGCTGGAGTGTGTCCTCCCAGGTAGGTTTTCCTTAGTGCTAACAGCGTGCTATTTGCTTTCCATTTAAATTCGAGATGTTGCTATAAATTATCAACCAGCTCCTTGTTCCTGCGGAGTTTATAACTAACTACCTGGGTTACTTATTGTTCAGGTAACAAAGGGGACCTGAAAATGTCCCAGGGACAAAAGTGGGGCCTCTAGTTTCAGGACAGGGGGCTGGGAACTCTGGGGAGTGGGCTGGAGGACCCCATTGAAGGCCTGGGCAGTGGGGAGGTTGAGGCTGGAATACGTAGTGGTAAAGACCAACTCCCCATGGGAGCTGTTGGCTCAAAGGCCTACATTTGGAAGAAGGAGGGGTGGGCCTGGGGTCTCAGATCCCACCCCCACCCCTATATGCATCATGTTTGAGGTTGCTGAGAACACCTCAGTTCTCCTCTCAGATCTCTGTCCTTCGTCTACCGTGTGACCTTGGGTGGGACTCTTTCCCTCCCCTGGCTCAGTGTTACCTGGTAGAATAAAAACAATTTCTCTTTCTGCTCTTTGCCTCCTTCTCCAAACAGCTTTCCTATCCTCTTTATCCTTTCTTTTGTGTCCATGATGCTGGCTGTGTGGGTCCTGGATGCACAAGAGGTTCCTATCCCTGCCTCTGCCCACCCTATTCTTCCTCCACAGGGCCCTTTCCCAACTTCTTCCCTGGGTCTTAGTTCCCTGGCTGCATGAGGGCTGTACCACACTTTCTCCCTCCCTCACCGCTTTTGCCTACTTTCTCCTGTCCCCTAATTATTTAGTAATTTTATTTGTCTCTTAGTTCATTTCTTGTGATCCTGATGTGAAAACATCTTCAGGGAAAAGCTTGTGACGTCACTACTTGTCTCCTCCCCAATCCAGCCCTGACAGACACCAGACATAAATGACCAGACTTCTCTAGGATACCTCCTACACCTTCCTGGGGGAGCACTTGGGATCCAGAGTTCTAATGGGGCTGCCTTTGCAGGACCTTCCTGTCTGCCAACTGCTCAAACCCCAACCTTACTGTTTCCTGACTCCCTCCAGCTAAGCAGTAGTAGGGTTCTCCCAGCCAGCAACATAGTTGCGGGGCAGCATGCAGGATGCTCCAGTGGACAGTGGCCTCCCTTGGTTCCCTTCCCAGCTCTGCCCCTTTCCAGCCAGTTGGGTCCCGGCTTCCCCTGCAGAACAGTGAGGACAGCCCTCAACCATGTTCAAGAGTGTGTGACACAGAGAGCTAAGCAGTACTGGACCCTGCGATTGGAGCAGTCCCAGTTCACGGATGAGCAGAGGGAGGCTCAGTGAGCCAAAGTGACTTCCTCAAGCAGTCAGGCCAGACTTGGGTGTGAGAAGGCTTGGCCCATGTCTGCACAGCACTCTTGAGTTCTACACTGGTCTTTCTATGTTCACCTCTCTCTTTTCCTCCCGAGTCATTCTTGCTGCACAGCTTGACAGGAAATCCTTTCGCATGCCAGACTTTAAAACTCACCAAGATCTTAAAGATGCACTAAACATCCGGGCGTGGTGGCGCCCGCCTTTAATCCCAGCACTTGGGAGGCAGAGGCAGGTGGATCACTGTGAGTTCCAGGCCAGCCTGGTCTACAAAGTGAGCCCAGGACAGCCAGAGCTGTTACACAGAGAAACCCTGTCTCGAAAAACCAGAAAAAAAATGCACTAAACTTGGACAATTTCTGAAACACACACACATACACTTGAGACAGGGTCTGAAGCATGCCAGACAAGCCTCAAACTCAAGGTACAGAGGGTGACCTTGAATTTTTAATCTTCCTGCCTCCACCACTCAAGTGCTGAAATTACAGGTGTGTGCCACCATTTTGCTTGTTCTTTTAATTTTTTAAAAAGATTTATTTATGTATATGAGTGCCCTATCTGCATGTACCAGAAGAGGGCGGCAGATCACATTGTGGATGGTTGTGAGCCACCATGTGGTTGCTGGGAATTGAACTCAGAACCTTTGGAAGAGCAGCTAGTGTTCTTAACCACTGAGCCATCTCTCCAGCCTTGTTTTTTTTTTAATTTTTTTTGAGACAAGGTTTGTTTGTGTAGCCCTGGTTGTTCTGGAACTCACTCTGTACACCAGCCTGGCCTTGAACTCAGAGACCTGCCTGCCTCTGCCTCCTGAATGCTGGAATTAAAGGTGTGCACCACCACAACTGGCTTATGCCCAGGGTTCTGTGATGCTGGAACTGAATGCAGGGCTTCATGAATGCTTGTCAACTGAGCTCTATAGCCTCAGCCTGAGAAATGGGAAATATCTTTAACTCTACTTTACATAGAAGGAGTTGGGGGACACAGATGTGAAGTGATATTGCAAGGCAGTTCAGAGAGTGGGTAGCAGACTCTTCCTCAGATCTAAGACTAACCTCCACCCCCAACTGAGAATTCAGCTTCCTCTCTAGAGGAGCAGCCCTTCAGTCTATTCTCCTAGCTCCAAGGCTCTGAGTACCAGAGAACCAAAGGCCCAAAGCTAGGACACCTGCTTGACCTCAGAACTGGGAGGAAAGCTGAGGACAGATCTTCACTCTTTCTGGGTTTTGCTGTGGGGGTTGGGGTACACAGGACCACAGTGATGATGATGAGGAGAAGAAGGAGGATAAAAATATTATTCCACTTACTGAACCCTTGCTGTGATCCAGGCTCTGTCCCAAAGCTTTTATACCCATGGGGACTCATTTACGTCTTCTAGCAGAATCAGAGTGACTGCACATATACTTGCACACATGTATGAGAGAGACAGACATACAGGCTAATCCAGTAGAGTCCCCCAAAAAACATAAAAAACGGGTCCTCTCAGTTCTGTTCCACATTTTAATTTTTCATATATGTATATATATGAAAAAAAATATTTTTTTGACCTAGGGTCTCAAACTCATGACCCTATAGCCTCAGCCCCTCTCGAAGTGCTGATTATAACCTTGTGCCGCCATGCCTGGCTCTGTCTGGCATTTTTTTTTCTTTTTTTTCTTTTTTTTTTTGTTTTTTTTTCGAGACAGGGTTTCTCTGTGTAACAGCTCTGGCTGTCCTGGTCTCACTTTTGTAGACCAGGCTGGCCTCGAACTCACAGAGATCCGCCTGCCTCTGCCTCCCAAGTGCTGGGATTAAAGGCATGAGCCACCACCCCCCGGCCTCTGTCTGGCATTTTATAGCCACTTTTTGCTGTTGTTTGAAGAGCTGTTTAAAAAGATAGCAGACACCTCTAACCCCAGCACTGGAGAGGCAGAGGCAAAAGGATCTGTAAGAGTTCCAGGCCAGTCAAGGCTACATGCTGAGACTTCTCACCCCCCCCCCCCAGCTAAAAAAATAAAACCCAAAAGTTCCTATGAATTTGGACACTTTCACTTTCAGTCAAATGCCTGCCTTCTGTTCCTAAGCATTCTGTGTGTTTGTGGAGAGTGGCCGCTGTATCTATTATTTTATTTGAACCAGTATAAAGGAAGATAGAGATGGGGGAGGGAAAGAAAGGTTGAGGATAGGGAGGGAGGGAGGGAGGGAGGGAGGGAAAGAGAGAGAGAGAGAGAGAGAGAGAGAGAGAGAGAGAGAGAGAGAATATGGATCTGAGACACCTTGGCAGAATGTTAGAAAAGCCCCACCTGTGCTGGGTTAAGTGACCCTTTCCTCCTACAGAGGAGGGAGGGAGAGAAAGTGAGGGAAAGAGGGAGGGAGGAGAGCAGGGTGAGAGAGGCCACCAGATAAATATGTTTGCCAAAGAGCAGACTGAACTTTGCCCCCCCACTTCCCTCCTAGCCCTGACTGGCACACAGGAAGGGGAGGAGGGGTGAGGCTCCAAGAAACTCCTGAACATGGTGGAGGGATGGAGAACCAAGTGGGGTCCCCAGTGAGGAGAAATAGTCTTGAGCCCCAGCTATATGAGCCTGGGACAGGTTTTACCTTTCAGTTTTGTCATAGGTGGAGCCAGCATCCAAATCAAACATACTTCCTGGGTTTAAAGTGAGATTCAGGTGGCTCCCAGTAACCCCAGGAGCCATTCATCCTTTTTGATTTGCTGTGCTGGCTTGGATGGCTCTGCCCACCCTCTTTACACTGCTGCTGAGGGAGGTTGAAGTCAGAGGGTCTATGCCAGCGGTTCTCACCCTTCCCAAAGCCTTGGCCCTTTAACTTTCTCAGGGTGTGGTGACTCCAATCATAACATTATTTTTGTTGTTACTTCATAACTGTAATTTTGCTACTGGTATGAATCGTAATGTAAATATCTGTGTTTCTCGATGGTCTTAGGCGACCCCTGTGAAAGGGCCATTTGACCCCCCAAGGTGGTCGTAAAGCTGACCAGTGCTGCCTCTGAGAACAAGTGTGAGGCAAAGCTGGCTCTGAGAAGGGCAGAGGAGTCGGGAGGAAGGCAGTGGAGATGACTTCAAAGAGCTAGGGGTGGGTTTCAGTTTGTAGCTAGGTTTGAAATGTTAGGTTCAGCCAGTCCTCTGTATCGCTGAGTTCCAAACTTGCCCATCCAACCAGTCGGGGGTTGAAAATAAGTTTTTAAATTACTTTTGCACTGAACATGTACAGATTAGATTTTTGGGATTTTTGTTTGTTACTAAATAAACATCCTTTGATAGCACTGTTGCTGTAACCCATGATGATAAAGAAGATGGAGGTGTGTGTGGGCTCTGTGTAAGTCCTGGCCTACCCCCTTTTAATTTTTGAGACAGGATTTCACTATGTATCCCTGGCTGTCCTGGAACTCATTATTTAGACCAGGCTAGCCTCCAACTCAGAGATCCACCCGCCTCTGCCTCCCAAGTGCTGGGATTAAAGGTAGCACTATCAGGCTTGGACAAAGACGTTATTATTTTTATTTATGTGCCTGTGTGTCTGTGAGAGTGAAGGCTACATACACATGGAAGCTGCTGGAAGCCTGAAGGGGGCGTCAGATCCCTGGGAGGAGCTGGACTTACAGGCAGTTGTGAGCCACCGGATATGGTGCTAGGATTCAAATTCTGATCTTCATGATTGGCCAGCAAGGGCTCTTAACTACTGGGCCATGTCCCTGATCCTGGTTTTTGAGATAAGGTCTCACTATGTACCTCAGGTTAGCCCTGAAGTCTGAGTGGAGATTAGGGTGACCAGTGCATGGTACGGTCAGCTAGAATATCATCTTTTTTATGTAAGGGCTTGAACACTTCCAGTTTTTATATCTATTGGGGTCCTCTAAGCAGTCACCCAATGGTGTTGAGGAGTCATTGTCTGCATTATGTATAGTGTTATATAATATTATAATATACCACATATTTTAAAAAGTTTCTGACCTGTCCTTTGATATTTCATGTGTACACGAGTGTGTGGGACGTTTCATACACATACCACAAATGTGCACACTACATACACAGACACACACACATATAATTAAAGAAATTTTTCTTTTGAGGCAAGGTCTCCTGTAGCTCAGGGTAGCCTCTGTATGAGGCTGAGGCTGGCCTCGAACCCCTAATCCCCCTGCTTACACTTCCCAAGTGCTGGGATTACAGGTGTGAACCATCAAATCCAGAATGTTAAGTTATTTGGTTTTGCTTTCTGAGACAAGATTGCAATATGGAATTCAGGCTTGTCTTGACTTAGAGATTTTCCTGCCTCAGTTTCCCCAGTGCTGGGACCATAAAGGTGTGCCACCACAACCAGCTTCCCTTTCCTCCCTTCTAACTTCACCTGAGCAGGAAGCAGCATTGTTGAATGTGGTTTTATTATTATTTTACATTCTAATTAACTTTATAGGACTTAATACCTCTCCCTCCCTTCCAACCCTTCCTTGTTCCTTCCAACTTCTCAATTCTAGGTGGGAAAGAAGGAAAGTTAGAGGGGAAATGGATGGATGTAGGTCTCTTTGAGTTACTTCCTGCTGATAAGGGTCATTGAGTTCTTTTTAGGGGCAATACCAAACTCAGTAGTCAGCATATCCAGTAGTCCAGTAAACTAGCAAACCAGGAAACACAGCAGTAGAATGAACTGGCAGCAGTGCAGGGGTGGGGAAGCACCAGCAGGGAGAACAGCAAACTCTTTCTCTTTTGGAGAGCCCCCCTTCTTCTTGAGGCTCTGGTTAAACTTCCTCCAGCTGGCTTAACCCAAGGCCCTGCTAGAGCATGAGACACATATTGATTACATCTGTGGACTAACTGAAGCAGCTCTACACCATCAAATAAAACATTATCATAACTGGGTTTTTTAAGAAACAAAATCCTTTCCACACAGCATAGCAGAGCCCCCAGCGGGCCTGGTCTGGCTTTGTGATGGGAAAAGGCTGGCAGGACACCATCAGTGTCTTCCAGGCGGACTTTTTGTTCACTGTCAATCCTTTGTCCAAGGGAGCAACGAAGCAACCACTTCCTAGCGGTGCCGTTTGTCACGTGTGCAAATGTCTCAAAGCTCACGTTTTAGAAGCAGATTGCTGAGCTGAGGCAGAAGGGGGCACACAGGCTTTCCAGCCTTGTGGCCTGTGCTCTTGCACTGAGCTCTGTTTGTCTGACACATGTGTATTTGGAGTGGGACGGTGCTGGCAAAATGGCTCTGCTGGGTAAAGGAATTTGACCCACATGGTGGAAGGAGACAAGTGACTGCTATAAGTTGTCTTCTGACTGCCACATGTACAGTGTGGCATCCACCTCTCTCTCTCTCTCTCTCTCTCTCTCTCTCTCTCTCTTTCTCCCTCTTGGGAGAGAGGTTGTTCATTGTACAGGCAGTCTGTAAACACATTTCCTCCTTTCCTACAGGGAGACTAGCAGTGAGCAGAGGACGGAGCTGTGAATCCTAGGTGGTCTCCTGGGGGAATCCTCCCTGCCCCCAGAGTGGGACTGTGGCTATCAGGCACACATACTTGCTGCACAGATGCCTCTGCGTACCAAGCTGTAACCCCATTGGGCTGGGGCTCAGCTTCAACACCGACCTCCAGCCCAGTACTGTGGAGATAGACAGGCTGCTGCTGAGGGTGGATTGTGGAGTTTCAGGCACTTTAATCCTGTGTGATTTCTGACTGGTGGCTGGACTCAGAGCTGGTTGCTTTGGGTGGAATTGGATTCTGCTGGGCTAGCCCCGTCACACAGCCCTTGAGCAAGAAACACAAGTGACACACAGTGACTCTGATGGCAAATTGGGACACTCGTATTTCACTGCCTTTTTTTAAATTATAGGTTTTCCACATCTATCTGTCCACCTGTCTGTCTGACCTCCACTGTCACTCTATCGATCCATCAATCCACCCATCCATCTGTCCACACAGCTATCTGCTTATTAACCTGTTCTTCCACACATTCTCCACCCATCCATATACTTACTCGTCATCTACTCCTATGTCTTAGTTGGGCATCTATTGCTGTGATGAAGATCAGACCAGAAGCAATCTGGGATGTAAGGGGTTATTTCAGCTTGTGACTGTCACGCATCATGAAGGGCAGTCAGGGAAGGGGCTCAAGGCAGAGACCTGGGGGCAGGAGCTGAGCAGAGGACATGAAGGGACACACTTTGTTCAGCCTGTGTTTTCATACACCCCAGGACCGCTAGTCTAGGGGTGTCGCCACCCACAGTGTCTGATGCCTCTGACATCAATTATTAATTAAGAAAGTGTCCCAAAGTCTTGCTTTCAGGACTATATGGCATCTTCTCAATTTGAAGTTCTCCTCTCCTCAGAAAACTCTAGTTTGTGTTAAGTTGACCAAAAAATAACAAGCAGCCAAACAGGTCACCACCCATCCATCCATCCACCCTCCCACCCACCCATCCATCCACCCACCCACCCACCCATCCATCCATCCACCCACCCACC
The DNA here is from genome assembly GCA_907164525.1 of Lophiomys imhausi. NCBI lineage: Eukaryota > Metazoa > Chordata > Mammalia > Rodentia > Muridae > Lophiomys > Lophiomys imhausi. The sequence continues at coordinate 4,898,546 of CAJQZJ010018538.1, read as the reverse complement.
CACCCATCCATCCATCATCCATCCTCCATCCATCCATCCATCCATCCACTATCCATCCATCACCCATCCATCTGTCATCCATCCATCACCCACTCATGTATCATCCATGGCATTCTCTGTGTCAGGCTCAGTTTGGGTTCTGGGAACCAGACAGTTCTTCCATCATTAACAGTTGTTTAAAACTCAGTTGTTTAAGAAGCCCTGTGAGGCCGGGTGGTGGTGGCACATGCCTTTAACCCTAGCACTCGGGAGGCAGAGGCAGGTGGATCTCTGTGAGTTCAAGGCCAGCCTGGTCTACAAAGCGAGTCCAGGACAGCCAGAGATACACAGAGAAACCCTGTCTCTAAAAAACCAAAAGAAAAAGAAAAAGAAGCCCTGTGAGTTGGTTCAGCAGGTAAAAGCATTTGCTGCAGAAGCCTGGCGGCTTGAGTTCAACCTGTAGGGTCATGTAAAGGTGGAAGGAGAAAACTGACCTCCACACACATATTGTAGTGCATGTGCTCATGTGTGCAGTTGTGCATGCACACACATACATACTCATAAGTATGTATGTGTATATATTCATACATACATATATATGCATATATATTCTTCAAAAAGCATCACATAACATTTCCAGGTTCAGAAGAGAGGAGGGACTTTGAAAAAGTCATAAAGGAGGGTCTTCCCTACTTGGCTGGCACAACAACCATTGGGAATCTGCTCATGTGTACATGTGCTAGATGGAACCCACATACAGGTCCTATCCACAGAGGAGGGCCCTAATGCCCAGAACTCCAGTCTCACCTGAGGTGTCAGGAAGAGCCATTGAACAGACCCTGTCCTTGCTCCCTTACAGAGAGGACCCATGGCGTGTGGCAAAGATGGTCAAGTCCTACCTGCAACAGCATAACATCCCACAGAGGGAGGTGGTTGACACCACTGGTCTCAACCAGTCCCACCTGTCACAGCACCTCAACAAGGGCACCCCCATGAAGACACAGAAGCGGGCCGCTCTGTACACCTGGTACGTCCGCAAGCAGCGAGAGGTGGCTCAGCGTAAGTAACAACTCCAGCATGTGTCTTCCCTGGCAGGGCCCACAGCTCTCCATAGCTCATTGTGGGGTGGGAACAATACATCTGCACAAGGTACCAAGGCAAGGGAGCAGGATTGGTCCCCGGGATCTACAGATACACACACATGGTCTCTTAGGAACTCACTGCTCAATGGAAAATTGAGAGAGGAGACCACTACGATGGATTATACTATGTCAACAACAAAAAACAGCAATAGCTAGTATTAATTGAGCACTTACTGTGTGCTGGGCTCAATGCTGAGTAAAATGCTGGGCTGACTGTGGAAGGGAGAATAAGTCCTTCTACCTCAGGGAGGTAGAGGTTTCAGGAAGGTTCTATGGCAAGCATAACCATTACTTAGGTCTTAAAGTGTCCCTGTGGAGGTACAAGGAAGGGTGTTGTAATCAGGAGGAACAGCATGAGAAAAGGCTCAGAGGCTGGAGTACACTCAGACACTCTTACTTAGAGACTTATGAACTTCTGATTTCTCCCTCTCTCTCCTCTCTTTCTCTTTCACTTGGGATAGAACACAAAGCCTCACATATATTAGGCATATGCTCTACCATGGAGCTAAGTTCCCAGCCCTCTGTTTGTCTGTTTGCTTTTTATTTTGAGACAGGGTATCACTATGTAGCTCAGGCTAGCCTTGAACTTGTGATCTTGCTGACTAAGCCTCCCAAGTGCTAGGATGACAAATGTGTTCTGCTACTTCCAATTTGACTTCCTCTCTAAGGTTTCTAATAGTTGGCTGTTATTGAGAGGTGTCACAGTTTCTCTAACTAGCCACCTATAGAGGGACTTTTAGGGGTTTTCCCGAGATGCTCTCGTGAGCCTTTGTTGCAAAGAACATCCACATAGAAAAAGCTTCTAGAAGGCTGCATGGGGTCTGCCTAGGCCCTCTGCATATGCTATGGTTGTATAGCTTTATCTTCTTCTGGGACTCCTAACAGTGGGAGTGGAGGATGTTTCTGACTCTTTTGCCTGCTCTTGGGACCCTTTTCCTCCTACTGGGTTGTCTCCTCCAGCCTTGATATGTGGAGAGGTGCCTAGTCTTACTGGAACTTGTTATGCCCTGTTTGGTTCCTGACGCTGAGAGATCTGATCTTTTCTGAAGGAAACGGAGGAGGAGGAATGAAACGGAGAGAGTGGGAGAGGGGAAGTGAGATGGGGAACAGGGAGGGAGGAGAAAACTGTGATCTGGATGTAATGTACGAGAGAATAAATTTTTAAAAAGGAAAAAGTTCCTAGATGTGGGATGTTGGGGTGCAGAGTAAGCATTTTTCAAGTCATTGATGGACAGTCATGAGATGCCTGCAGTGGGGGGGGGGCTCGTCAGTCTGAAGCCCTGAGCTGGACCCCCAGACCCCATAACGGAGGTTTTCATTGTTGTTTTGGCCTATTTTACTTAATTCTTTCTCTCTGTTTTATATTTGAGATTATAGTATAATTACATCATTTCTCTGCTCCCTTCCCTCCCTCCAAGCCCTCCCATAAACCCCTATTCGCTCTCTTTCAAATTCATGACCTCCATCTTCTTTAATTGTTGTTACATGCATATATGCATGTGTATACACATCCATCCCTAAATATAACCTGCACAGTCTGTATAATGGTACTCGTGCCTGTTTTCAGGGCAGACCATTTGGTACTGGGTGATCAATTGGCTCTTCCTGGGGGAAGACTATTTCTCCTGCGCCCCTCACTTGCCCTTAGCTTTTGTGTAGGGCTGAGGCTTCACGCATCCGCTTCTGCTGTGCACTTTGGGTGTCTATTATTGTTCTTGTTCAGTTCATGTTTAGGCAGTTGTCTTGCTGAGACTTTATGGGTAGTTTCTGACATTCCTAAGAGACACAGTCTTACAGCAGCAAACTAATTGATTCCCAGGCTCTTACAAGGTTTCTGACCGGAGTCTGCAATGTTCCCTGAGCCTTGTGTGCAGGAGTGGTTTTGAAGAAGTACCCCTGCACCCCAGAGGTTTTATTTTTATTTTTAAATTTTATTTTATGTGTATGGGTGTTTTGCCAACATAAGTTAAGTCTGTGTACCACCTGTGTGTCTGGTGCCTGTGGAGGCCGGAAGAGGGCATTGTATCCCTTGGAACCAAAGTTAAAGATGGTTGTGAGTCACCACGTGGGTGCTGGGAACTGAACCCAAGTCCTCTGGAAGAGCAGCTGGTGCTCTTAACCGCTGAGCCATCTTTTCAACCCCAGCCCAGAGTTTTTAAACTTAAAGGAGAAACTGAAGGATAAGAGAATAATGTTCAAGATGGGCCCAAAGTATTAGGTCTCTTTCAGTGAAATGGGCAGAGTCTTAACTCAAACTGGTTTAAGAACTTTTAGTTCTTATATATATCTGGCTGTCCTGGAGTCACATTGTAGACCAGGCTGGCCTTGAACTCACAGAGATCCACCTGCCTCTGCCTCCCGAGTGCTGGGATTAAAGGTGTGCACCACCACACCTGGCGGTTTAAAAATTTTTAAAAAGGAATTTATTAGCTCATGAATGTGAACAATCCAGGGCTGTTCCGGGCAGGGTTGCTCCGGTGCCTTAACTGACTGCCGTACAGTTGGTTGCTTGGCTTTATTATCCTCCTTTTCTCCCCTCTTTCCTTCCTTTGTGTGTGTGTTATTGTGTTTTGAATAGGGTCTCATGTGTAGTCCAACCTGGCCTCAAACTCACTATGCAGCTGAGGATGACCTTGAATGGCTTTTCCTGCCTTTGCTTCCCAAGTGCTGAGCTCACAGCTGTGCCCCACCATGCTGGCTTGGTTCTGTTTTCTCTTCTGTTGGCGTCCTTTTCTGGCGTCTCCTCCTAGGGGCATTGATTGGTCCGAGGAGTTCTGTGCCATTGTCCGACCAGCTCAGCAACCTCAGAGCCAAAAACAGTCTTCCAGTTTTCAGTTGAATGACTTATTTTAATAACGGTAAAAAGCCTTTAAAATAGGCCTAATACACAAAAGTCTACAGATCTTTTGTTGTCGCTGTTGTTTTGTTTTGTTGAGACAGGGTTTCTCTGTGTAGCCCTGGCTGTCCTGGAATGGGCTCTGTAGACCAGGCTGGCCTTGAACTCAGAAATTTGCCTGCCTCTGACTCCCAGGTATGAGCCACCACCACCACCACCACCGGCCCAGCTTTTTCTTCCTTTTTGAGACAAGGGACCCCTGTAGCTCCAGCTTGCTTGGAACTTGTTATGCAGCCCAGGCTGGCCTCAAACTTACATCAATTCTTCTGCCTCAGCCTCCAGAGGGCTGAGATTTTAGTTATGAGCGACAACACCTGGATCTCTAGGTGTGTTTTCACACTGTGAAATCCAGCTCCCTGTGAGATGAAGAATTGATCAGCATTGGTTCCCAGCAACCCCTCCCCAGCAAGCGAAGTCACCTATCCTGACTTCCACCATGACTGTTTATGGCTGTTTCTGAAGTTTTCACAATTGAACTATGTGCATCTTCTTCTGCTCCATATAGAACTTGTGAGTTTTGTCTACGTGGTCCCTTGTCATTTCACATGGGCCAAGTTCATCACCATGTGTGACTATTCCCTTGTGTGGAGGAGACATTAATACTTCTTTAATGGCCGGGCGTGGTGGCGCACGCCTTTAGTCCCAGCACTCAGGAGGCAGAGGCAGGTGGATCTCTGTGAGTTCAAGGCCAGCCTGGTCTACAAAGTGAGTCCAGGACAGTCATGGATACACAGAGAAACCCTGTCTCGAAAAACCTAAAAAACAAAACAAAACAAAAAAACAAACAAAACTTCTTTAATGGACATTGGATTGCTTCTCTGAACAGGCCAGCCTTGAACATTCTCGACCATGGTTCTTGGTAAAGGTGTATGCACAATTCTATTGGCAGTGAACTTACTGGGTCTTCCCGGGCCCTGCCTATTTGCTGTTGTTTTGCACTCCAACCAGCAAGGTCCCAGTGTTCTAGAAGCTTCTGAAACCTTTGTCAACACTTACTAATGTTGGTTTTCATTTTAGCCACGATGTACACATGGTGGTATTTTGTAATGTGATTTTAATTTTAATTTTCGTGGTAACTCCTTAGACTGATCTTATTATATTATTATTGGAATTCATCTTTAAGAAGTACCTATTTTATTTAGGGGCAGTTGTGGTGGCGCACGCTGCCTTTAATTCCAGCACTTGGAGGCAGAGATAGGCAGATGTCTGTGAGTTCGAAGGCCAGTACAGCCAGGGCTCTGCTATACAGAGTAACCTTGTCTCTGAAAAGGAGAACAAACAACCAACAAACAAGCGTTTAGGGGCCAACCTATAATTTCTGGTACCTCAGCTCAATGAGTGTGGACAGAAGCAAGATGTCCACCTCAGTGGCAGCGTGAGTGGGCGAGAATGGGCCACAGCTGTGGAGAATGGGCGAGAATGGGCCA
>CAJQZJ010018538.1:4866364-4893092 GCA_907164525.1 Lophiomys imhausi | reverse complement strand
GCCACAGCTGTGGAGAATGGGCGAGAATGGGCCACAGCTGTGGAGAAGGTTGCACTCTAATTATCTAGTGTTTGTTTGTTTTAAGACAGGGTCTCTCTCTATAGCCCTGGCTGACCTGGAATTCGACATGCAGAACAGACTGGCCTTGAACTCACAGAGATCTGCCTCCCCCCCCCCTTGAATGCTGGTATTTATGGCCCCACGTCCCTTTTTAGCAGTGGATGGGGCGTGGCCTTGGATTGGACTCAAGACTTCACACATGCTGGCAAGCTCTCTACCAACTAACTCACATCTCCAGTCCTGAGATTAGATGATTTTAGTCTCAGATGCCAACTGCTCTGTTTCAGCACCTTGGGAAAGAGAGAGGCTCTGGGCGAAGGTTAGGTAAGCCACAGGGAAGGTGAAAGTGTCCAATGACCCACTTGCCGATCTCTGTCCCTGCAGAATTCACCCATGCAGGGCAGGGGGGACTGATTGAAGAGCCCACGGGTGATGAGCTGCCGACCAAAAAGGGGAGGAGGAACCGGTTCAAATGGGGCCCAGCGTCCCAGCAGATCCTGTTCCAGGCCTACGAGAGGCAGAAGAACCCCAGCAAGGAAGAGAGAGAGACCCTGGTGGAGGAATGCAACAGGTAGAGTGATCATTACCAGGGCAGAGGCGGTGGCGGGCGCAGGTGTCTCTGAGTCCTCAGGGGGGCTCACCAGTCCTCGAGAGCTCTGTTGAGAGGAAATCAATTTCTTCCCATTGTTTTGAATCCTCCACCCACTGGAGCAACACTTTAGGGAGCCGTTCATCTCATTTCATCTCCTCTACAACTCTGTGGCTATTTTGTTTACATTATGACTGAGGTCAGAGAGGCTAAGTCACTTGCCCAGGGTCACACAGCAGAGCTGGTACCAGGGCTTGGACAGACCCCACTTCTCAGCATTGTCCTCCCTCCAGAGCCTGGTCTGGAGGCTCATGGGTGCCGTCTTTGCAGGGCGGAGTGCATCCAGAGGGGGGTGTCACCATCGCAGGCACAGGGGCTAGGCTCCAACCTTGTCACGGAGGTGCGTGTCTACAACTGGTTTGCCAACCGGCGCAAGGAAGAAGCCTTTCGGCACAAGTTGGCCATGGACACATACAACGGGCCTCCACCAGGGCCAGGCCCAGGCCCTGCACTGCCTGCCCACAGCTCCCCCGGCCTGCCCACATCCGCCCTCTCCCCCAGTAAGGTCCACGGTGAGTGCTGCTGGGTAGGGAAACTGGAACAGGAAGTGAAGTGGATGGGCACAAGGGAAGGACAGATTCCCCACCCCCCCCCAAGTGGCAGTCACCCCCAAAATGCTCTGCACTCCACTCCACTCGCCTCACTCACTCCATCCACTCCACTCTGTTCCACGCTGCTCCAATCCCCCCCCCTCCATCCACCTCACCTTGTCCGCCCCCTTTTCTCCCCTCTACTTCGTTTCTCCCACTGTGTTCAGTTCACACTTCCTTCCGTCCCTCTTACCCCACTCTACCCTCTCTACTCCCAACAGTCCACACTGTGCACTCCGCCCCCCTCACTAGGCGGCTCCTCACTGGCCGGCACCATCCTGCCAACTCTAAATCCCATCCGCGCGTGCTTTCCATCCCACGCTAACCCACCCTACTCAACCCAACCCCCCTCCGGCTACTTGCATGCAACAGAATCACTTTGGATCTACCAGTTCAAACCATTTCAGTTCAACTCATTTGTGTTCAAATTGTCGTTTAATCCAACATTCAAACCATTCAGTTTGACCAAACTAATTCCTTGGAATTTTGCATAGCATCCCCTGGTGCCTGGGAGTTGGGGCCAGGACCTCTCGTGGACGTCTCGTCTAGTATTTACCATTCACCCGTCCACATCTTACTGCATCAACTCTTGATAACTTATGATCCCATATTACATAGTACAGTGTAACATGATGTAGATAGTTTATTGGCTGAGGACTGGTGACAAGAAAAAAAAAAGAACCCTATAGGTGTGCAGCACAGATGTGAACTTTTTTTTTCAAATATCTTTGGTCCAACAACTGAGACCGTGAAGGTGTGAAGAGCCTGTGGATGAGAGGCTGACGGTAAAGCTCCGTTGAATTCAGTCCAATTCAATTTGATTTTGTTCAGCTCAGCAATCTAGTGCAACTCACTTCTGGTCCCATTTAAGGAGATTTAATTTAATTTGGCCAATCACAGACCATTCTGCCCAGCTCAGTTCACTGCCATTTAGCTCTATGAGCCCCGATTCGGCTCAGTCCCATTGTGCTTGCTTTGACTGTTTTCTGCCCAGAGGGGGACACACCACCAGGCCGTGGGTGGGTGGGGACGACACAGGATCATGCATTTAAAGAGCTGGAAGCAACTAGCACAGGAGGAAAGATGGGGTGCTGGCCTGATCAAAACAGTAGCCCTGAGGCGGTGTGGTCTGTGGGCAGGAGAGGACAGGAAAATGAGCGTGCTGAGGCCAGACTTTGCTCCCCACTCTAGGTGTGCGTTACGGACAGTCTGCAACCAGTGAGTCAGCCGAGGTGCCCTCCAGCAGCGGTGGCCCCTTAGTTACAGTGTCTGCGGCCTTACACCAAGTGTCCCCCACAGGCCTGGAGCCCAGCAGCAGCCTGCTGAGCACTGAGGCCAAGCTGGTAAGTGAGCAGCTCCACCCTGTGTAGAAACCCCTCCTGGCCTCATTCTCCGTGGCTGGGAAACAGTGTAGGGACACTCCAACTCAACCCGGCCTACCCTCACAGGTCTCAGCCACGGGAGGTCCCCTGCCTCCAGTCAGCACTCTGACGGCCCTGCACAGCCTGGAGCAGGCGTCCCCAGGTCTCAACCAGCAGCCGCAGAACCTCATCATGGCCTCGCTGCCTGGGGTCATGACCATTGGGCCTGGGGAGCCCACCTCCCTGGGTCCCACATTCACTAACACGGGAGCCTCCACCCTGGTCATTGGTAAGTGGGTGGGGGTAAGTGGGGCTCCTGTGCCCTCTGCAGACATTGGCTCATTTGTCCATCCATACAACATCCACTTTCTGAGAGCCTGTGGCTAGGTACTCATGATGCCACGCAGTGGACCAAGTGGACCACTAACCAGAGTGTAAAAATTATACTGAAATCACAGTCTGAGAAGATAATAGGAAAACAGCAGAAGGTGTATGTGTGTGATGTTTTTTAGGTTTTGGGTGTTTTTATTTACTTAAGTCTCAAACCCTTTATATGCAGGAGCTTTGCTCAGTATTTAAGACATAGAGAGCTGGTAGAAGAGGGAACACAGAGCTAAGCCCAGGGCTTTGCTGCTACTGTGGAACTCCCAGGGCTCCAGGGCACCCACCCTGACAACCTGTAATCTATTCACAGCCTGCCTTTCCCACTAGGCCACATGTGGATCTAAAGACCAAGAGAATAACTTTCAATGGCCACTTAAGTTTGTGGCATGTCTTACCTTGAGCAGGGCTTTTTCTTAGCCCCTCCACTCTTTGTTCTAACCCAAGGGCTCTGGGAAGGAGGGATAGGGTCCCTCAGAGAGTCTGGGCTAGCTCTAGGGAGGACACGGGGTGGCTGGTGGCAAGCTTGGCTCACTCCTGCCTGTCCTGCCCAGGTCTGGCCTCCACCCAGGCACAGAGCGTGCCGGTCATCAACAGCATGGGCAGCAGCCTGACCACCCTGCAGCCAGTCCAATTTTCCCAGCCACTGCACCCCTCCTACCAGCAGCCTCTCATGCCCCCTGTGCAGAGCCACGTGGCCCAGAGCCCCTTCATGGCCACCATGGCCCAACTACAGAGCCCCCACGGTGAGCATCCCTCACGTTGCCTGGGGAGGTGGGCTAGAGGTTGGCTGTGGGTAGGCACAAGACAGGACAGGTAGCAGGGGCCATGGTCTGCTTGCATGTGGTGCAGGTATCTATGGGTCACCAACCTGTGTTTCTGTGTGTGCACACTGGAGCTCATGTGAACTTTTCAATGTGCGCCATGCTGGTGGCCATCGGTCACGCTCCCAGCTCTGCTTAAAGTCTAGGTGTTGGCCGGGCGTGGTGGCGCACGCCTTTAATCCCAGCACTCGGGAGGCAGAGGTAGGCGGATCTCTGTGAGTTCGAGGCCAGCCTGGTCTACAAAGTGAGTCCAGGACAGCCAGAAATACACAGAGAAACCCTGTCTCGAAAAACCAAAAAAAAAAAAGTCTAGGTGTTGGAGTGGAGGCCGCAGCCTTTTCTCAGAAACCCTTGGGGTTGTGCACACTTCACTTTATGACTTTCCCACTTTTAGAAAGGTGGCTTTGCAGACATGTCACGTGTTACCTACTAAACTCCCAGTCCAGCTTGGGCAGCACCTGTCCACAGCTCACTGTTATTTCCGCTGTAAAAGATGGGAACTACACAAAGTGGATTAAAGACTCACGCGGGCCTGGGGGTGTTATCTTAGTCAGTGACGTGTGGAAGACACAAGTTCGGTCCTTTCGGAGCTTGGGGTGGAGTGGGAGGAGGACATGGTGGTGTGCAGAGCGGAGGAGGTAGAAACAGACTTATGATCCCTGGGCTTGTGCCAGCCAGTCTAGCTTAGTGAGCTCTAGGAAAGCCAGAGAGCGTTCTCAAAAAACAGGGTGGGTAGCACCTGGGGAACAATGGCTGAGGTCCTAATGGCCTCACACGCTTACACTTGTATATAGACACACACACGCACACACACACATACACACACAGAGCACAATCTGTATCTAATACTTTAGCTGTACCTAACACAGCAGCCCTGTGCCTCTGCTTCCCATTTGCTTATACATGGGGGGCGGGGTGTTGTATTCTACCTGGACAGTGGGGGAAACAAACACAGAAAGCCAGGTACACAAAATGAGCTGGAGGTGGTGCTGGGCCTTCCCCTGGTTGCTCCCTGACCTGCTTAGGTCAGCATGCTCCTGTAATGGAGAAGATATGGGGTCCATCTCTCCCATCTGGATCCCCATGCACTGCCCGGTGGGAGTATTTATCAGGCCCCATGCGCACTCCCCATAAGGTCCTCAGTACTGAGGCCCCCGGAGAAGGGTCCAGGGAGCCACATCTATATGCATCTTTTCCTCCCAGCCCTGTACAGCCACAAGCCTGAGGTGGCCCAGTACACACATACAAGCCTGCTTCCACAGACCATGCTGATCACAGACACCAACCTCGGCACCCTTGCCAGCCTCACACCCACCAAGCAGGTAAGGTTCTGCCTCCTGAAGCACCCCCCACATGCCCTGGAGCTCCACACTTCCATACCCGAGGGCCCAGTGGTTACTCTGGTTCCTTAGGTCTTCGCCTCAGACACAGAGGCCTCCAGTGAGCCTGGGCTTCATGAGCCATCATCTCCAACCACCACCATCCACATCCCCAGCCAGGACCCATCCGGCATCCAGCACCTGCAACCTGCCCACCGGCTCAGCACCAGTCCCACTGGTGAGCAGTTTGGGGTCTCCCAGTAGGATGTGGGGTGGTGTGTGCAATGGACCCAGGGCTGATGGGAGGTGCTTCCTGCCTGCTGAATGTGGTGCCTGCACGTGCCAAGCAGTGTATGCAGTAGTTTGGGGACCAAACCTAAAGGCACAGCTCATTGACTCAACAGAAGACAGGTTATAATGGGAGCCAGAAGTGACACTGGTGTCTGGTTTGGTTGTCTCAGAGCTGTGTGCATTATGTATGTGAGAGTACAGATGTGTGCACATCTGCATGCACAAGTAGAGGCCATAGGAGGATGTTCTGTGTCTTTCCCTGTAGCTCTATTTCCTTGAGTCAACGTTTTTCACTGAACTGGAAGCTCACCATTTTGTCTTGGCTGGCTGGCCAGTGAGCTCTGAGATATGCCTGTCTCTGTCCTCCAGCACCGGGGTTGTGCAGGGCTGTGCTGACATGGACAGCTGGCTTTTTACGTGAGTGCCGGGGACTCAATCTCAGTTCCTTGTGTGTGTACAGCAAGTGCTCTTTAAAAACTTAAAATTAGCCAGGTGTGGTGGCACATGCCTTTAATCCCAACACTCGGGAGGCAGAGGCAGGCAGATCTCTGTGAGCTCAAGGCTAGCTTAGTCTTCAAAATGAGTCCAGGACAGCCAGAGCTACACAAACCAACAACAACAAAAAAAAATCCTTAAAAATGTTTAATATTTTTTTTGTATGTGTGGATATGTGTCTGATGTGTATGTGACAGGGCATGTGTGTGGAGGTCAGGGGTCAACCAATTTTTAGTTGGTTCTCTCCTTCCACCATGGGCCCAGGAATTGAACTGAAGTCACCAGGCTTGGTGGCAGGCATCTTCACCCACTGAGGCTTCTCACCCCCCTGAAGCATGCCTACCCACCATGCCATCCCCTCAGGGCTTTAATATTCTTTGAACCACCATTTAAAACTCAGCCTTCACCAAGAAGTCTGGCTCATGGCCTCATCTGGGAAATTGGAAGGGCTCATGTTCTTGCATCACAATGGATGTGAATCCCTAAGTCCCCATCCCACTCCACCTTCTCAGTTTACAGCCTACAAGGTCATGGAGTGAGGCTGCTGGGCTCTGGGGTGCCTTCTACACCCAGTTTTGTAACTTTGGGAAACCTGCTACTCTATGGGGCCTCAGACCCGCTACCTGGCCCTTGGGGCTGTAAGGGCAGTTATGAGAGACACTTACTGTCTCACTATATGGATGGGCAAATGCTGTCAAGGAGTGAGAGGCCTGTCCCATCCCCCACAGCTATGTGCTGGTGGAAGCAGACTGATCCCAGAGCTCATCGCTTTGCCACCTCATCAGTTTGGGATCTCTCGAGACATCTCGATAGCATACCCAGTGTACAGGGATATTTCTCTGGTGGGAGTGCCAGGCACAGCCACCATTGGTCCGGCAGACCAGCAGTAGGCTGGGACGCAGGACACTATGGTCTGGAAACTTCATTTTCCTCTCTAGTTTAAGGCTTCGGATTAGATGTGGCCTACGCACACAGTCAAGGGTAACTTCTTTTACTGAAAGCCAATTCACTGTTAGCCGCCATCTACAAAGTACCTTCTGAGGGGCCTCATACAAGCATGAGTCTCTGGGCTCAATCCCAGTAGTGAAAAAACAAACCAACTCTTCCAGTAACAGCCAGGTTAGTGTTTGACTCATCCAGGAAGACCCTGTAGGCCCTGAGGGTAGAGGGCTGCTGGGTTCATGGAATCTATTGAGGCTCTGCCTTCTCCCTCTGGAGCACCCCTAGCAATGGGTAGGTGGGGTGAGGGTCACAGCGGGCTTGGCTGACAGCCAGTGACATTATTTGTTTCTGCAGTGTCCTCCAGCAGCCTGGTGTTGTACCAGAGCTCTGACTCCACCAACGGGCACAGCCACCTGCTGCCATCCAACCATGGTGTCATCGAGACTTTTATCTCCACCCAGATGGCCTCCTCCTCCCAGTAACCATGGTGACTGCTTCCTAGGAGCTGGGTCCCCAAAGCCTGCACAGGGGGTGAGGAAGGCCACAGCCAGGCTGCCTGGAGGACATCTGAGCCTGCTGTGCATCTTCTGACAGGCTGCTGGCCTTCCCACAAGTCTATGCCTTCATCCAACAGCAGAAAGGGATGGCTCTGAGGTACCTCAGCCTGACAAGGGAGCTACAAGGAACTGGAGGACAGCCCAGTCTGGGCAGCATTTGGGAACACCATCTCTGCTGCTTAGAATTAAAAACTTGATACTCGAACAGAACGGAGAGGCCTGTGATGCCAGCATTCCAGCCAGAGCTGCAGGCCCCAAAGGATCTATCAGTGCTGAGCTCTGAGGCCCTAGACAGACATGGCTGCCTTCTGTCTCCTGTGCACCCTCAGGCCATATCCCCCCCCCCACCAGTTCCTCCCAGAGATCCACAAGCTTGTTTGTAGATTACCCTCCCCACCACAAACGGGCATTTTCCAAGCAAGGCTCGGGAGCTGAGGGGAATCCATGCAAGGGCTCTCCTAAGTTTTCCTGTCCTGAGCCATAGACTCTCCCAGCCCCAGGATCTCATTTCCAGGCTACTGGTTCCCTCGAGCGTGTCTTCTGGTGCTAGCTCCTTATGGTGTGTGACTCATGGCAAGGCCACGTTCTGGGCCATCAGCTCTCTGGCTTTAGGGCCATGACAAGTCTTCCTTCCTGGCATGAGGGAGACCAGGTCTCAGAAGGCAAGGCCCAAGCAGTATCTAGCGCACAGCCTGCTGAGAACTGTAGAGGAGCCACCCATCTAAGTGGCCTGGGGCCTGGCAGCCATTCTGAGGAATATAAAGTCCTGAATCTAACTGTGAGGGGCAAGGCAGCTGTGAGAAGCAGAGCACACAGGACTTCATCTCCTTGGGCCTGCTGTAGAGAACCTGGCCCTCAGTGGGCTCCTCCATCTGGGACTGAGGAAGGGCCTGGAGAGAGCCAGTGTCCCCTGAAGCCAGCTGTGGGTGAGCCTGTACACTTACTTAATTTTTAGTGAAGTCAGTAAAAAGCGTACAGGACCTTCCTGAGGCAGCAGGCAGGAAGGCAGGCAGCAGGGAGCCGGGCACAGGCCAGGGGCCTGAGGCGCGGACAGGCTCATGAGACACACGGGAAAAGGTGACTCTACCTGAATTTGTACACCCTCCTTGCAGAAGCCTCACCACGAGAGACCTAGTCCATGTGTGGTGCCGTTTCCGGAGTCTTGTAGCTGGGGTGAAGAAGCTGGGGGTGTGGAAGGATCCCATGTGGTTTTTATTTAAAATGTCCCCTAAACATGCAGCACTGAGGGTGTGGCTCGGAGGCAGAAGCCTTGGCGAGTGAGCATGATGCCATAGGTTGGATCCCCAGCACCCTAGGGCACAGGAGGCCAAACAGGAGCCTGGCCAGCTGGAGGAGGGGACTCTCTCAGACTAACAATAAAAGGGAGAGGATCAGTACTGACAGGGGCAGTACCTTGTCTAAGTCTTGGGTTACCTGATAATCTACTTTCCTTTTTCTCTTTGGTGCTGGGGACAAGACTCGGGGCCTTGTACCCAAACCTGCACCCTCCCACTAACTAGGTCCTCAGCACTCTGGCACTGATTTTCAGTGAGTGAGCTGACTCAGCCATGTTATTATGACTAGCATAGTAACACATTTGGGGAAAGAGAATTCTGGAGGAAAAAAGGAGGTGGGAGATCCTTCCTTCCTTTCTAGACAATGTTGTTAAGTCTGTGTGGGCTGGGTGAGAGGCACAAAAGTTTCTTTGTGTCTCAGTGACTTGGGGACCTCTCACTCTAATTCTTAAAGACCACTGTCATGACAGGCTAGGCAGGTGGGGAACATGGGCGCTCTGAGCCGGAATCTCAACCATATTTTCTGACAGAACGCTCAGGAACCACAAGTCCGTCCAGCCTTGCTCAGGCCTTCTCCCCACACACCCACTTCTTTGCTTGGACCCTTGGGCAACCCCAACTGACATCACCTGTGGGCAGAGTCAATGCTGGAACCTGGAGGGAGCGTGGATAGGCTCCATCTTGACCCCATGGGTGCCTCGTCCTCAGAGCCAGTGGCCACAGTTTGGGGTCAGTTCTCAGGCTCAGCCACCACACGCTCTGCTGCGGGGCACGGGGAAGCCGCTCTGGCTTTCTTAGCCTTTTTCTTCCTTTTCTTCTTTTTGGTCCCAAGTGACAGCGGGTCCCCGTTGATGATGCCTGCCTCCTTTACCTGTTTCAGGCCCATGACTCCAGCCAAGTCACTGTCAGCCTCCTTTTTGGCTTTCTTTCTCTTCTTCTTCTTCTTCTTGGGCTCCTTCTCCACCTTGGCAGGGCAGTGTATGGCTGACTCCTGGAGGATATCTGAAGCGGACACAGCTGCCTCCCGGCAGCGTTGCCACTCCTCGTCACTGTCTTCACTGCTGCTGGGGACAGGAGCAGGTTAGTGGGCATCTGGACAGGCTTCAGAGCTGCCTGGCCGCCTCCAGACCAGATAGAGGCGGCCAAGCAGCCCAGGCTCAGAGCAGAGGCAGACTCGAGCATCACATGACTGGATTAAGTATCTGAACTCTCTGACCCTCGGTATTCTCACCTATAATGAGGACCCTTATGGTGCTGAAAACTCACAGAGCTCCTTAGGAGGCAAGGGTGATAAAGGGAGGAATCTGCCCAAGACAGCTGCTCATGAAGTATAGACACCCTCAGCTCCCCCAAGAAGACCCTGTGCACTTCCTGCTGGGGGCACACTTTGCCCTGTTATCTGGTCTGTCTCTTCCTTTGGTCTGGACCTGACTGAGGCTGCTTAGCTGTTCCACAGACACAGCCTGGAGAGGCAAGGAGAGGTCGTGAGCTCTCACCTGGAGCTGGGGGTCTGGCGCTTTCGGCAGGGTCTTGGAGAAGCTTCCTTCTCATGGCCTCTAGGGATGGATGTGAAGAAAAGGCGAAAGCCTGAGAAGCATGGGGACAAGTGAGCAGTTGGGTAAGCAGTCCCTAACCCTTCCTCCCAGGGCTGAGACTGCAACCTGTCCTTATGCACTCCCAGTTCAACGGCAAGGGCTGGGCCATCCCTGCTGTGTGTGTAGAAACTAAGGCTTGTTAGGGGTGGGGAAAAGACTTGCTTGCTGTCATGTGGAGCCAGAGGGTGGGAGGCTTGAGGGACACCCACTGGCTGCCACATTCAGACAGGGAGCTTCAGGGGCTTCTGGTGAATTTAGTTTGTTTTGAGATGAGGTCATTTTATGTAGCTCTGGGTGTCCAGGAATTCACTCCATAGACCAGGATGGTCTCAAGTGCAGGAATTAAAAGCATGTGCCAGCTCACCTAGCCTTCAGAGGCTTCTGGAAGTCGGCATTTAAGTCTCTTTCCTGTGTCAGCCTTCAAAGAGGCCCAAGTATGGGATGGAATCAGACTGAGGGGGCTGGAATAAGAAGGCAAAAGGCTTCTGCAGGTACCAGGGCAAGTGAGGGTTCTTCTGAGCTAGCTCATTCTGGGAGTGGGGTGCCATAACTCCTGCCTCAGAGTGCGGGGACAGCAGATACAAGAAGAGAGCTGGGCTGCGGTACTGCGGCCACACACACAGTGGCGCCTCCCCACGGCAGAATTTGTCAGCACTTTAAGGACTCACCATCCTCCTCCTCCACCACCAGAGGCACCTTCACCTTTGGAGGCTTCTTCCACACTTCTGAGATAGCAATGGAGCTAAGGAGAAGAGGTGCAAGACCTAGGATGACATTTAGGGTAACACCAAAAGTACCTTCTGTTTTTAAATTTAAACATCTCATTTTTTATTTTTTGCTGGGTCTGGGGCACAAGGTCGTAATCCCAGAATTTGGGAGGATCACGCTGCTCACCTGTCCAGCAGCGCCCCCAGCTTCTTGGCCACATGGGCTCGGAACTCAGGAGTGGTCTGTAACTCGTTGCCATCTTCGTCATGCTGGTTCACCTCACGCCTGTAACATACACAAAGGAACATCACTTCTGGACAGCTTAGAAGCTGTCCCTGCAAGGGAAGGATGGCTTGTTTTGTCCCCTCTGACATCCTGTGGTCTGACCTAGCATCTGGCGCCCATTGGAGATCAATATTTGCTCAGTGACTCAAAGGAGTGGCTGTGCAGAGCACACAGTACCTGTGGCTTGGCTGGGAGGCCGGCGTGTGCTTAGCTGCAGCACCTGTGGAGTAATGAAAACAAGGCACTTAGAGAGGTCACAGCAGGGGCTGAGGGCTAGGTACATGTTAAGTGACCTGCATGTACAACTAACTCAAGAACCCCCCCTCCCCACCGTCCACTTCCGTTTGAGAGGTGACCATTATACCCATTCTGCAAAAGTCAAAGACATGTAAAATAATTTAGAGTCTAAAAGCTATTTTTTTTTTTTTGAAATGAGATTTTGTTACAGAGTTCAGGCTAGCCTTGAGCTCATGCATGACTAAAAGCTGATTTAATGGGAGTTGGAAAGAGGGTACAGGTCTTTTGGCGCCAGAGGCCCTGTTAATGTTTATCAGGCAAGTCCAAGTGTAATTTGATTATGGTTTATTGAGTGACTACTTGTGCTGGGCCGTACACTGTGGGACAGCTGATGGGGGGGGGTGTGCTGATGGTGGAGTCCACTGATCAAAATGCTGAGCTACTAATAACTAGGCGCCCTACCTGCTGAACACCTTAGACAAATGTTGGCATCCTCAGAAGACTTATGTTCTTGGTGAAAGTAGATGCTAAACAACACAACATAAAACTGGGTAATAGTGGGCTGGAGAGATGGCTCAGCGGTTAAGAGCACTGGCTGCTCTTCCAGAGGTCATGAGTTCAGTTCCCAGCAACCACATGGTGGCTCACAACCATCCATAATGAGATCTGATGCCCTCTTCTGGAATGCAGGTGTACATGCAGATAGAGCATACATATGCATAAAATAAATAAAATAAATCTTTAAAAAAAAAAACTGGGTAATAGTGGGCTGGAGAGATGGCTCAGCGGTTAAGAGCACTGGCTGCTCTTCCAGAGGTCATGAGTTCAGTTCCCAGCAACCGCATGGTGGCTCACAACCATCCATAATGAAATCTGGTGCCCTCTTCTGGCCTGCAGATATACCTGCAGACAGAACACTGTATACATAATAAATAAATCTTAAAAAAAAAAACAACTGGGTAATAGTAACAGTGTATAAAAAACAAGACAAAGGAGAGGTGAGGAGTACGGTGTAGGGGGAATCTTCCTCCAAAGGTGGGAAGGAAGGCTTTGTAAGGTAACAGTGGGGCAGGCCAGATATCTGAGCAAGGTGAACGGGTGAGTCAAGTAGGTACTTGGAGAGTCTTTCGGGCATAGGGAAGCAAGCCTGCAAAGGCAGGAACCTGTGGTACTGAGAGCCAGCTATAGGTGGGTGTGGCCAGGAGAAAGTAGAGAGAGAAAAAGAGAGAAACTTTGTTGGGGACTAGATCACCCAGGCCTCCCAGGAGGGCCATGTGAGGGCTTGGGTTTGGAGAAAGAAGGGTCAAGACCTCCAGCAATATAAACTGGCTTAGGTTTTTATGCAGTATCTCAATCCACTAAACAGACTGAAATCTCAATCCACTAAACAGACTGAAGAGACCACGGGAAGACAGGGGGTCTGCTCACATCACCAAGGATGATAGAACTCGGAGGTTATGACAGGCTAGACACTGTACAGCAGAGATGATGAAAGACATCGCTGAGACTCTGATGTGGACAATGGGACAAAGTAGGTTTGTCACAAGTGAACAGAAGTGCCAAGAATAGACCTCTGATCTCCACATGTGTACTGTGGCACCTGTGTGCATGTGCACGTGTGTACAGACACACAGAATAAAATGTAATAAACATTTTAAAGATCACTTTCAAACCAGGCTTGGCAGCACATGCCTTTAATCCCAGCATTCAGGAGGTAAAGGCAGGAAGATCTTTTGAGTTTAAGGCCAGTCTAGTCTATATAGTGAGTTCCAGGGCAGTCAGGCCTACACAGAGAAATTCTGCCTAAAAAAACCACCTTTCATGGTTAGTGTTATATACTTTCATGTCCATCCCCTTCCTTGACTTGAAAATGTTTATTATTGTTATGTGTCTAAGCCATGGGACAACTTTTGGGAGTCAATTCTCTCCTTCCACAAATGGGTTCTGAGAATCCAGTTCAGGTTACAGGCTTGTGTGGCAACTGTTGGGCCATCTAACTGATCCAGAAATGGGTACAAACATTACAGGAACTTTAAAGTAGAGAAGAGTGTACATGATTTCTTTCCAGCATGGTATTGTGAATAAAACACTTGGCTATATCTTGTCAAATATTGTAATAGGATATAACAATATGGTGAGGAGTTAACTCTAACCATGATTAAGATAGGGATTCTATACTGAAGATTTCGGATTCATTCCCAGTCTGTTGGGAATCGCGGTTGGATATACTCACTGGTTACCTCAGTCAGCGTAGGGCAGCATGTGAGTCCCGGCAAAAGCTGGGTTCTGAGACTACAGGAAGGGAGTGCTTTTGGTTACCTTCCCAGAGGGTGGGAATGAGGACGGGTGAAGGAAAGCGCAGTCAGGAGACATTTAGGTGACTCAGATGCCTCCACTGGAATAAAGGAATAATCACCCTCCGCCCTCGGTGCGAATCGGACCCCCAAATGGTCTCAGCAGCTTTCTGAAGAAAGCTCCTTGAAGACGTCAAAATGCGTGGTTCCTACCACACCAAGCATCCTTTACAGGCCCCATGGGAGGAACCCCGCCCTTCGGACAGCCCCCTACCGGCTCTGGGTCTCTGTGCCCCCAGCGGGCGCTGCTCCAGCCCCCAGGCGGGTGTCGCTGCCTCGCGGCACCGCGCCAACTCCTCCGCATCGCTGCAGCTACTGCTGCTGCTCTCCGAATCGCTCATGGAACCACTGGGCGCCACCATCTTGAGATGGCGTAAAGGATTGTGGGAAGAGAGTCCATTTTTGATTTGACCTTCCCTTTCACATGACCCACATCAGAGCCTCATGGGGTTGTAGTTCTCAGATCACCATTGGCGGCGGTTCACCGTCCAGAAAGAGTAGCTCTAGAAAGGCCCAAGGCACCATCACCTTCTCCAATCTTTAACCCCCTCTTTTCTTTTCTTTCCTTTCCTTTTCTTCTCTTTTCCTTTCATTTCCTTTCTTTTTTCTTTTTTCTCTTCTCTTTTTTTCTTTTCATAGGGAATGATAATATCCTAAAGTCAAACAAAGAGATGATGACAGAAGGATTAATTCTTGTCTTTTTTGTTGTTGGTTTTGTTTTTCGAGACAGGGTTGCTCTGTGTAGCCCTGGCTGTCCTGGACTCACCAGGCTGGCCTTGAACTCACAGAGATTCACCTGCCTCTGTCTCCCTAGTGCTGGGATTAAAGGCATACACCACCACAAACAGCGTAGTTCTTTTTGTTTGTTTGTTTTTGTTTTTATAAGGAAAAATGAATTGATTTGCGATTTGATGAAATTGGGAAGGCAACTAACAACCTTTTTTTTAGTTCAGATTTTGATCTTAGAAAGATTATTAAACTGTAGGTCTTGATGGTCTTACAAACAAAACACATCAGATGGGAATGACTAGTGGAACAGCTGAGGCCTTCCCAGTGAGAGCACAGTCCATAACACACCTGCAGATAGCACTTGAGAGCTTGTTCAAAATGCAGAATCTGGTTTCTAACCCTCTCCTGTGACTTGTACATGCAGTGGGTCTCAGGCTGGTCAGATGAGCAGGTTAGTCTTAAAGTGTGGGGAACTGAATATGGAGAGTCATGAACAATTTGGCAATGGTAAAGGTTTCTGAATGTGAAAAGAGCAAAAATCATTTCAAAACCAAGCATGTGATGAGCCTGTGATGTTTCTGGCACTTGTACAACTTCACTGCAACATTGAACACATACATCTTCACATCACATAACGCCAGTGAATGCTGAAACTTTTGGCTCAGCTTTGAGGCTGATGCATGCCAAGGACGGGGTTCTTTTTTTTTTTGGTTTTTCGAGACAGGGTTTCTCTGTGTAGCCCTGGCTGTCCTGGACTCACTTTGTAGACCAGGCTGGCCTCGAACTCGCAAAGATCCACCTGCCTTTGCCTCCCAAGTGCTGGGATTAAAGGCGTGCGCTACCACTGCCCGGCTAAGGATGGGGTTCTTACACACAAAGTTTTCTGCTCTAATTTTTAAAAATTATTTATTTATTTATTTATTTTATGTATGAGTGGTCTGTCTGCACGAATGCCTACATGTCACAAGAGGGCACCAGATCCCAGTATAGATGGTTGTGAGCCAACATGTGGTTGCTGGGAATTGAATTCCGAACCTCTGGAAGAGCAGCCAGTGCTCTTAACCTCTGAGCCATTTCTCCAGTCCAGTTTTTTGCTCTTATGAAACACAATGGTTTAACTGCAGAAAACAAATATTTTTTTTTACTCTAATTCCTTAGCACATATCAAATTAGTATATCTTTTGATTGTTTTCTATTAGAATATCTAATTGTAAAAGTTGCCATCTGTGTTACTAACTTGAGTTTCACTAGAAAAATGGTCGGGCTTAGGACAGCGTTTCCAACAACTTCCGAAATGGCCCTAAACATGTGTCTTCCATTTTGTACAATGTATTTATGAGAAGATGCCTTTTCAGCACTGATGATTATAGAAGCAGAGTATTGATCCACTCTGACAAACATCGAAGAAGTTCTGTGTCCCACGGTATCAAACATTTGGGCAGTATTTATGTAAAAGTAACCAAACACACCCATCTCGTTAACATGCAAAATTGCTTTTGTCTTTTTTTCATGTGTATGCATGTATGCATGTTTGTGGTATGTAGATGCATGTACACATAGGTGGACACCTGTGTGGAGACCAGAGGTCAACTTTGAGTATTGTTCCTCATGTGCTGTTTAGACTGGCTGGCCTGCAAGCCCTAGGGATTTTCTTGGCTCCTTCTCTGGTGCTAGCACTAAAGTGTGCATCACTGAGTTTGGCTTTTATTATGTGGGTTCAGGACAGGGAAGTCAGATCCTTGCAAAGGTAAACACTTTACTGAATGAGCAATATTCCCACCCTTTCTCCCTCATTTTTTTCAAGACAGGGTTTCTCTGTGTGTCCTGGAACTCACTCTATAGACCAGGCTGATCTTGATCTCAGAGATCCATCACTTTCTCTACCTCCTGAGTGCTGGGATTAAAGGGATGAGCCACCACTCTTGTCTCCCATGTGCTCTTTTGAGTCAAGTGTACATATCCTTGGCCAGCCTGGAACTTGCTATGTAGACCAAGCTGACCTTGAACTTGCATTGCCCTCTTGTTTCTGCTTCCCTCCTACCAGGATTACAAGCATGTACTCTCACAGCTGTTATCTTTAGTCTTTAATAATGACAAAGTTATATGCACACCAAATAATTAAAAAACAGGATTTGTATTACATTTATTT
This sequence comes from Lophiomys imhausi, assembly GCA_907164525.1. Taxonomy (NCBI): domain Eukaryota; kingdom Metazoa; phylum Chordata; class Mammalia; order Rodentia; family Muridae; genus Lophiomys; species Lophiomys imhausi. Next base: position 4,876,271 of record CAJQZJ010018538.1, on the reverse strand, counting down.
ATTTGTCTGTGTGTGAAAGAGTGCAAATATGTGGAGATTGAAGGACAGCTTGAGAGGGTCAGTTCTGCACTTCTACCATGGGGTTTCTGGGGAATCAAACTCAGTTTGCCAGGCTTGGCAGCAAATACTTTTACCTCCTGAGGCATCTTGCTGGCTCCAAATAATTATTTTAAAATATATTTCTTTATGATTTATTTTTCTAAGTGTTTGTTTTGCTTGCTCATTTTACATACTTATATGCCTGTGATGTGAAAACATTTCTTGAAAGGAGTCATGAGTAGGAAAAGTTTTAAAAGAAAGACTGGAGAGAAGGCTCAGCAGTTAAGGGCACTTGTTCTTGCAGAGGACCCGGGTTCTATTCCTAGCATTCACATGGCGGCTCACAACTATCCATAATTCCTTTTCTAGAGAATCCAAGCCTGACCTCTGAGGGCACCAGGCATGCATGTGGCGCACATACACCATGCAGACAAAGCACCCACACATAACCAATAAATAAACAAATCTTTAACATTTGTTTTGTTTGTTTTGGTTTTTCAAGACAGGGTTTCTCTGTATAGCCCTGGTTGTCCTGTAGCTCTGTAGACCAGGCTCATCTTGAACTCAAAGTTCAGCCTACCTCCAAGTCCTGGGGTTAAAGGCTTGCACCACCACCACCCAGCTAGTAAAAGAAAATTTTAAATGACTGCTACGATCGAATGTTTGACTCTCCTGTAAATTTCTTTGCTGAATTCCTACTTTCTGTGCTGATAGCATTAAGAGATGGGGTCTTCGGAGATGACTGGCAGGGAACAGAGCCTTTATCCTCGCTATAAATGCTCTCAGAGATCTGCCTTTCTTTCCTTCTACCACATGAGGCCCTAGTGAGAAGCTGCCATCTACAAACCAGCAAGAGGTTCTCACCAGGTGCCAATGATCTTGAACTTCTCAGTGAGAAACAATTGCTTGTTATGTGTTAGCCATTGAATGTGTAGTGTTTTGTTCTAAGAGTGTAAATGGACCGAGACAGTGACTCAGTCATCTAGTCCATTTTTGTTTTGAGATAGGGTCTCATATAGCTGGCCTCCAACCTACGATGCAGCCAAATATGACTGAATTCCTGATCTTCCTGTCCCTGTGCTGGGATCTCAGGCATGCCACCACACTTAGAAGTGCTGGGGATTGAACTGGGGACTCCTTAGGTGCCAAGTGAGTGCTCTAGCAGCTGATCTGCCTCAGCCCTGTTTATTCCTTTTGCAAAGCACCTTCAGCATTGGCTGTATTATGATGATGGATACAAAGATCTGGGTGAGATAGCCTGTTTACCCTTTGGAGATACTCTTTCAGCCCCTGGAGGCAAATGAGCTGGAAAATGTATAGAATACTACTGTTAAATTGCCCAGAGGGGTTTGAAAACCATCTATGAAATGGACTTGAAGCTATGGTAAATCCACCAGAAAACCGGTCAAAAGGAAGGTTTGGCATAAACCCAATCACAATATCCTTTGGCAATTAAAGAAAAATCAGTTTTTTCTTTGTCTCTAGATAATTATTTACTGTTTATGTGTGGGTTTTAGGAGTTATGGGCAGAAAACTTTGTAGCCTTGGCTGGTCTAGAACTCACTATGTAGACTGGGCTGGCCTCCAGTTCACAGAGACCCTCCTGCCTCTGCTTCTCAAGACGTGGTACCATCCCAGAAGGAATTTTTAAAATATTGTCTCATCTTTGGTCTCCCAGACTTTGTCTCTTTTCATCTCAATTTCCCTGTATCCATCAGTGCCCAGAGCTGAGAGGCAGCTCTGACAGTAAATGAAGACTATTCAAATAGGAAGAAACAAAGGCTGTTTATTCTCAATTTGAAAGGAGCTTGACGCCCTTGCCTTGGGTAGTCAGAGGCAGGCAGAAGTGGGTCATGGCCCAGGGGAAGGCTTCAGATACATCCTGATGGAAATTGTTGGTGTGGAGAGTTTGGAGATGGGACAACCTGAAGCAGGGTCTGTGTGATTGGTTGAGGAGTTTGTTTGGCTTCCTCTGAACAAGCAAGAGTAGTTTACCAGCGAGGCTGCCATTTATTGACCGGTGTCCTGACTGTGAGGCCATCAGGACTGCAGAGGTCCTGGTATGGCCTCTCAGGTGACTGCTGAATTCCACTATCACACAGAGTATCTGCCTATCCTCTGGTGGCATTTGACTTCTCACATCTCTTCTGGTTCCCTGCTGGTAGGGTACACGGAAGACCTGAACCATTCCCAGCAGAGGACCGGAAGGAGGGTGGCCGGGCTGAGTCTAGGATGAGATAGGGAGCAAAAACTCGGGGATGTTGAAGGAGGAAACTAGCTGGGTGTAAACGGAGCTCTCCCCTTCCTCTTCTTGGACAGGGTGACGGTGACACTGTCTTGGATGCTGTAGGATTTAAAGTCAAGCCAGTCCTCCAAGACATGGCCCTGGAACTCCAGCTGCTGCTCCTGGCTTCGGAGGCCCTGCCTGTCTTCAATCTGCTGCTTCAGGCTCAGGACGAAGTCAAGGGGGTGGATTGCATAGGCGTGGCTCCCACCATCTGGGTTTTTCACAAAGACCTGGATCTCAGGGGGGATGGTGTCCAGCAGGCAGATGTGGGTGTCACAGAAGATTCCATAGTAGGCAAGTGAGCAATGGCTCCTGATAAGTTGCCGCTGGCCGCCCGGCTCCTGAAAGGACAGGCGCTGGAGGCCCGAGTAGCCCCGGCTCAGTCGGATTTTCTCTTTAAGTTTCTTTATGGGTTCATAAGGGTTCACCCAGAGGATTAAATTGGAGTGACCCCACTGCTCCACTATCACCTGAATATCTGGTGCTCTCTGCAAGAGAAGAGGGCAGGGTTAGCTCCCATTTCTGTCTGATGACGCACAAGTTCCCTTCCCAGATTCATCTTTTTTTTTTTTTTTTTTTTTTTTTGGTTTTTCGAGACAGGGTTTCTCTGAATATCTCTGGCTGTCCTGGACTCGCTTTGTAGACCAGGCTGGCCTCGAACTCACAAAGATCCGCCTGCCTCTGCCTCCCAAGTGCTGGGATTAAAGGCGTGCGCCACCACCGCCCGGCTCAGATTCATCTTATTAATAGCAAAACCAGCTTTCTTCTCCTCCTCCTAGCAGCAGCAAATGTTTAGGGAGTGCCAATCACATTGTAGGCTCTGCGCTGGGCACCTCCCACGAGGACATTTTCAGTTCCACGAGGTTTGTTCTCCTCCCCTTGATAGACAAAGCCGCTGTGCCCCTGTGGCGCTCAGTGTTCAATGCATGGCAAAAGGAATGTATGGCACAGCAGAGTTTTGAAGGACTCTAAACCTAGGGTTGTAAAGTTAAAAAAAAATCTCCAGCCCAGGGGGGTGATGTCATTTCAGCAGTCAGAACAGGGGAATTATGAATTTGGGGTGCACAGTGAGGTCTTGCTTCAAAAATCCCAGAGCCAGGCGTGGTGGCAGAGGCCTTTAATCCCAGCACTCAGGAGGCAGAGGCAGGTGGATCTCTGTGAATTTGAGGCCAGCCTGGTCTATGGAGCAATCTCCAGGACAGACACATAGTCCCTGTTTTACAAATAAACAAATGCCAGGCCTATACTTTCCCGCCTGTCTCTTGTCTTTATTTGGCCGGCAGCCCCTCATTTGCAGTTGGCACCGTATTTTAGAGTGTCTGCTCTTGTTCCTGCCTCACGCAGTCTCACTTCCACGTATACATCGCTCATCCACACCTCCTGTTCTTTGCTCTTCAACCTGGAGTGTCTTCTATTTTTTGTTTCTTTTTTTTTTTAAACATTTATTTATTATGTATACAGTATTTGCTCTACATATATGCCCGGGCACCAGATCTCAATGTAGATGGTTGTGAGCCACCATGTGGTTGCTGGGAATTGAACTCAGGACATTTGGAAGAACAGCCAGTGCTCTTAACCTCTGAGCCATCTCTCCAGCCCTTTTGTTTGTTTCTTTAGTTTTTGTTTTTCAAGCAGGATTTCTCTGTGTAGTCCCCCCTGGCTGTCCTGGAACTCCCTCTGTAGACCAAGCTGGTCCCAAACTGAAAGATCTGCCTGCCTCTGCCTCTCAAGTGCTAGGATTAAAGGAGTGTACCACCACCATCTGGCTTGTGACTTCTATTTTTTCATTTCAAGGAATCTAAAGAGAGAGAGAGAGAGAAGGAGAGAGAGAACACGTGGAAGGCAGACAACTTCTTTCAGGAATGAGTTCTGTTCTTCCACCATGTGGGCACCAGAGATTGAACTCAGGTCTTCGGGCTTAGCAGCAAGCCCCTTTACCCACTGAGCCCCATCTCACCAGCATTTTTATCCTTGTCTGGCGCTTTGGGCTCACCTCCAGCTTGAAGCTCCCGCGAGGAACCTTGCCTGGTGACTCCAGCTAGCATTTATTGTCTGTTTCCAGAGTCTCATTAAAGACCTGACTGGACCTGGCTTTGCTGCCTATTAGCACTATGAACTTGAGTCATTGGCTTAGCCTCTCTGGAGCCTCAGCTTGCCCTTCTGTAAAATGGGAAGAATGCAGTACAGTAACAAACCACCATAAAGACAGTGGTAGTGCTCAACCCTCTCACAGGATTGTCTGCGAAGGTCAATGGAGACGAACGATTTCCAAACTGTGACAACTGTGTCAGAGGTGTGCCGTCATATAGCGTTTCTTAGCATTTTTCTTTCTTTCTTTTTTCTTTTTTTAGGTTTTTTGAGACAGGGTTTCTCTGTGTATCCCTGACTGTCCTGGACTCACTCTGTAGACCAGGCTGGCCTTGAACTCACAGAGATCCACCTGCCTCTGCCTCCCGAGTGCTGGGATTAAAGGTGTGCGCCACCATGCCCAGCAATTACAGACAGCTGTGCACTGCCATGTGGGTGCTGGGATTTGAACCTGGGTCCTTTGGAAGAGCAGTCAGTGCTCTTAACCACTGAGCCATCTCTCCAGCCCCCATTTTTCTTTCTTTTTATTTTTTAGTTTTTAGTTTTTCGAGACAGGGTTTCTCTGTGTAGTCCTGACTACCCTGGACTCACATAGTAGAACAGGCCGGCCTCGAATTCACAGAGATTCGCTTGCCTCTGCCTCCCCAGTGCTGGGATTAAAAGGGTGCGTCACCACACTTGGCTTTCTTAGCATTTTTCATTGTCTGAGAATCTCATCTTTTCTGGTAATCTGTCTAGCAGGTTTGTATAAACTTGTTTTAGCTTGTTTCTAACAGTGTTGTATGCATTCCTCAAGGACAATGGTCATGTTCCATTTCTGTACCTTCCACTCTTTCTCTTCCCTCTCCCCCTAACCACAAGTCCAATGTCAGCACCGAACAACTAAGTGACTTGATTTAGCATCACTCAGTGCATGCAGTGATCAGGAACGTAGAGGAAGAATGTCAGGAGGTAAAGGTTAGACTCTCAAGGCTTAGGAAGTCAAAGAATGCCCAAGTTCAGGGCTGGCTGGAGGGTGGTGCCGCAGACTTCTTGCCTCTAAAGTGAGGTTCTCTGCTGGCACCTAACTAGGTGAAGCGACAGTAAACAGGCATAATGTTTGGAGTGTCAGGCTGGGAGGAAACATTACCTTCACTGTCCAGCTGGGGACTGGGGTGCCCCTGTTGTCATAGCAACAATCCTGTTTCAGACACTGGTTGGCCCGCTGAGCAACTATGTCCCATCTGTACCCTTCTGCCACATTGTGGGTGGGGTCTGCAGGGTCCAGGATGATGGGCCTGCAACACAGAGAGAGGATGGCCAGGCTCCTTCCAGTCTGGAAGCCATCGGCTAGGGAGAGGCTTTCCCAGCCACCGAACATCTCTGCATCTCCAGAGCTGTCAGTCAAGGAGGGGTCTCCGCTGGATATCACAGGACAGCAAGGGAATGGAGATGGTGAGATTTCTCAAGAACTCTTCTCCTTGAGGAGAGCACTCTGGGAAGTTGCAAATAATTTGAGGGATGAGGCTGCAAGATGCATCCTGGAACAATAACAGATGTCCACTCCAGCAGGCTGCACTAGTTTGAGTACAAATTTGCTGAATGGCCTTCGATAACAGTGACAGAGGCACTATCTATCGATTGCTTTTGAAGCACTGGTCCAGAACCTGAGTGAGCCTGGTTTAATCCTCCCAGCAGTTCTATAAGGGGTTATTATCGTTGTCCCTGTTGTAGAGGGGAGGGAACAGAGACATAGACCTTAGGTTCTCACTCTTTTTTTTTTTAAATCTTGAGACAGGGTTTCTCTGTGTAACCCTGGCTGTCCTGGAACTCACTCTGTAGACCAGGGTACCCTCAAACTCAGAGATCCTCTTGCCTCTGCCTCTGGAGTGCTGGGATTAAAGGTGTGCGCCACCACCGCCCTACTGACCTTAAATTCTCATGGTTGACAGAGAAGATTCTTAGCTGTTCTAACTCCACTGCCTCAACAGGCAGAGCTCTGGGTCCCTCTAAGATGTCTCTCTGGTATGTAAACACTGAATGACCTAATATTACCGGCTTGACTGCAGTCTGACTGGCCCCTTGGGAGACTATCTGAGGTGGACCCCAAGTCTATAACTGAGAACTACACTTTGTGGTCCTTGAGTTTGGGGCTTTAGTCTATGACAGAGCTTGAACGCAGGCTACTGGGGGTGAACAGGATGCCGGGAGCTCCATGCCTGTGGCTCCTAGCATCCCCCAGCTATCTGACCAAGATGGTCAGGGAGCGAGCAGTCTGTGGTGTCCCCAGGCTGGGGCAGAGACGGGCTCATTCTTTCAGCTGGCAGATGACCCAGCAGGAGCGCCACTGCACTGGCTGTGTGCAGGGATCAGTTTTCCCCTAGGGGTTCCACCAGGGCTGGTGGAGGCCTCTAACTAACTGGGAAGGAAAGGGGAGCAGAGCAGGTTGGTAAGAAGAGCCGAGGAAGTGTGGAGAGGAGAGAGGAAAGGAGCAAGAGTGAAGCTGAGATTCTACGTCTGCCTAAGATCCAGAGGTTAGTTCCTAAGAATAAGTCCTCTCTCTATCAGGGACGCTGGCTTTTCTTCCTTGCAAAACAAATGAATAACTAATGAGTCAAGGACAACACAATGGCGTACCAGAAAATCTCCAGGATAGTTTCCATTGACAAGGGCCCTCAAGGGAGGATTCCCCGGAAGCAGATCCCCATTAAGGATGTGATTAATGTGGAAGACACCCCCCAAGGATGCGCCAACAAGAAACCGAGACGGTGAGATGGAGTGGGAGCTGATAAGTGCCAAGTTCACTACAGGCAGCTAGAGACCCACTGGGGAACCTGGAGAAACAGCACAGAAGTCAAGGAGCCAGGCTGCTCTCACCAGACGGCAGGGGTAGCCTGGCATTTAGCACCAACTCCAAACCATTGGTTGAGGGCTCCCCTGAGAAGGGAGACCCGGAGGCCAGTGGGAGGCCAGTTCTGTGATCGGGTCCAGCCTTCAACCATACGATCAAGGCCAAGGGCGTATAGGTGGGGCAATGATGGTTTGAATTACAGCCCTGATCATTTATACTGAGTCTAGCACAGTCCATGCCATGAGCACACTTAACACGAATTCTTCGTGACCCTCAGCGGCGCACGCCTTTGATCCCAGCACTCGGGAGGCAGAGGCAGGTGGATCTCTATGAGTTCAAGGCCAGCCTGGTCTACAAAGTGAGTCGAGAACAGCCAGGGCTGTTACACAGAGAAACCCTGTCTCAAAAAACTTAAAAAAAAAAAAAACATTGAATTTGTGTGCACGCACACGGGAGTCAAAGGTTGACAATGGGTATCTTCAATTATTTTTCTACTTTATTTTTTGAGAAAGGGTCTCCCATTGAATCTGGGGCTTGAAAATCTGACCATATTGGCTGGCTGGTAAGCTCCACGGATGCTTCTGGTTTTGTTTCCCTGAGCTGGGGTTACAGGTGTGCACCCAACTCAGTTTCCACACGGGTTCAGGGGATCTGAACAATACTCATAGTTTCAGGACAAACAGTTTCCTGACTAAGCGACCTCCCATCTCCTTGGTTCTTTTCTTCCTCGGCAGCATGATTCTCCAGCTCCAGCCTCCTGCACCGGGATTCTGGGCACACCCTAAATGTACCAACCACACTTGGGCCCATGCTGGAATCACAGACCTGGGCCTCTCGGATGCTCGACAACTGCTCCAGACTCAGCCTTCGAATTTTCTCATGGCTTTTTAGGAAAAATACTGAGGGTGGCTTTTGGGAAGGAGGAACAGACTCATATTCCCTAGGACCTTTGGGAAATCATGACTTGAGCTGAGATTTTAACGGCGACGGCTGTCTGTGGCAGTCTTGGCACACACCTAATAAAGCCAAGTCATAAGACACCATATTTTCCCTGGTTTCTCTCTGCTTTTTTTTTTTCAGTGAGACTCGGTGGCGAGCAGGGGTCCAGTACCTTTCTCTTTTGAGCTGTCTCCTGACAAAGGCCTCGATGACTGGGTTCTCCAGGGTGTAGTACTTGGTCCAGTAGATGCAGATGAGTTCGTGATCCTGGAGCAGCTCCATCACAGTGGCAAGACCTTCATCCAGCCTGAAGTTTGCATCCTCCTGGGTGCCTGCTTCCCATGCATACACCGTTAGCAGCTCCAGGGCATAGAGAGGGGGCAGGTTGGCCCGGGGACACTTGTCTCTCACATACTGCAGGGAGAGGGGGAAGAGACGGGGGTTCAGTGTGAAGAGAGGGGTTCAGTGTGAAGATGGCACCAGGTCCAGACTAGCTGTGTTTCCCTCCCTAGGCCTTGGTGTCCCCATTTTAGAATTAAGGGTCTAGGTTAGCCCAGGAGACTTCAAATTGTGTCTGAATTCAGTTAGGAGAATATAATCTATTTGTAAAAATCCTCCTCTTCTTCCTCCTCCTCTTCATCTTCTTTGTGTGTGCACGTGTGTGTGTGTGTGTGTGTGTGTGTGTGTGTGTGTGTGTGTGTGCGTGGCATGGTGTGGTGCAGGTGTGGAGGTCAGAGTTCAACTTCATACAGTCAGTTCTTTCCTCCAACTTTACATGGGTTCCTGGGATCAGATCAAACTCCTGTCACCAAGCTTGTGTGGTGAGTACCTTTAATTCACCGAGACATCTCAGCAGGTGGATTTAAAGTTCTTTTTTGTTTGTATGGATAAGTGTGTGACAATACATACACATGGGTATGGAGGCTAGGGGGTCAGTGTGAGATGTTTTTCTCAATCGCTCTCCACTTTTTGAGACCAGGTCTCTTACAGGACTGGACCTTGCTAACTGGCTAGACCAAGCTGGTCAGCAGCCTCAGGGATCCTCCTGTCTCTCTCTGTCCTCTTAGGGCTGTGGTGGAGGATGTGCCATGGTGCTAGCTTTTTACATGGATGCTGGCAATCTGGTCTTAAGTTGTCATGTTTGTGCCTCAAGTGTGTTACTGACCGAGCCACTCCCCCACATTGCTGTGTTTTTTTACCTATACTTAAAAAAAATGTGAAACCACCGATACTAGCTTGTGCTGGATAGTTTTATGCCAACTTGACACAAGCTAAACTCGTTTGAGGGGAGGGAGCCTCAACTGAGAAAATGTCTCCATAAGATCAGGCTGTGGGCAAGCCTGTGGGGCGTTTTCTTAATCAGTGATTGACGGACGAGGGCCCCGCCCACTGTGGGTGGGGCCATCCCTGGGCTGTGGTCCCGGGTTCTATAAGAAAGCAGGCTGAGCAAGCCATGGGAAGCAAGCCAGTGAGCAGCACCCCTCCATGGCCTCTGCATCGGCTCCTGCCTCCAGGTCCCTGTCATGTGTGAGTTTCTGTCCTGACTTCCTCTAATGATGGACTATGGTGTGGAAGTGTAAGCTGAATAAACCCTTTCCTCCCCAACTTGCTTTTGGTCATGGTGTTTCATCGCAGCAATTGTAACCCAAACTAAGACGGCTTTTAAAAATTTTTTCAAAGCCGGGCGGTGGTGGCGCACGCCTTTAATCCCAGCACTTGGGAGG
>CAJQZJ010018538.1:4838537-4851364 GCA_907164525.1 Lophiomys imhausi | reverse complement strand
TGGCCTTGAACTCACAGAGATCCACCTGCCTCTGCCTCCCAAGTGCTTGGATTAAAGGCGTGCGCCACCATGCTCAGCTCCTGAAAGAGAGCTTAAAAGACACGTTTTGTATTAATAACTTGAATGTGGCTGGATGTGGTGGGGTGGATCTATGAGTTCGAGGCCAGCCTGGTCTATGGAGTGAGTTCCAGGATGACCAGGGCTACACAGAGTAACCCTGTCTCGAAAAGTCTAAAGCAAAAGTAACTAGAATGTGTGTGTATACACTCACACATGTGTTACACACAGTATTAATAAATATTTTAAAAGTCAAAACAACCCAAATGAAAATGCACTAACATAGAGATAGCAAGAGCTACAAGACCTGTAAGGGACTGTGACAAGAAGGAGAGGCAGTGAGGGAACGCTGAGCTCTGAAGTAGTTGCAGGATTCAGAGTCTAGGGAGACGGGAAGAGTTCAGCAGAGAAGAATAAGGAAGAGCAGGAGGGTGAAGAAAAGCAGAATGTTTTGGAAGGCAAGTGATAATAATGTTTGACAAAGAGGAAGTGGCCCATTGGGTCACATGCCAGGTGAATCTGTTCTGCAGTGGTGATTCAGAAGCATAGCGTGCAGTGAATTTAGAATCTAGGACGATGGCTTTACCACCTTCTGTACTGAGGACAGACGGCAGGAATGCCAGAGAAGATGTAGGGACTTGGGTCTGGCGCTGTACAGTGGCCCAAGGAGGACACAATGGTGGGCTGGCAGTGGTGGAGCAAGTACGCCTTCCATGCCAGCACTAGGGAGGCAGAGGGGGGGACGTCTGTGATCCTGAAACCAGCTCAGATGACGTGGTGAGTTCCAGGTCAGCTGAAGCTGTATAACGAGGCCCTGTCTACAGAGAGAAAAGGTGATGGGCAATGACTGGGACCAGGATTGGACACAGAAGAAGGGAAAGGGGGCTGGGTTTAAGTCTCTTTAGGAAGGAGCAGAGACAGGAAGTAGGAAGTAAAGGACAGGAGAAAGAGGGATGTTTATTCTGTCTAAGGTTTGGTCCTTGGGCCACCAAGGAAGCATGGATACTGTGGAAGTCTAGGAGTAAGTCTTTGTGTGAAGACATGGAGGTGTCCACGAATGAAGAAGTGGGAGGCTCCTTGTGAAGACCACATTTGGTTTCCCTTCTCACACAGATGGTCACTAGTACCTTGAGGAAAGATAAATCATGCTAAAATTTGAGTGATGAGAAGAGAGATAGAAATGTTGTACTAGATGGAGTGACTGAAGAGGTGGGGCCAAAATCAGGAGTTTAAAATCTTCCACATTGTATGCTTATGTTAAGTTAAGAAACACAGGTCTAGCCGGGCGGTGGTGGCTCACGCCTTTAATCCCAGCACTTGGGAGGCAGAGGCAGGCGGATCTTTGTGAGTTCGAGGCCAGCCTGGTCTACAAAGCGAGTCCAGGACAGCCAGAGATATTCAGAGAAACCCTGTCTCGAAAAACCAAAAAAAAAAAAAAAAAAAAGAAACACAGGTCTGAATTCAAGGCCAGCCTGGCTTATAGAGTGAGTTCCAGTACAGCCAGGGCTGCACAGAGAGACCCTGTCCCGAAAGACAAAAACAAAGACAGGTCTGAGACGGACCCAAGAAGTTACTGGGATTGAAGTGGGTGGAGTTGAATGGAAGAGGTGGGCACATAACTCAGATTAGGATAAAGTGATAGTGAATTGTGATCACAACCTGATTAGATTAGGAGTCACCTAGGACATTGCTAAAGCCCATCCCTGGGTAAGTCTGTGAGGGAGTTCTAGAGCCACTTTGGCTGAGGGCTCTGTCCTAATAAATAGCTTAATCCACTAATGGAGTTGAAGTTTGATTGACGGTTGGGAAGCAGTGAGCCTGCAGGAGGTAGGGGTTGTTGGGAGATAGGGAATGATGTCCCCCCGACCCCTCCCTGCTACTACTCTGTTTTGCAAATGATGTAAGTCAGTGGCTCTCAACCTTCCTAATGCTGCCGCCCTTTAATACAGTTCCTCATGCTGTGTTGACCCCAACCATAAAGTTATTTAGTTGTTACTTCATAACTACCGTTTTGTTACTGTTATGAATTGCAATGTAAATATCTGATATGTGGCCCCTGTGAAAGGGTTGGTTCGGTCCCAAAGGGGTGGCGACCCACAGGTGGGTGGAGACCTGTTGATGGGAACTGCTTCCTGTCTACTTTCCTATGGCAGTCTGATACTTCTGAAACAGTGAACAAAATCCACCTTTCTGCCTTTCCGGAAGTAACATGGATGTGCTGAAGAGGAAGTGGGGGAGGGGAAGAGAGACCTAGAGCACAAATAACCCCTTCTGCTGCTTGCAATGTATTTCAATTGTGATTATTAAAAGTCTCATGTTTCCAGTATTTGATAGTATCAAGCTAGTTATTTAAAAAAAGTATATTCTTGGGCTGGAGAGGTGGCTCAGAGGTTAAGAGCACTGGCTGTTCTTCCAAAGGTCCTGAGTTCAATTCCCAGCAACCACATGGTGGCTCACAGCCATCTACATTGAGATCTGCTGCCCGGGCATATATGTAGAGCAAATACTGTATACATGATAAATAAATAAATAAATGTTTAAAAAAAAGTATATTCTTATAAATTCCTTTGAGAATTTCATGCATGCATAAAATGTTTTTGGTCGCCGGGCGGTGGTGGCGCATGCCTTTAATCCTAGCACTTGGGAGGCAGAGGCAGGCGGATCTTTGTGAGTTCGAGGCCAGCCTGGTCTACAAAGCGAGTCCAGGACAGCCAGAGATATTCAGAGAAACCCTGTCTCGAAAAAAACCAAAAAAAAAAAAAAGTTTTTGGTCATATTCACCCCCCACTTCTCTCCTTGATACCACCCAGATCTATCTGCCATCCTCCCTCCTCTCCTTATTTTTTTTTTTTTTGTTTTTCGAGACAGGGTTTCTCTGTGTAGCCCTGGCTGTCCTGGACTCAATTTGTAGACCAGGCTGGCCTCGAACTCGCAAAGATCCGCCTGCCTCTGCCTCCCAAGTGCTGGGATTAAAGGCGTGCGCCACCACTGCCCGGCTTGCTCTCCTTATTTTTAAGTAACTGAGTTAAATAACACTTCAATTAGTGTTTCTTATATATGCATGGGTGTGGCACCATTCACTGCAGTATGAACCTACCAGGGCCATACACACCCTTAAAGAAAACAGACTCCCTTCCCCAGCAGGCATCAACTGTCGTTAGCTCATCAGCTAAGAGTAGGGCCTCTCATCCTCTATGCTGTGACGCTGATTGGCTTGATCTCATGCAGGTCTTGCACAGGCAATAGAGCTGCCGTGAGTCCCCGGGTGCGGCAGTCCCAACATGTCCAAAAGACACCGCTGTGCTGATACCCTCCCTGACCTCTGTATCTTACATATTTCTGTCTCTTTGTTGATGGGTCTGGAGCCTTGGTAGGGAAGGGTGTGATATAGGTCCTGCTGATGGCTGAACATGGCACACACACACACACACACACACACACACACACACACACACACACACTCATTCTCCGTCCTTTAGCCAGCTAGGAGTTTGTGCAACAACCACTGAACAATGGCAGTTCTCTGATGAGGTCTGAGAGCTGCACCGATTTACAGGGACAGAGATACGAGTTTATTTTCCATCTCCCTAGGCCCTGTATTTTTTAGATATGACATTAGAGTTCATTTAGCAAAATCATAGTACTAGATTCATCCCCGAGACCTATAAGCTCCCCAGTTCTGGGCTAGGTTTACAGAGCTGGGCATGTGTTTCCTCGCATGGAACAGCCCTTAAATGCAACCAGGAAGCAGACCCATATAACATTCATGCCACTATTGCATGAGCCATGAGTACATTTTGCTAGGTGGTCACCATTGTAGATTGAAGGGTCCGCAGTTGGATAGTTAATGGCTTTGTTCCCCTCTGCAGCCTGCCTAGCACTTCCTTGTTCTATGAAAGCTAACCACCAGGGGAAGCTTCGCAATTCTACCAATTTGACTTCTCCAAGTCCTGTGACATCACTACGTAACCCTAGCTGGTCTGGAGTTCACTCGGTAGACCAGGTTGTCTGAAAACACACAGATGAAAGGAGTGTGCCATCATACCCAGCAAGCAATAAGGTCTTAGAAAGTTCTGGTGGACAACTGAGAACACCTGTATGGGTTTGGGGGTCTCCAGGGTACCCCTGACTAACAACTGGAGGCAAAGATTATTCTCTATGTATTCAGTTAAGATATTTTATGTGAATGTGTGTGGAGCTTATGACATAGCAGACTTCTATACAGCGTTTCCAGACATCCTTCGGGTTAGCTGTCCCTCCCCCAGTCCCTCATCTGATCTATCCTAGGCACCTCGTTCTTAAATCATACCGTATTATGACATTTCAAAGAACAGCGGTAATTTTACAAAAGGAAGTCAACACAGATCCACCTGCCTCTGCCTCCTGAGTGGATTAAAGGCGCGTGCCATCACTGCTTTTTTTTTTTTTTTTAAACAGTCTTACTCTCTAGCCTAAGCTGGCCTCAAACTATGTAGCCCAGGCTGTTCTGAGACTCATGGTAATTTTCCTGCCTCAGACCCCTGAGTTCTGGTGTTACAGATATGGTGCCACCACCTGGCCTTGACTTAGTTTTGCTCAAACTACATTCATTTAGGGTTCTGTTGCTTGTAATTTGAAGGATCCTAAGATGGACAAGCTTGGTTGTCATCCTGACTGGATCAAGAATCAACTAGAAGGCAGGCCATTGGGCACTCTTCTGAGGGATTACTGCTAATTTTTTCATCAGGCCTTTTGACTAGGGAAGACTCACCAAGAATATGAGTGGGTCCTTCTGGTGGCAGCCCAGATAGAGGGGCACTGGAAGAAGAAATCTGCATTTTGCTTGCTTGCCCTTACTCCAGATCAGAAGTCCAGATATGCCATTAATGTGACATTTTCCACCAATGTAAGAACCAACTTCTTTGGGATTCCAACATGGACTGATGACCAGCAGCTCTCCAGCAATCCTCCAAGCATTCATTGACAAACTAGAACTGAACTGCTCCTAGATTCTAGTCCTCTCTAGCTCAAGGAAGCCATTGCTGAACTGCCTGGGCCACACCCTGTGAGCCAATGTAATAAATCCTCCTTTAATATATCCTCAGCCTATTTGTTGTTTGGTTCCTTTAGGGAACCTGACTGATACAGATTCCTAAAGGAACAAATGGACAGGAACCACGGATGGCCAGGAAACTGAAAACATCCACAAGAGGGTGAGGCCCTGGCTGGAGAGAAAAGGAAGTAAGTCTTGGGTGTGGAGGAAATCGAAGGCTCGTTGTTTAAGTTCCTTCTTCCTTGAAATCTCAGCATTTCCTTCTTTAATCTAGATCAAAGTCACTGGGTGTCCTCTCCTCCAACCCCTGTAATAGCGCCGGGGTCATTGGAACTCTGATTTCCACAGGTTGTCACAAGTCCACGGAGCCCTGAGCACCCTCCGCTCTCTCCCTGAAGATCATCACACTTTATCTCATACACGAGGATCGAGCAGTGAGGCCCCAGGGCCTGTGGGTTTCACTCTTTTTCTCCCTTTGCGATTGCTAGGAAAGCAGCATCATTCAAGGTCCACCCCAACGCCAGGGACGTTTGCAGAAGCTTTTCTCCTAATCATAAGTGTCTCTCTGTCCTCTTCTCACCATGTGAAACAGGAGTGGCGGCTCTGAGGACCAGTGTCCTGAGTTCAGATCCCCAGAGGGATGTGGAGACAGGATGCTTTCAGAAGCCTGCAGCCCATCAGCCTGGCTTGCGAAATGGTGAAGGATCCTGTCTCCAGGAAAATGTGGACCGATGAGGCCTGGCAAGGTTGCCCTCTGACCTTTCCATGAAAGTCATGGCATTCCAGTCCCTGCACCCACCCACACAAACAGGTGCACAAACACACATGCATACCTTCACACATCATATACACATACTACACACTCACTCTCCCTGCCAAAAAAAAAAGAAAAAAAGAACCAAAACAAACAAGCAAAACAGGAGAGATTCATCTTCTAGGAATTCTGGGCCCAATAGAAAAATATAAATTTAAAGGTAAACATACAAATTTATGCATAAAATGCAAAAGAACTCCCCTGCTAGAAGCTAATCACGTGGTCACACTCAGCTATAAGGAATACAGGGAAATTATTTTTTAGCCTATGTGTCTACTTTAAGTTCTGTTACTAGGAAGGAAAGGTAGAAAGGCGATTGAGAGAAATGGAAGCTGCTGTCACAGCTTTCTGTTTTCTGTCATTTTGGCTCCAGCATAGAGCTGAATGTACAAATATCACCAACACCAAAGAGATCACGGCTCCTTGGAGTTCCTTCCTCTCCCAGTCTAGCATATGAAAGGGGAACTTGGAGTGGAAGAAAAGTAACTAGTGACAACTGGTGGTGCCTACGTTTACTAACTTTTCTTTTTAATTAGCTGTGATGTATATAGGTGTTTGTGTATTTATGTGTGTGTGCTTGTATGTGCCATGTGTGTGTATACATGTGTGTTGTGCATGTGTGGTATGTGTCATGTGTGTGCCATGTGTGTATGTGTGTATATGTGTGTGTGGGTGGGTGGGTGTTTGTGTATATGTAGTGTGTGCCAGGTGTGAATGTATGTGCATGTTTGTATGTGTGTCATGTGTATGTGTGGATATGAGTGTGCTGTGTGTATATGTGTGTGTATGGCCCTCTTTTCTGTGTTCATGTAAGGGCTTGGGGTGATCTACTCTTGGCTGTTTAGCTTCTTCTAATCCTGATGTACCAGGAGTTTATTGTACCAGGGCCCACTTCCCAAGATTGAAATATGTGATTGGCTAAGGGTAGCCAATGAATGGACTTGACAGTCATCACCTCTGACCAAAGAGGTTTAGACAGAAGGAGACCATGTCTAGACAGCAGCATGGCGTTTGCATAGGTGACTTGGTGCATCTGCAGAGAATGACATGTGGGCTAAGGGCACCTGAAACTACATGGACTCTGAAATGGCAATGACAATATAGAAGAGTCCAAAGCCGTGCTTCAGGTTATCATTTATTCAGCAAGCACATATCAAACATTTGTACTGGATCGGTACCATTCTGGACCACAAGGCCCAAGGCATAAGGCATTAAAAAAAAATCAAGTCTCACTAGACTAGGGAGATAAGTCTATAACAAAACGACACGGTTAAGATCACACATACTTTCACAGAAGTCTAATGTGGATGAAGGGAGAGGGTAGGATCACGCGATGACTGGGCGGGCGGGCTGCGTGGTCGTCAAGTAGCCATTTTCAGACGAGAGGATGGATCTGAGTAACGTGGAAGGCTTGTGAAGACACTGATGCTGAGTCTTGGTGGAACATCTGGCTCGGGTTAATTTTCCCTTCTAAGAGGCTACTGGAGTGATGATCCATCTGAGGTCCATATTTTGAGATTCAGCGACTTACAAGTCTGAGTCTTGAAAGATGAAAACGTGGGTTGGGGAAAAGGACAGCTGACTCAAAGTGATGGGGGTATGCCTTGGCATTCGGTGTGAGTCGTGAGTGTTTGGGAGATGCTGGTGTGTTTTGGATGGAGATAGAGGAATAAGTAGGCCTGGTTTGATTATATTAAAGGCTTTCAATATTAGGAAAATAAACTTGAACTTCATTCTGTATGTATGGGAAAACACGGGAGGAATTTAAACAAGAGAAGGATATGTTGATATTAGGCACACAATGTCAGGGTGTAGGGATGAGGTGGGGGGGGGCATAAGACTATTGGCACTGACACCATGAACAGCGGACTAGGACTAGATTACCCTACTGAGCTGGATGGTGTCACAATCTTTGATCTGCAGCTCTGCAAGGCTGTAGTCATCTTCCAGCTCCTCACCCTCCAGCATCAGGACCTGATCCTCCACACAAGGCCCTCCAGCATCTTCAATTTTCTCTTTCAGGTCAGAGATGGTATTGTCAGGGTTGATGGCATAAGGCTTTCCATGGCCACTGGGATCCTTCACAAAGACTTGAATCTCAGGAGGAAAGGTCTCCAGCGCCCGGATGGTCACCTTAGAGAATATTCCATAATCCGATAGTCTCTTCCTGCCACTGAGCAGTTGCCTCTCCCCTCTTGGCTCCTGGAAGGAGATGCGCAGCTCCCCGAGGAGGTCATTTTCCCTCTTGATCTCTGCCTTCATCTTTCAGATGGGGCTGTAGGGGTTTGTCCAGAGAGTCCATGTTTCCTTTCCTGTTTGTTTCACTGTCACCTGAATGTCCCTTGCACACTGCAAGAGGGAAGAAAGAGAAATCTGTGTTAAGAACTGTTTATTGTCTACAAAGCTTCTCTTGTCCAGCTCCTGATATAATTTATCATCTGCTGAGACAGACTGGGAGATGCTATGGATAATTATGTGAGACAATAGGTAAGCTGCTTGGGCACCTTAGCCCTAGAGTACCACGAAGTCATAATACTATGTTCATTGATTCACCCAGAGGAAGTGTATCACTGTGGGGGTGGGTTTGGAGGTCTCAGAAGCTCAAGCCAGTTCTCTGCCTGCTGCTTGCTGATCAATATGTAGAACTCCTAGTTCCTTCTCCACCACCATGTCTGCCTGCACACTGCCATGTTTCTTGCCATGACAATAATGGACTGAACCTCTAAACTGTAGGCCAGTCCCAATTAAATGCTTTCCTTTATAAAGTTGCCATGGTCATAGTGTCTCTTCACGGCAATAGAAACCCTAACTAAGACAGAGACGTAGGTAGGTTGCTTTCGTTTCGTTTTTTCCTTGCTTCCCAAGAGTCCCTTGGTTTGGGGGACATTCTCAGCCCCTGGGGCTTGATGACCAGATGGTGGGCCCCTGCCAGACCCTATCTGTCTGCCTAGCTTCACGTGTGTGGGGCCGCCTTTGAGAACCAAATCTGAATCTTCCTGTAGAAGATAAAAAGCGGATCAAGAGCCAGGCAGTATGTGGGTTTAGCAGGTTGGGGAGACAGCTTCCTCAGGGAGCCCCTAACTCCAATCCTTGTGTCTGAATGTGTCTGAATATTGGGTTCTGACTTAGACTCAGAACCAAGATGGCTGTAGCATGTGGGGGAAAAGCTGTACACAGAAGGCTGTTTGGCTGGCCTGTTGTCTGCATCGGGAAGGAGTCTCATTTAATTTTAAAAAAAACTTACTACATTTACTATTTAAATATTGAGAAACCAGCTGGGCTTGGAGGTGCACGCCTTTAATCCCAGCACTCAGGAGGCAGAGACAGGTGGATCTCTGTGAGTTCAAGGCCAACCTGGTCTACAAAGTGAGTCCAGGATAGTCAGGGTTCTGTTACATAGAGAAACCCTCTCTTGAAAATCCAAAAAACAAATAGTAAGAAACCATACTTTGGTGACCCACCAAATGGGGAAGGGTTACTCTAGGGGAGATCCAACCAGATACACAGAGGTGAGTAAATTCTGTGACTGCCTCTGAGTTGACTGTAGAGCAGGGCAGATTGCCCGGCCATTTACAGGTGAAGGAACTGAGGGCTAGATGTCTATAGAGGGAAATTAGGCTGCTCTACCTACATAGAGCCTGTGCTGGGGCTTATGGGCATAGTGGGAAGAGCTGAGGGTGACCCGTGTGAGTGCTAACATGGACTCTATGACAAAGTGTACTACCGGGACATTCCAGCCCCTGCTGGGGTCTTCAGTAATGCAGCAGGCCTGCCGAAGGCAGTGAGCAGCTTCTCTGGCAACCAGGTCCCATCTACCTCTACTTCCTAGGTTGTTGGTGGGGTCAGCTGGGTCCAGGATGATGGGTCTGAGGGAGCAAACAGAAGCGGGGTCAGGAGACAGGCCCCTGGCACTCATGTGTGTAGACTCATAAGGCACATTATAATGGTAAGTTGTCCTGTGATGTTTAAGATCCTCAAAAAGCCATCTCTGGAGGTGGGGTCGTCCCCCCACAACCTCCACTATTTCAGACCCAAACATGTATCTCAAAGTGTTCTCCCAAGACTGTATCAGATCAGGTTATGGCATAATCCCCAATACCCCCACCCCCACCTGCAATGGGGAAATGGAAAAGAAGCAAAGCAAACAAACAAAAATATTTCACTCTTTTAAAAAAAAAAAAAAGCATGGGCGTGATGATACGTCGCTATCGACTGCTTCGGTCTGTCTGCTACTTGTTACTTTTTCTTTAACTTCTGCTTGCTATATACCTCTTAATCACCTCCCTCGTTTGAAACTGAAAGTAAGGCCGGCATTCAGCATTCCTCAGCCTGTCCAGAACAGGGTGGCACATGGCTCTGGGTAGGGGCAACCCCTGCAAAGCCCTTCATTAGGATTCGAGATATGAATTATTCGAGATGACTCTCTGAGACTTTGCTTAACATATCCTTTCTTATACTGGAAATTAGGGGTCTAGCAGAGAAGGCCGGAAGCACTGTAACCTTGAAGAGATTAACCTGAACTTAACAGTAAAGCCCTGGGAAGGGCAGGGCTGAACGACTCACAGACAGAGACCCTGGGGACATAGCCATGTCCTTTAAAGGTTTTCAACTGCAAAAGCCACTTGAGTCCCTTCTTTTTTCCAAGCCACTTCAGTCAGGGTTCCTAGTCTTTAGAGCCATAAATAATGTGGTTGTTATACCCACCGGTCTTTCTTCAGCTGTTTTTTGAGAAAGTTTCCGACAACCTCGCTTTGGAAATCATAGTACTTGGTCCAGTATACACAGATGTCTTGATAGCCCCTGAGGAGCTCCATCACAGCTACAAACCCTTCATCCAAACTGAAGTTATCACTGCTGTGTGTACCCATTTCCCAGGCGTAGATGGTCAGGAGCTCCAGCGCGTATTTGGAGGGCAGTGCCGCTCTTGCATATCTACGTCTCAGGTACTGGAGGAAGTGGAGAAAGAAGGAAGGGTAGGGAGAGTGGAGGGAAGGAGAAAGGGAGAGAGAGAGAGAATGCGATATGATTGGTGCTCATATCTCCTGTTGCTTTATGTAACATGAAACGGTGAGCCTAGATGGACTTACAGTGTGGGGTTTTCTATGGACCATCCGGGCATCAGTCCCTGTTTTCCAGTTAAAACGGAGAAGGCAATGTGGTATATTTGAAATTCTATACCTGTATACGATGTGTTTTGATCACATCCACTCCCATCCCACCCACCTTCTCACCCACCTCATCTTCTTCCTCTTCTTCTTTTGTTTTTGTTTTTCCTTTCTATCCCATGGAGCTCAGTTGGAGCTGCTCTTATGTGCACGGGTGTGTGGTCATACACTAGAGCATGGGCAGCCGGTCGGAGCCACACCCCTGAGGGAAGCCCTCTCCCAGCAGCTATCAACTGCCAGTAGCGCTCAGCTCTTCCCCCTTGATGCTGGAAGGCTGACTGGCTTCCTCCTGAGCAGACAGCTGAAGCGGCTTTGCGTACATGAGGAGTGAGGCCGTCATGTCTGCAAGACACAACTTTGTAGCCATCCTCCTCTGCGACCTCTGACTCTAACACTCCTTTGGCCGGCCTCCTCTTCTCAGATGTTGCCCCGGCCTTGTAGGCAGGGGCGGTGTAGTAAAAAACAAAAAAGTCTAATTTTAAATAAAATAAAATTTTATTTTAATAATTTAAAAATTTAAATAATTTTAAATAAAAAAATCTCAGTGATCTTTATGTTTTAGATGGCTCTTGCTGTGTAGCCGAGGCTAGCCTGAAACTCCTAGTTCTTCTGCCCCAGTCCCCAGGTGTCGGGAATACAGGTGTGTGTACACCATGCTGACTCCCAGTGATTATGTGTGTGTGTGTGGGTGGGGGGGGAGTGCTCGCCACACATGTGGAAGTCACAGGCCAACCTTGGGTGTCAGTCCTCACTGTCTACCTGGAAGTAGCAGTTTTTGGCGTAAGAATACACGAGAGTCAAGAGCTAGGGATGTGGCTCAGTGGCTGACCGCTTATCTAGCCTGCCCAAGGACCAGGGTTCAACCCCTCAGGACTTAAAAAGGAAACTAATAAAGTATAAGAGAATTGATAGCTCAGAATCAGTCCCCATTAGATTTGTGGATCTCACAGTTTTAACAAAGGTAGTTAGTATTTTAGTTCAGTGAGAAAAGGATGCATAATTCAAAATGTGATGTACAACTTGTTAGTCATTTGGAAGGAAATAAAGGTGTTGCCAAAGTCATGCCATATACAAGAAGAAATTAAAAATACAATTAAGTATATACTAAACATATTATAAGAAAAAATAGGTAGCTATAAATTTTCTCTCTCTTGCTCACTCTCTCTCTCTCACACACACACACACATACACAAAGTTCAATTAGAGTTGTCCTTACAAACAGGAATGTAGCTTATTCCCACACCGATATGAACACAGGCATACACATCACAATTTTTACCTTCATTTTTGTACATTTTGATGCTGTTTGAAATTTTTATGATGGGTCCATTGCAATATTTAAATAACCATATATATATACGTATATATTCTATGGAGAGAGAGAGAAAGGTGGTTCAGATAAGTAACCAACTAAAATCTATTAGAGAAGGTCAGGAATATTCATCTGAGCCAGGGAGGTAGCTCAGTGGGTAAAAGGTCCCCAGAAGTCACATAAACGCTGGGTGGGTGTCATGCAGGCCCGTGATCTCAGTACTTGGGAGACAGGGACAGGGGTTCCCTGGAAAAAGCTATCCAGATAGACAGCTCTATAGACAAGTCTAGGGTCAACTGAGAGACCTTGTCCCAATATATAGGGAGGAGGTTGAAGAAGACAATCAACCTGAGACCTACACACAGACGCAACATACATACGTACACTATACACAATTTGCAAAAAAAAAAATCACTATGTTCTTTTTTTTTTTTTTTTTTTTTGTTT